>JARFIW010000202.1:2667500-3267500 GCA_036346225.1 Platerodrilus igneus
AACAAGAATTTACAAGAGGTAAAGCATTTCTGCTACCTGGGAAGCCAAGTAACGCTAGATAGAAAAAGTGTAGAAGATGTAAAAGAAGATTAGCACAAGGCTGCACTGCATTTAACAAGAACACTACTATGTTCAACGGCACCAAACATAGAAACAAGAAATCAATTGCTGAAAGCATATTATGTGTGGGGCACAGCACTTTATGGCTGCGGAACTTAAACAGTAGGAAAAGCGGGCATGAAAAAGATAGAAGTCTTTGAAATGTGGCGCTACAGACATATGATGAAGATATGATAAACTGACAAAGTTAAGAACAAAGAGGTCCTAGAAATGGTAAGGCAAGAAAGAAATATGTGGAAAGCGGTAAAAGTAGAAGAGATGGAATGATAGGTCACATACTAAGGCTTGAAAAATAAACCTAAGATAAAAGTATGTAAAGGAGGGGGGAAATAAGTAAAAAACCAGAATAAAACTAAGAAACAAAAATTTATAAGAAATTAAGCATTTCTGCTACCTAGGAAGCCAAGTAATGCAAGATGGGAAAAGTGTAGGAGATATAATAGAAGATTAGCACAAAGCCATGCTGTGCTGCATTTACCAAGAAAAAGCAACTACTGTGTTCAAAGACAACAAGCATAGAAACAAGGAAACAATTGTTGAAATCATATATATAAGGCACAGCATTGTACGGCTGCAAAATGTGGATAGTAGGAGAAGCAGACAGCAAGAAGATAGAAGCCATTGAAATGTGGTGCGAGAGACATATAATAAAGATATCATGCACAGACAAGGTTAAGATCCAAGAAATTCTAGAAATGGTATGAGAAGAAAGAAATATGTGGAAAACAATAAAAAATAAGAGAAATAGAATGATAAGACACACACTAAGGTATGAGGGAAAGTGCAGAATATACTAGAAGCAGGGAAAGGAAAAGAGTTAGAGATAGACCTAGATTAGACCATTGCCCACAGATAGCAAAAGATGTAGGCTGTGGAAATTTCAGGGAAATATGTAGTTTAGCTCAGAATAGAAATCAATGGAGGTACGTGTCTAACGAGTATCAGAACGGAAAACTTATAGTTGATTAAATAATTGTATTTAAACCTGATGATTATTGTAAACAACTACAGGTGTTGGTTTTGCAATATGCTCAACAAATGTTGATTGTCTAAAAGGAGTAATTCGAAAGCTATTGATTCGGTATGTGTGTAAGTGGTGATCTTGGTAGCCATCAGATTGCTAACCCCCTTTGCATACTATTGAATATCAGTAAAATAGAGTATACTTTTAGAAAACAATAGAAGGGGAAAAGTACAAAAGATACCAAAAAGGTTAGATTCGTGTTGTACTTAACAGGAAAAACAGCTGCTGTGTTCGAAAACAACAAACATAGTAACAAGAAATGATTGAAAGCATACGTGTGGTGCACAGCACTGTATATCTGAGAAATGTGGACAGTAGGAGAAGTGGACAGAAAGAATATAGAAGCCTTTGAAATGAGGTGCTACAGACTTATGATACAAATATAATATACAAACAAAATTAAAAACAAACAGGTACTGGAAATTGTAGGAGAAGAAGAAATATCTGGAAAATAGTAAGAAATAAGATAGAAGGGTTGATTGATTTGGGCTTTTCAATTGTTGAAATGTTTAAAAAATTTGCAAGTATTAATTATAATAATTACACTATATTAAAAGTGTACCTGCTATTTCACCTGTACATAAGTATTCTTTTGTTCCCATCCCTCTTGTAACATATTGTATTGCTATTTTAGCATTGTGCCCGATTGGTTTATTGTTGTGTAGTAAGATGTGCTGCTTAGCCGTTGGGCAGTTAATCGTACACAGTTGAATGATGATGATGTTGCGCTATATTATAAGGCATATGATTTTTATGCTCTAATTGAAAACAAAGATTCTGAATCAGATCACGAATCTGCCATAAATGTGCAGGGGTTTGTAGTACCTTAAACCTTAAGGAATTTGATTTCAACTCCATTTGATTGATTTTTTGTTCAATTTCTTCTCCATTCCGACACATTATTCCAAACTTTATAAAAAAAAAGTAGATGTGGAATACTGTAACAAAAAAAAAATTCAAAACTTGTAGCAGTAGTTCAAAACCTGAGAAATGATTTTCAAATTTTTCGGAGACATATAATGGAATTTACATCTGGTAATATACGGCAAAAGTTAAACGGTTACACTTTGTAGAAATTTCTTGGGAAGACAAAGAGCCACCTTATTCAGTTTATTAACTAAATACAAAGTTTCATCTGTACAGAACCGTTTATTTTGTGTAGTGTCTACACTATAATTAACTTTATCTGGTTTTGCATGCTGGATCGTTTAATTGATGTATATAAAACTATTTTAAATTCAATACATTCACATTTTATTTTAGAGATCGCATCCTTTAATGAAACGGTCACGCGATGCCACTGGTACAGTTCTAATACTAGCAAGTTAGCTTCACAGATTGTATGTGTATGAGTGACAAGGTCTTGTACTGATTAGCGTGACTTAGATTTTTGGATAACATAACCAGTAGTTTTTTTTCTGTCGAATAAAACCATTTGTTAATTTTATTCTTCATTTAACTAACAAGTTTGTATAGACGCAGTTTCGATCATGCATTAAGGCCTGAGAAGTTATTTTAGTGACATATTGTATAGGTATTTGGTAGCGACGAGTGACCATACCCTTATCGAAGAAAAGGTAGTTGCAAACTTGTGGAGGCAGTCATGGTTTGGCCACGCTAAGATTCGGACGTTTGTTATGGAACAATGTGTATTGTGGTCATATCGCCTTTATATTACACATTCGTAATAAATTTAGATTATCAATGCATGTGTGTACTTGCATAGCTATGTTGCATTCAATTTTTTGTTTATTTTTACTTAATATACAGTTGACGTGTTTTTTAATTCAGTGTGTTTATATTCAATAAAACATACCCTAAAATGTGAGGAACATGTGTCTATGGAGACACTAATTTTAATGATATTTTATTATTCGTGTTTACCAGTATTGTTAATATCAAGCAATTAACAGCATTTTAAATTGTAGTTGATGAGAACCACATACAGTTTCAAAGCATTATAATCATAATAGCAAAGAGTACATTTTTTAAGCTGGTGCAAGAATTCCTAATGTGCATTCTCGTAATTCGAACAATTGGATAAAAGGTATAAATTAAATGAGGTGTAAAAAATACATTACTAAAACAACAGAAAAAGTGATATTAGGTTCTATGCGATCGAAAATATTCACTATGGTTGTGAGAGAAGTGGTATATAAGAAACACTTTCTGGTTAAGCATAACCCTTCAGCTCAAAAACTTTTAGTTTGACGAACACGAGTATAGTGCATACCTAATGATGCGCCATTCCACATATCAAAGTGACTGTAAATTAATTGCGGTAATTTCGAATAGCTAAAGAGGAGAGAAAAAAGTGAACTGTATTAAATTTAAATGATATTGTAACAACCAACAAATAATTAAATGTTTTTAAACAAACCAAAGCAGAGTGTTTACTATTAGCACTCACCTGTTAATGATGCGGCGTGCAGATGAAAAAACGTTGGAATAAATACACCTCTTCCTTTGATGGATGGAGCGCAGCACAGTTTGACGAGAGCGGTTTATCAAAGTGGTTGATAAGTGTAATAATTATTATAAATAGCGCCAGCGGGCCACAAAGCGGTTCATCCAATTAACTCCAGGCAGCACGTGCAAACTCGACGCGGTGTATTCGACTGACGAAACTATATATTATCACAGCGGTTCATACGTAGTTGGTTCTACGTATAAAATGCGATGCGGTCACTTCGAAAAACGACACTATATTACTTGTAGAACGTGGATTTTCCAATCGATAAACAGTTGTTGTAGATGCGCACTAACAACGTTCACCACTCACGGTACTTGGCGCGTGCTTAAGTAAACCAAGGAAATTCCACTCTAATAAATTTAAATATACACGCGGCGAATTTAAAAATAATCAACAAACTCGATGTAAATAAAATTTAGCTAAAAATTACTTACATATAAGCGGAACATACCGCCCACTAAAATGCAAGGCATTTTAAAGAAAAAATAATTATAAGGGGGCGGGGGGGGGGCGAAATAACCAAGCGAAAAAAAGCGAAAAGAAAAAAAGGATCTACAAAAAACAAAAGAAAAAAGAAAAATTATTTTTTTACATTGCGGGCAAAGAGCAGAGCTTTAACAGAGGACGTTTCAGCTCGCCATGAGCGGTTTTAAGCGTAACCACCCTAACAACACCATATGTTCCAGGATGCACAGCCAAAACACGGCCGAGGGACCAACAAAGGGGAGGAACATTAGCGGCCTTAATTAGTACTAAGGTGCCCAAATCAACTTGAGGAGACGGGGTGTGCCACTTTGAGCGTTGTTGTAGCGAGTGTAGGTATTGTTTGGACCAACGAGACCAAAAATCTTGGTGAATGCGCTGGAGCAGTTGTCAGCGAGAGAGGCGGTTAAGCGGTAAGTGAGAAAGTGCGGGCTCCGGAATGGCGGTTAAAGGGGCCAAAGTTAAAAAATGACCGAGTGTAAGACAGCTCAAATCATTGGGGTCAGTGCTCAAAGGTGAGGGGACGTGAGTTCAAGATGGCCTCAATTTGGATAAAGACAGTGGCCAACTCTTCAAAAGTTAACACTTGCTCGCCAATAGAGCGTAGTAGCAGGGTCTTAACAGATTTTACTCCCGCTTTCCATAAGCCACCAAAATGAGGTAAAACTGGCGGTATAAAATGCCACGAGATATGGTCCTTGTAAGCAGCAAGCTTGTCGAGATGAATCAAGTGTTTATGAGCACCCACAAAATTTGTGCCACAATCACTATACAGGTGATCACAACTGCCACGCCTGGTAATAAATCGGCGCAGAACCGCAAGAAAGTCGTCCGATGACAAGTCAGATACGACCTCAAGATGCAGCGCCTTGGTAGCCATACAGATAAAAAGACATAAATATGATTTGAAAACTTTAGCGCCCCGTAGTCGAGCCATTGTAGTAGAAAAGGGACCGGCGTAGTCGACGCCCGAACACAAAAAAAGGTTTGACTTGAGTAACTCGACATTAAGGCAGGTTGCCCATGATAGGTGGCAATGCGACAGGATTGGTCTTCCAGCACGTTAGACAGTCACTCAAAATACGAAGGATAGATTGCCTTCCAGAAATAATCTAGAAGTGCTGACTGACGAGAAAATGGACCATATGAGCACCCGCGTGGAAGTATTTCAAATAAACCTAAGTAACATACAGATCGGTGAATCGATTTTTGCTAGGTAACAAAGCGGAAAATTTACGGTCAGAGGACAAAGGCGCATGAGCCAGGCGACCTCCGACGCGCAAGATTCCATCACGAATAAAAGGGGACAATTTGCGAAAACTCTTTTTTAAAGGAGAATCAGAATGAATGGCCTCAAGTTCGACAGTAAAATAAGATTGTTGAGTATACACAAGCAAGGGGATCAAAGCATTGTGCAACTCAGAAGACGACAAAGGTCCGGAGTACCTTTTGAGAGGGTGACGTAGATTATAACGAAAACGGAGAATCCAAGCAACAATGCGAGTAATAAATGGAAAGGAAGAGTAAGTTTCAAGAATTGATTGAATCCAAGAGGATGTTACGACAGCGGATAAAACAATTGAGCGTTGTTCAGTGAGAACTTCAGGAATATCTTATGGCGGAATATATAGACTGAAGTTTTCGACAGACCCATACAAGGTTGGTGAAGCCGCCCACCATAAAGAACATTGGCACAAGTCGGTAGGAAGTAAACCACGTGACCCGACATCGGCAGGATTCTCGGTGGAGGGGGTGTGATGCTAAGAGGCACGAGACGTGTTGTCCTGAATGTAAGCAACACGGTTGGCGACGAAAGTCTTCCAACGCTGCGGCGGGGAACAAATCCACGAAAGTACTACCATGGAGTTAGACCAACAATTAATTTTATGAAAAGTTAGGTTCGAATCAAAAGTTTTGAGGACAAAGGTTAATAATTTTGATGCCAATGTGGCGGCCAACAATTCGAGACAAGGTAAAGAGATTGTACGAAGGGGTGCGACCTTAGACTTAGCACACACTAAGCGAACCTCAACGGCGGAAGGAGTAACAAAGCGAAAATAAACAACAGCACAGTAACCACGTTCGGAAGCGTCAGTAAAACAGTGAACTTCGCACGTAGTTAACTGTGGCGGGATAAGCAAGCGGGGTAAAGCGCAATCCGAAAGAAGCGGTAACTCATGCAAGTATCTCTCCCACAAACGGAGGAGGTCAGGGGGAGGGGGAGCATCCCAATCTAATTTTAACGATCATAAACGTTGAATTAAGTGTTTTACCAGAAAAGTAAGGGGGGATAAAAGTCCCATGGGGTCGAAAATACGGGATACGTTAGAAAGTAGGTTGAGTTTGGTACAGCAGGTACTTAGTGGCTGAACAAGAAAACAAAAATTATCTGAAGTGGGATTCCATTGAAGACCTAAAACTTTTAGGGGTCGAGTATCAGGATCCTCAAAGGAGCGGGGTTGCGCGAATTGCTGCGAAGCGGAAAAAACCTTTAATAATGCGGGATGGTTATTTGACCATTTATGCAGTTCGAATCCACCAAGTTTTAAAAGAGCAATTAGTTGGTTAGAGCGAGGGTTGATTCAATAGAATCTCCACCAGTAGCGATGTCATCAATATACGTATGGCGGGGAAGTGCGAAAGGGGCTAACGGATAAGAATTCCCTTTGTCTACGGCCAACTGCTGAAGCGTTCGTATGGCAAGAAAGGGAGCACAATTGATTCCATATGTAACGGTATTTAATTTAAAATCCTGAATGAGCTCCTCGGGGGAGAAGCTCCAAACAATTCCGTGATGGTCACACTGAGCGGGATTTACAAGAATTTGTCTGTACATCTGACGAATATCGTCAGTGACAACATAGAGACGTAAACGAAATTGTAACAAAATTGCTGTAATATCGGGTTGCAACTTCGGCCCAACAAACAAGTGATCGTTTAAGGACGATTGAGACAGAGTTTTAGCGGAGACGTTGAAAACAAGTCGTAATTTCGTACTTACGCTTTCACGTTTCACAACGCAATGATGCAGGATATAATAAGAAAAGTCCGAATGAGACCCAATAACAACAGATTTCATATGTTGAGAATCAAGATATTCACGCATAAACGAAACGTATTGTTCGTAAACACGAGGTTGCTTGAGTAGACGATTTTTTAAAGAAACAAATCGTTGTAAGGCAAGATCACGACTACCTGGAAAAAATGGTTCTTGATCTCTAAACGGCAATGAGACGACATAGCGACCTTGTTCATTGCGGCGAAACGTATCTACAAAATGTTTTTCAACAAGAGTTTCTTCAGGCGCGAAAGGTTGAGCGGAGGGGACAGCTTCGACTTCCCAGAATTTAGCGACAATATCTTCCAATGGGGAAGTAGAATCTGTCATACAAAACAAACTAGTTATTTCAGAAGCGGGCGAGGAAGGTATGTTTCCCATTAAAACGTATCCAAAAATGGTATTAATAGCAACAGGTTGATCGCTAGCACCCTGGATGCGACCGTCTAATAACACTTGGGGGAAAATATCCGCGCTAAGTAAGAAATCAATGGGTCCAGATTGAGAAAAGAGCGGATCAGCTAGCTTGAGGTTAGCCAGATGATTGAAATGTTGTAAAGAAATATTAGAAGTAGGTAAATTTTCACAAATTTTGGGAAGTACTAAAGCTTGAAAATTAATAATCAGTGAAGAAACACCTATTGGTTTGAACGAAACGGCGACAGTGCCATGCTGAGCAGCAGAGCGCATGGAACCTAAACCACTAAGGGTAAGAGAATGTGGAGTAGTACGAAAACCTAAACGTTTCACACTACTTTGCGAAATAAAAGAAGTCATACTGCCCGAATCGAGTAAACCGCGAAATTGCTAGAAAGAACCGGAGCAATCAGCAATTTCCACTTGAACGGTGGAAAGTAAAACAACAGAAGTTTTAGCTAAAGAATTCAATAATTAATTAATTAATTAAATAATAATTAATTAAATAAAACGACATTCGAAGTTGACGGATCACTACAGCTAAACGAAGTCGAAGATTCCTCAGAGGTCCGAGGTACGGATGGCTTGTAGCGGTCTTGAATAGCGGGAATAGTGCGGGGTGATACCTTAGAGACGGCGGGGTTCCGGGCTCAAGCGAGCCTGGTTGCTAGCAGCGAAAGCGGGTTTAGACGAAACGCGATTGAAGTGCAATAACGTATGATGACGTCGATTACATTGGCGGTATGAAAAAATAGACTTACATGTATTTAAATGTGAGAATTACTAAGGCAGTTAATACACAGATGTTGGTTTTTGCGAAGTTTTAGCGTTTTTGTGACGAAAGTTTAACGAAATCATTACAGCGATAAAGATTGTGATCTTGTTTACAAAGCGGACATTTATTAGAATTAGTTTTTATCTGAACTAACATGGAAACAGCGGAGCGAGGTTTAGACGGATTGCTAGAATGAATAACTTGTTTAAATCAGTTCTATGAATTACCGACAAATTAGATAAGGATTTACACGTATTTTCGAGATAAACAATTAACTTTTTATAAGCGGGGATAGCAGTCAGATCTTGGTGCAATTCAAAACGACGAGCGGTGTGTACATCCAAGCGGTTTAATATCGTTTGTACAAGAATGAAATCCCAATGCTCTACAAGCAAATCAAATTTTTTAAGCGCCTGTAAATTATCCACAAAAGTATCAACTAATTTTGGCTAACCGACGGGGTTATCAGAGTTTAATTTAAGAAATTTATCTATATTGTTCCATAGAGCAGAGGTAATGTGACAAATATTACGATATTTTTCACGAAGTTTTGTGTATGCAAGAGCGTAATTGGCTTCAGTAAGGTTGAAGTTTTTAACAGTTAGGAGTGCGGAATTTTTTAGTGATGATTGAAGATATGAAAATTTATCTACGTCGGACAAATCGTTATTAAAATGAACGAGATTATCAAAACGATCGATAAAGCTTTCAAACAGAGTGGTTTCCCCATCTAATGTAGGTAACGACAGGGGGGTAATGATACTTTTGGTCTTAAGTTATCTAGCGGCGGGGACACCTCAACCTGAGGTGATGATTGGTTGGTAAACAGGTTGAAATATAGAGCTTTTATTTGAAAATAATTTTGGTTAAAACGTTTACGGACGACGTCTTCCAATTCGAATGTTTCCTCCGCGTCACCGGCTGAAGAAATTGCACCCAAAATCCAATTATGATGTGTGAAGAAACTTTTCTTAACGGTCTCCAACGAGTCATATTGAGCGCGAAATAAATCTAAAAAAGCGGGCTCTTCCGTAGATTTTTGAGCAACCTCAAACATTTCTTCTAGGGAATTGATAGCGATATTACGTAGAAAACAAGTACGTTTTAACTTTTCTGCCAAAGTTAAATATAAATGGATACAAGCGCAGAGGAGATACAGATCGAAAACTTGACAATATAATTGCCTAGCGGCGATAACACAAAGGTAAACCTATTGCACGGGAGATAAGAAATACTCGTAAATAACTTAACGCTACAAATTATATTAATTGGTTGTCACTGCTTTGACGAGCGGTATAATTAATTATGAGTTTGTTGTGTTATTCCAAATCTGGCGAGGACCAATATGTAAATTAATTGCGGTAATTTCGAATAGCTAAAGAAAAAAGAAAAAAGTGGACTGTAGTAAATTTAAATGATATTGTAACACCCAACAAATAATTAAATGTTCTTAAACAAACCAAAGCAGAGTGTTTACTATTAGCACTCACCTGTTAATGATGCGGCGTGCAGATGAAAAAACGTTGGAACAAATACACCTCTTCCTTTGATGGATGGAGTGCAGCACAATTTGACGAGAGCGGTTTATCAAAGTGGTTTATAAGTGTAATAATTATTATAAATAGCGGCAGCGGGCCACAAAGCGGTTCATCCAATTATCTCCAGGCAGCACGTGCAAACTTGACGCGGTGTATTTGACTAACGTAACTATATATTAACACAGCGGTTCATACGTAGTTGGTTCTACGTATAAAATGAGTATAAAATGCGATGAGGTCACTTCGAAAGACGACACTATACTACTTGTAGAACGTGAATTTTCTAATCGATACACATTTGTTGTAGATGCGCACTAACAACGTTCACCAATCATGGCACTTGGCGCATGCTTAAGTAAACCAAGGAAATTCCACTCTAATAAATTTAAATATACACGCGGCGAATTAAAAAATAATCAACAAACTCGATGTAAATAAAATTTAACTAAAAATTACTTACATATAAAGGGAACAGTGACTGTATGCCTTATATCGCTGGAGATATTCACTGTCATTGCCAATGAATTTTTGAACAGGAGGACTTTCAATAAACAATACCGCTTATGATTGAAACTTTAAGTTTTAAGTATATTAACCAGGTCAGAGATAACAGTTTTCTATAGTGTCTAATGCTCGCTTTTCGCTGCACATCACATCTTTCTTACTATTTCAAA
This sequence comes from Platerodrilus igneus, assembly GCA_036346225.1. Taxonomy (NCBI): domain Eukaryota; kingdom Metazoa; phylum Arthropoda; class Insecta; order Coleoptera; family Lycidae; genus Platerodrilus; species Platerodrilus igneus. The sequence goes on from JARFIW010000202.1 coordinate 2,678,063, forward strand.
CTTTCTTTTTGCTAACCATAATTAATGCAGAGTTTGTTTCAGTAGAAGGTGTCATGGATAAGTTTGGAGATCCAATATTTGATCTTCATATTATGTTTGAGGCAGACCATCCTTTCATATTTTATTTACAAAGCACAGATACCATTTTATTCGTAGGAAGAATTAATAAAATGTGATTACTAGCAGTTTTGCTGTTATTTGATTTTTCTGAATTATAATAATGGTGTAAGTTGTAGGGTAAATAATCCTGAAATATGATCAATAAATGGCTTTATAATTTCATCAGTAATATTTTTAACTTTACGTATTATTTAGTCAAAATTTTATTTTTGAAAGATACATGAGAAAACGTTGTGATATTTGTATAGCGTAGTCTATGAAAGTAATGAACGGTCCGATTCTACATACCTTTATAGGAACATTGTATAGTAAAATTAATGCATACATTACTTATGGTTTTAGCACTGAAATTTAGATTGTGTATTTAGAATTTTGTAGAGAAGTGATTTAGGCATCATTGAGTACTAAGTACTCCTCCTTCTTTAGCTACTTATAGTGCAAGACGCAAGGGTAAAAATACCATAACGTTTTATACTAAAGAATTGCAATTTTAATTTGGAAGTACTGGTAACTATTCTCAAAACCTCCCATTTGGCATTTCAAAACGGTAGCGTTGCCAGAGAAGGCACATAAACATTCCAAATTTTTCAAAAATTATTATTGCTTTGTAACATATCTTTTTGTCTAGACATATACAGGTAGATTCCTTCGTTTACTACACATAGTGTACTAATTGTTTAACTCAGTGCTTGATTTCTCAATACTAATTACTATTTTGCAGTATTATCGAATCATGAGTCGAGTATTATTTAAAATAAAAAATAGAGGCACATGCTTTATAGAATGGTGATTTGAACTCTGTTCAATTGACAGTGTGCAAGGTTGTTTTCGTTGGTGTGTCACATCAAAAGGCATTCGGTCTTGAATTCCTAAACAAGCAACATGGGTTTAAGTCGGAGCAGTGTGCGATTTGCGATTTGCTATTTTTGTAGATTAACATCTTTAGATGGGGAGGTCCCAAGTAAACTCTGTTAACCGTAGTTGGGTAAAAGTATTAAATTCATTATTTAATTTTATTTACAGCGTTATTTTTCTGTGGGTACTTTTAAGATTATACATATATATTACTGTGGAATTTAGTGGTTGTAAGGAGTTACATAGGTAATTGTATAATGTATTACAAGTTGTCACATGTAATTACAAATAATTAAAAATTTGAAACGATATCCGTAGCTCTAGCATGGAAATGTACAATTTAGTGGAAAATGTTCAGTAATTTTAAATGAGTAAATTTGCTTCATTTGTAAATACTGCAAGCGTGTAGTGTAGTATTTAAAAGATAGCGTAGGGTAAATTAAAAACATATTTAATCATTGTTTATAAAGTATAATTGGTAAAACGTTAGCACTTACGTAACCTTCAAAAGCTTGATTATAACAGAGGGTAGAAGGAAATATTTTTCTGGTATTGTTTGTAATAGGCGTAAAAGTGTTTTAAACAAACTTAACGGTTATAGAAGACGCAGACAAAACATCACGTTCGTGGTATTTTGTATAGGAGTTTGAAAGTAGTTTGGTCAAGGATTTCTGAATATTGTTGTAAATATGTTTAACCATTGTTAAATTTCTACGTATTTCAACAGGGTAAGTGCATACTTGGGGGAAATGCAGGGATCCCAGGAAAGAATAGATTTAATATGTACGAGTGAGGTACCGCATGTTCTATCAACATCATTGGAAGATTGGTAATATTTAGTGGGGAATAAAAGAGATAACCTACAAGTACAAGCTACTACAAATAAATAGAAATGGAGTATCAGATAGAATATATGTGTAAATGAGACAGGATTATTTGAAAGATTGCTTGGCGAGGGCTATTGCGTCAAGAACAAGAGGAAGTTGCAAAGAAAACAAGGGATGGAAGATTGTGTGTATTGGATGGAAGGAGACAGATAGTTCCGTAGAAAGAATGTTATTGTAAACGTTTGAAAGTAGTGGCTTGGATTCGACAAAGTTGTCGGTTAGAGCGCGTATATTGTGCCTTCGTAGAAAAGTGTTTGTTCGTAACGTCAAAATTCTGACATATTGGTGGCAGTGATATTAAGGTAGAAATTTACAGGGAATTGATGAAGGCTAAACAAGTATTTTTTGGAAATAGAGTGACAATTGAGCATTTATTGTGAGGAGTTTAAAGAAATCTGTTAACCGTTTGAAATTTACCAAGAAGGCTGTTTTGTTTGTATCAACGGAGTTGCGAGCATTTTGAAGTTTAAGGGGGGCAAAAATGGGCTATGTAAACACTAGCAGGAAGTAGTCTCGTTTTCTTTTGATTTTCATCGACGCGTCTGCGAATAGTAGTAAACAAGTAATAATATAATACTTGAAATAAAAGTTATGCACAAGTTGGTGTAAAATATTTATACTAGCAGCATTAGAATTAATGCAAAGATAGCTCTGATGCACACGTTATGAAAGTAAGTACAAGCTGCTTTATTTATGGTTTTTGGTGCAAGGTGGTGGTGTATCCATGGTAAATTGGACCAGTAGCAGAGTTGGTGGACTCTGACTGTACCGCGAAGTGGTGATAGAGAAAATAGAGTAGCAGCGTGCAGTCTTAAATGGTATCATACAACTTGGGGAAGTTCCAGAACGTGCAGTCATTGATGAGAGCAACAGTCATCATTGGTATGATTATGGAGACATGTGTGGTAGTGCATTCCAGGTAACAGATTTTTGTGTATAATTGTTTTGTGGATTTATTTTGTGTACAATGACATGTTATGCCTTATGGGTATATTTGTATAAATTTAATGGACTACGAGGTACCAATTGAACTTTTATGATTTATTATTTGACCATATTATTTATGTGGGAATTTTATATGTGTAAAATAATTTATGTAAATTTTTGTAAAAGGGACTTATGACATTTGGCTGTGCGAAAATTAGCACGAGTGTTTATAGGTTTTACTATGAGCTCTTATTAAAACTGGGGTAACGTAAGGGGGTATGAAAAGGCCCTGTTACTTTAAAATAAAATTTAATCTATGGATAAAAATTTAATCATATTTCGAAAAATGAATTATTCCAAAGGTGAATGTTTGTAATTTTATCAACGTGTGAAATAAGGATTCGTGAGAATTTTTTTGGTGTAGTATGTTTTTATGAATAAATCATCTCTGTAGACGCGTTTGGCGTCCATTAAGGAAAGTCATCATCAAAGACCAGCGTCGATTTCAGAGTAAAATAGCAACAGACTGTGGAGCTTCACCTTAGCAAGCGAAGATTTTCAGAACAAAATGTCGTGCCAATAGTGGGGCTCGAAGTACTTATATAAGGAGCAGCCCGGGAAATTTTCAGAACAAAATGGCGTCCAAATCGTGGAGCCATAGTAGTAGCAGTTAAGTCTTTTATTTTAGCAGTCTTCAATCCAAGTAAGCTATAGAGTATTATAACATAATCAAATTGGGGGGTAAAACTTTAGAGTAATAAAAATGCCCAAATTGTGGGGCTCGAACCTAAAAGTTGTTTTTCAGAATAAAATGGCGGCCCAACGGTGGTGCGAGTTTCCAGGTAAACTTCAGAATATAATGGTACCCAAGTGTGGGTCTTCAGTAGCGGGCAAACTTCAGAATAATATATATATATATATATATATATATATATATATATAAATATTCTAGGTAGTCTTTTACACAAGACAAGTTGATAAATATTAACGTATTACAGTTAATAAAATAAAATAATAACTTAGACTTTTATGCAAAGCCCAAATGGTCATTTCAAATCGAGCTAGTAATTGAAAGAAGGAAAATATGAGGTCTTGGACAAGACTTGAACCTGCATTTTAGTCTTTGCGGGACCATGCGTTTACCAATTACGCCACCGAGACCGATGACAATAATCGGAAAATCCACAAATCTAAATCGTGTACACAACTATACATAAACCTAACTTTCAACTACGTTTAGCAATTTTGTCAATCATATCTGACATTGTCAAATTTTTGATTTATGTCAGTATAGACAGGAAGCAACGCTCAGAATTACGGCTGTTGATAACCCTAATTTATTCCCACGACTTTGCATTGTCATTCCGATAGTCTACGTCATTTATTGCGTTGTCAACACATTTCTTATTGTTGTTTTTATGTGTATTGTGGTATATCTTTCTATGGTTTCTTGAACCCGTATGGATTGGTACAAATAACTTTAATATGAACAGTTTCTATTTGAAATTTTTTGAATTTAATATGAAGGGATGTAAAGTACCGATGTTTACTAACATTTCTGTTTGTAGTGGATTATTCCCTAATCTAATTCTTCATCACAATTTAATATTATGTTGAACTAGCAATGTTATTATAAATGTCAACCACCAAAGTTTATGAATTTTACAGGGTGTTTTATTGATAAAGCTCATCTGACTAATCATGTTTAGTAAATTCCTATCCACTACCTAGTGTTTGAATAACGCATTATCCTTACATATTACTCCCTATTCCTTAATTTTATTCTTCACTTTGATTTATTGAAGCGGTTGCTTATTAAACTAGTTTCCCCACCTAAATTTAAAAATATATCATTTATAATTATACTGTTATTCATTTTAATTCCCAATTCTTTGCATTCAAATCAAAATTTTAATACATCTAATATTTTACGTTCCAAAATACTTTCCCATTCAACAATTATTTCATTTTACGTCAATTATTATGCATTGCAAACAACTCGCACATTCTTCTGCATTTAATTGTTTGAAATTGGTTTTAGAACTGATTCTGTTAGTCTGTCAACAATTTATTCAACATTAATACTGTACTGTTAAGTTTTTCAAAATTCTCTTATCATTATCTAATTGGGCCGTGGGTATTCTTTTGCATGAAAACGTTAAAACATGAGTCAATATACCTTCAACCAAACTCTATTTCTTTTAAATTATACACTCAATATCTATAACTACCCTTTCTGAATGGAGCTGCACCTTGAAGAAGTTCTAGATTGTTAGAACGTGTACAATGGCTTGCAAGTTCCAGCAATCTAAAGAGCCGAACTACAGGTTTAACCAAATTAGTGGGGTCTTTAGTGAGGAACCAGACTGAGACAGGTTCCCAACAAAGGGCAGCAGCTCTTTCGGTACTTAGAGTGGCAGAGACCCAAGGGACCGGTATGACATTCTAAGAAACACTACTGTGATGTGGAAGGCAACGGGAAACAACCACATTACCTCCCAAGTACACAGTATACTGAAATTGTTGTTTAAGATAATGAGATTTTCTGGGGTAAAACATTCCGGAGTTAAAATAGTCCCCCATTCGGATCTCTGGGAAGTGACTACTTCGCAGGATGTGATCGAAAAGTTTAGAAAAAGAGTCCAAAATATTTTGCGAGTCAAAGCGTGGAATGTCAGAAGTATGAAGCAAGAAAGTAAGCTAGGGAACTTGAAAAATGAAATAAATAGGTTAGCATTAGACATATTAGGGATCAGGAAAGTTTGGTGACAAGAGGCGGGGAATTTTTGGAGCGACGCTTATAAGGTAATCGTACAGGATCACAGGAAGGAAATTCGGACGTAGGGATAGTTATGAAAAAAAATATAGGAGACTGTAAAAAACTACTTACAAAAGAACGAAAGAGAACCCACGGTTAGATTATAATTTAAACTGGTAAATACAGTAATAATACAAGCATATGTGCCCACTTCTAGCTACAGTGAGGAAAAGGTAGAAGCGATCTACAAAGATATCGAAGACATACTAAAATGCGTAAAAAGACATGAAAATTTAATCATTACGGGGGTTATTATGCAGTGGTAGGTGAAAGTAGGGAAGGAGCGGTAGTAGGTTTACTTGGATTAGGCACAAGAAACGACAGCGGAAGTAAGCTTGTAGAATTTTGCGATAAGAACAATTTAACCATCATAAACACATTATTTCAAAGGATTTATTAAAAATAGTAATTCAGCAAATGTTCAAGTGTTGAGATCTTGGTAGTCGCAGATTGCTTAATCCCCTTTACATACCACTGAATATCGCTGAAATAGGGTATATATTCATAAAATAATAGAAGGGGAACCGAGTTGTATCTAATAAGAAAAGATAGTAAACAACACACATAGAAACAAGAAAAAATTGTTGAAAGCATATGTGTGAAGCACGGCACTGTACGGCTATGAAATAGGGACAGGAGGAGAAGCAGACAGGAAGAAGGTAGAAGATTTTTGTAATGTTGTGCTTCAGATGTATGATGATGACAGCAGGGATAGATAAAAAGGTTCTAGAAATAGTAGGGAAAGAAAGATATCTGGGGAAAACAAAACAAAAAATAAGAGAAATAGAAGAGCTGGATATGTTCTAAGGCGTTTTTAGGAAACAGCGGGGGATATATTAAAGCAGGGATAGAAAAAAAGAAAGATAGCAATGTACCTAGATTAGGCTATTGCATGCAGTTTGTGAGAATTTCAAATGTCTAGATCAGCTCCGAATAGGAAACAATGGAGATACGCATCTAACCAGTTCCAAGATTGAAGACCTAATGATGATGATTATAATAACTACAATGGCTCTAGCAATACTCAATTGAGAGAGGAGAAACATAGAAAACAATACTGTAAAATAATTATGACATGCAAAAAAATTTTCTAATACAGAATTAACAAGAAACTACTGAACAATATTGATTGTAGGAACAATTCCATATAAAAATCTTAGAATTACATCGATTTGCCTCACGCTATAAGCATGGTAGAGCACGCGGAATCGTGTTTGTGCTGCTTTTAGTTGTTGAGCGTTTTTAAACATTTCACCATTTTCAGCGCTAAACAATATTGCTATGTTTAATGTTATTTCTGTTTTAAAAAACCTCGCCCTGTTGACTAACGTCTGTTAGTCTCTGTCGCAACCTTGCGAACACCTTTTTTTATCTCTTTTGTTACTTAAACCTATATAATGGGATGGAGCAGTATGTTTACTCAAACGTGTACAGTTGTATTTGTATTATTTTTCGAAAGTAAAGTTTATTGTTTTTTTATTGGGTCTCTTATTTTTCACATTTGCCCGATGAACTAGTTTCTTAAGTAAAAATTATACATCAATGTGTAACATTATTTTGTAATGTTAACGAATTAACAGATCAATTAATTAATTAAAATTCAGCAACTTGCATAACTTATAGACAAAAATTCCACAATAAATTACTTCATATTTTAGTTAGGCTCCTTATAATAAAAGACCAGGGTTACAAATAGCTTCAGGCTAAACTATTAGAAATTCCAGCGGCAGGTCATCATAGTTTAAAGCTCTACCCTTGTAAATCAAATACAATAAACTTAAAGCTTAGGTCGGTTACAGATTGACGAATCTGATAAAATTAAAATGGAATAGTACCTTTTAACGTAAATAAAGGAAAGCAATCTTCTGTTTGAAAAACTTAATCTTCTTAATATTTTCTTTGATTGACAGCGGGTTATAGAAAACGAAACATTATAAATAGCGAAAACTATTTCCAATTTGATTTGTTCAAAGATTGCAAGTAATTTTAAGTAGTCTGGAGACATCCATTGTATTTAAAATCCATTTCGGCTCAAGTGGGTTAACCGGTCTTTTGTTAATGGCAGACTACTGTCGCCATAGGTATGGTCCACATTTCAATAATTAAGAAATTCTTAGAAGGTACAATATATTTAAACCCTTAGAAAAATAATTGCTTCCGTGACCATCATCTAAAAAGGGGTTGGATTTGGTTTCTGAAATCCTGTTTTGTGGGAGGTTCTGTTCAGTCATTGGATAACAGAAAATGACGTAGATAATGGTTAGAGTAGGAATTGATCTATATAACTGAAGGTTTTAGCCAAAAGCCAGAGAGAGAGAGAGTTTTTCCAATGGGGCTGTCCGTGGTCAAGAAGTAGAAAGAAACGTAGTTCGCGGGTAGCGTTCTCCGGCATCACAGATATAATATTTTACTTAGTATCACGATAGTAAAATTTGGAAAAGAGTAATTAACTCTTCCAGTTCGCGAGGGTTATGCCCGTATGTTCGCGGATTTATAGTGATACAAGGTAAATAATAAAAAGTTTGTAGGCATGTGATGCACAAGTTAAGTGATATTGTCAATAAAATCCTGCCGGGTTCGTGTGCCACTCAATTATTTAAAAATTACAAACAGAAGCAACAAGCGAGATTCTCTCCCCCAATTTAAGAGCTGTTCTACGTTGGAAGGCAAGCCATCAAACAATGGACGATTTTTAGTAAGTAAGTTTTTATAGTTAAGTAGCATGACCAATTTTTAGTTAGTTTATTTGTTAGGACGTTTTGGCCATAAACCGTAGGATTAATTTAGTGTAAGATTTATAATATAAGTTTTCTTTCATATACAGTGTTTGGGAATTACTTATGTACGCAACATTATCATAATTCCATATTCACCTATTCAATTAAATTTCTAAATTGAAATCAATGAATGTAAGAGGTTCACGTTTATTGCTCTGTTAATTAAATAGTTTTGTTTGCCGTTGATTAAGTCAATCGGTTTTTTATTATTTTTTTATCATGGAAGTTGCATAAGTAGTTAAAAAGATAAGAGTTGATTACAAGAAACAACTGTCCTCCTTGGGATGACAAGTCTCTCAAGGTTTTGCACGAACTTTTGGACATTCTCGACTTGTCTGGCGCCCTTGGTAATTGTCATTAAGCCACAATATTTATGAAAGGTAAGTGCCCAATTTTTTTGTAGTATCTTATAAATTAATTTAACCCTTTCTGCAAAATTTTAACCCTCTATATGATCCACGACCTTCCGCTAGCTAGTGCCGGTGACCTCCTTTAATTTTGGTTTTACAGCCGCCCCTCATTTTATAATTTTGATGAAAAATACATACTTAGTAGCTTTTCCGCCTGTAACAAATGCTGCATACGTCTATAAGACATATTTATTTGTCTATAATCCATTCACAGTCATAGGTTGCTGAACTACTGATGGTAGAGAAAAGTGGACATGTATACGAAATAATATTAAAATAAACAAACAACAAATTACTTCAAACACTTACCTTTGTGGTTATAACGGAGCGAAACACATTTATCTTCATGCGGCCGTACAAACGGATAACGATAAGAACAAACTGTAGAATGCGTCCGTCTTTTACGGGAAACAACAATCGACTCTTCTCTGTTGTGCAGCGTAGAACATGCAGTAATGCGGTCTTCTACCACGAAAAACGAAAAATCGATACTGCTATGCTTTGTGTGTTTTCCAAAGTGATAAGAATGTTTTTGCACAAGCGAAGAGCAGAGTTTATCAATATCGCGGCACATTATACAAACAAGATGCTTCAACAAATTTCAAGGGAAAATAAATTTAGCAGTAAATTATGTAAATATAAAACGGAACATACGTTAGGCGGTAAATTATATACAATATTATCGGAACATACCGCTCACCAAAATGCAAGGCAAATTAAAGAAAAAATAATTAAAAGGCAGAGTGGGGGGAATGAAAAAGCAAAAAAAGGAAAGATTTACAAGAAACAAAAGAAAAAGAATTCTTTTTCTACACTAAGGGCAATGAGCAGAGCTTTGATACAGGACGCCTCAGCTCGCCATGAGTGGTTTTAAGTGTCACCACCCTAACAACACCATCTGTCCGAGGATGCACAGCCACAACACGGCCCGGGGACCAAAAAAGGAGAGGAACACAAGCAGCCTTAATCAGCACTAAGGTGCCCAACTCAACTTGAGGAGACGGTGTGTGCTACGTGGAGCGCTATTATAGCGAATGCAAGTATTCTTTGGACCAACAAGACCAAAAATCTTGTTGAATTCGCTGGAGCAGTTGCCGACGAAAGAGGGGTTGAGCGGAAAGTGAGAAAGGGCGGGCTCCGGGATGGCGGTTAAAGGGGCCAAGGCTAAAAAATGACTCAAAATACTACGTATAGATTGCCTTCCAGAAATAATCCAGAAGTGCTAACTGACGAGAAAGTGGACCATTTGAGCACCCGCGTGGAAGTGTTTTAAATGAACGTAGGTAACATAAAGATCAGTAAATCGACTTTTGCTGGGTAACAAAGCGGGAAATTTACGGTCAGAGGACAAAGGCGCGTGAGCCAAGCGACCCCCGACCCGCAAGATTCCATCACGAATAAAAGGGAACAACTTGCTAAAACTCCTTTTTAAAAGGAATCCGGAATGAATGGCCTCAAGCTCGATAACAAAATAAGATTGTTGAGTATTCGCAAGCATTGGGATCAGAGCATTATGCAACTCTGAAAATAACAAAGGTCCGGAATACCTTTCTAGTGGGTGACGTAGATTATGACGAAAACAGAGAACCCAAGCAACAATGCGCTCAATAAAGGCAAAGGAAGAGTGATTTTCTACAATTGATCGCAATCCAAGAGTAGGTTACGACAGCGGATAAAACAATAGAGCGTTGTTCAGTGAGAACTTCAGGAGTATCTGAAGGCGGAATATGTGGACTGTAGTTTTTGAAAGACCGATACAAGGTTGGTGAAACCGCCCACCATAATGAACATTGGCACAAGTCGGTAGGAAGTAAATCACGTGACCCGACATCGGCAGGATTTTCGGTGGCGAGGATGTGATGTCAAGAGGCGCGAGACGTGTTTTCCTGAATGTAAGCAATACGATTGTCGGCGAAAGTATTCCAACGCTGCGGCTGGGAACGAATCCACGCAAGTACTACCATGGAGTCAGACCAACAGTAAATTTTATGAACAGTAAGGTTGGAATCAAAGGTTTTGAGGACAAAGATTAATAATTTGGATGCCAATGCGGCGGCCAACAATTCGAGCGGGGGCAAAGAGATTGCACGAAGAGGTCCACCTTAGACCTAGCGCACCTTTTACGGTAATTTTGATAGCTACTGATGGTAGAGACAAGTGGACATGTATACGAAATAACATTAAAATAAACAACAACAAATTACTTCAAACACTTATCTTTGTGGTTATAACAAAGCGAAGCACATTTATGTTCAGGCGGCCGTACAAACGGATAACGATAAGAACAAACTGTAGAATGCGTCTGTCTTTTACGGGAAACAACAATCGACTCTTCTCTGTTGTGCAGCGTAGAACATGTAGTAATGCGGCCTTCTACCACGAAAAATCGATACTGCTATGCTTCGTGTGTTTTCCAAGGTGATAAGAATGTTCTTGTACAGGCGAAGAGCAGCGTTTATCAATATCGCGGCACATTATACAGGCAAGATGCTTAAAGTAATACACGTTATTTTTTAATAACAATTAATATAACGGGCGGACGCAAATAATCAACAAATTTTAAGGGAAAATAAATTTAGCGGTAAATTATGTACACTATAAAAGTGGTAAATTAATACAATATAAACGGAACAGACATACTTTCAAATATTCTGCTAGATTCTTTCACCAAGATATTTGCTAGTCGTATACATAGTAACAACCGTAATTATTTGATATATAAAGCATATGAGGCACCGGATCATTTGTGTCAATAAAAATCGACAAAATTCACTTTTAGCGTGATGCATTTAAACGTTGCAAACAAAATTTATATAAACACATTACTTAGGAGAAATGTCAATTGAAATTGGCAGACCCTGCATTTATGTTCATCAAATCCGGCATTCGGCGAATTTAATAGTACCTGGAACTATCTGCAGCCGGACTTTTGCAAATGAATAGTATTTCCGGCGGAATTGTGGGTTGATGTGGTTAAATTCCGCAGAACGGCAGAGTTTCTTGGTGTAAAGTGTGGTTCCGCCGTCGGACGTTTAGCCACGGTGTTAGAAAAAACAGTGAAAACCGGCAGGGACCCTTGTTTAGGTGAATCACTTAAACAATTCAAAACGCACTAACAGATATGATATAAAACTGTTCCGTTTAAATTGTACTTAATTTACGGCTTAATTTATTTTCCCATTTAGAATTCATTGATTATTTACCTCCGCCCGGTATATTAAAATGTTATTGCATGTACCGTAATTACTTCAGACACCGAGCCTGTTGTAGTGCCTTGGAGAAGACAAATGAAGAGTCGATTTTCGTTTCCCGTAAAAGACGGACGCTTTCGCTAGAGTTTTACAATCGCATCTCGTTCTGAACGACCGCTTTAAATAATTGTGTTTCGCTTCGCTCTATACACAGAGAAAGTGTTTGAAGTAATTGTTTATTCTGTTAAAATCATTAATTATGTTTTCTGTTAATTGTCATTTACTTTCGTATACATGTCCACTTTTCTTTACGAGCTATCGAAATTACCGCAAAAAAATTACAAAAACATTTCATTCCTATCTATTTCAAAATAGCAGAAGCAGAAGAGCTTCAACGTAATTGTAGTTATGCAAACAAGATTTTCTTCAAAGACAAACCTTTTAAATACAATTAGCTGCTGCATCAAGATGCCATTTCACATAGTTACAAAAATTCATAACTATATTAAGAATCAAAACATGTCTTCATTATTTCTTTTAAAACAGTAGAAAATATCTTTCAAAGGCATAGAAACAGCAATATCTGTAAAGAAAATAAAATTTTAATTGAAGCATTTTATATAATTAATGCACACGCTTGTGTTGATTCAAATTTAACAATTAAAAAGATGTATAATTGTACAAGGTAATTAATGGTATCGTAAGTATACAATTTTCCAAGATTAAGATATAACTTTGTTTAATTATTTATGCAGTTACACAATGAATTTTAATACCATCTTCTTATAACTGTTTTCATTAATTATAATTAATAAGAAAAATTCAACAAGGCATTTGTTTGTGTATTTTTTGAATATCTAAAGTAACTTATTGTAAAATTAAGACTAGGAGCATCTTGAATACGGTTTGTACACAATAGGATTTTAAATTGAGCTAATAATCACTTATATTTTAATTAGAATTTTGAATAGATAATGCTCAATACCAACTCTCCACGGCCACATATTACTAACATTATAACGATCCAACGTACAAGGTCGCCCTTGAACTGTTCATTGCTAAACTAACTTGGTAACTGATTACTTTTCTGTGTCGAAATTAATTTTAACAACACTGGTTAAAACCTTATTTTAAAAAGAGGAGCAAACAGTTCCAACGTTAGTAGTTCGAAGATCTCAGGGTAAGTGATTTCTGATTACATATTTATGTTTTATAATGCATGGAGTCAGAGCCGGTTCTACGGTTTTGTGGGCCCCGGGCAAAACAAAATTTGGCGCCCTTTCATACAAGAATATACAAATTTACTGCAAATTAAAAAAATTGTAAAATGGGCAAAAAATCAAAATTACACAATAAAGAACTGTGTGAAAAATTTATTTATTTAAAAAAGAATAGTTAATTACTTACAAGTGATGCAACATATGGAATAGCATAACGAGCGCACTTGAAGTTCGAGCGACGAAGGAGCGAGAACTTTGAAAAGCAAGTTATGCTATTCCTGTTGCATACGTGTGACGTACAAGATTTTTCAACCAAACTTACGAAGTAAGTTAGGTTAATAAGATCGCTACGTCGCCGTCGTCGCCGCCGTTGTCCGTTGCACGTTTTTTTCGTTTTACAAACATTTGATATATGGATCTTGTTCAGTTTTTTACGATGATTAAGAATATGCTAGCCAATTTTAGATATCTCATCTAGTTTTCGAGTAATTCGACTTTAAAGTCGAAATTTTGGTTATATAAAACTTCAATATAACAAAATATAAATATTATTTTTAGGTTAATATCGACCTCCTGAGCAAATTTTTCCATAGCATCAATACTCTATGTTGATTGGTTTCTGTTTCTTTCAATGATTTACAGTACTAATAATAAAATTTTCATATAAAAAATAAACTTGTGTGAATTTCTATTACATAATGGCTTTAAGTTTGGTTGTATGGCGTACATGCGGCATAGATATTTTGTAATGCTATTTGTCAAAATTCAATAACATAGTTAATTAAATTAATTTTTTTGAAAATCACACTAGGGAAATTTTATCATACTAATTAAGTTGGTACAATTGGATACGCTACGAATCGAAACAACATTCACAATAAAATAAACTTTACTAAATATCGTAATAATTTTGTTATATTAACAATAATTATTAGGACATATTCTACAATATTAAAATACAGGTATACATGCGTAAATGCCATTTAGAATTGTTGTTATTTACATATTGCATTATTTGAATCTATTAGTTATTATTAAAATATAATACTTTCAATTTTTGATATTTTTGTATTATAATATTTTATAAAGCTGTTGGTCCTCTGTTTAGTTTTTGCAGCTCTAGTTATGAAATGACTTTTTGCAATACGTACAGGAAGTGATGCTATAGCACCATTATATACAAAGCAGTTGTTACGTTTATTTTCAGGATAAATTAATTACCCCTTTTTCCCTTTTAATTTGTTTTTCAGTTAAATCAATTCCGTTGCTATTCTTAAATTCTTCATCAACATCCTGTATATTTTACCTGTTCATCATAAGCCCGCTATACAATAATTGTTTAACTCAAATCTATTTGCTTGGAAACGACAAATTTATGATAAAATTTAAATAAGTCAATACCTTGTTTTAGGTATCCTTTAATTTGTTAAACATTTCGATAACGTATAATTGCTTTTCCTATGGTTTGAATGTAAAGACTCGTCGAACTAAGGTTGCTTACTATCCCATAAAAGGGTATTTCCAAGTTCCCTAATCACGCTTTGATAACCACAACACGTCTTGGAGCTCTGGTTGTTTAATTAAACGAATTTATGTTTACTTTCTTTTCAAAATGTTAAAAAGCACTCGTCGTAATTGCCAGATTTTTTGTTCCGTTTATTTTTATGAAAATTTCGCCCACGCCTTACAGCGTGGTGTGTATTGATGGTTTTATAAACCCGTACTTGTCGGCGTAAATAAATTAATATTTTTCGTAATCATTTTAGCTTCCTGCGGGGGACACGACAGTCTCTTGAATTGCCGCTCCTTGGGGCATAGAAGGCGGCACCCGTTACGGTATCTCAGGTCCATCTGACCCGCTCCGGTCCGAGGAGCGAACGAGAGATTCAACACCGTAGAGACGTGGGTGAGTTTTGTTTCCTGCTTGTGTCGAGACCCTGTCCACTTAGATTTTACTGTTTGGGGCTCGTACAAGTCTCAAATTATTTGTATGTACAAAAATTAATTATGAAACTGGGATCTATTGCCAAGGGATTACTATATTACGCTTAACTTTAACTACGATCTATTAATGCGAGAATGGGATAAAAACTTGCTGGCACATTGGAAGACGTTATTGTCATTGTATTTGTAATTGTAGGTTATATGTTAGCATTATCAAAGCCTATGTGAGGTATCATAATATTATGATTACTAAACAAAATTGTAAAATCTAATATATATGGTTTATTCTCACTTACTTAAACCGGGTTAATGCCCATTATAATGTTTCTTTTTTTCTTTTTATGCTAATTAAAATTCTTTTGTTAAAGTGTTATTTCCTTTGTTTTTTTATTTAGGTATAACTAAAGGTGGGGATTTTTCCTACAGGTTGTACAGAGCGGTTAATCATTTATTCTTATTTCAGGCCTTATTTAATTTTTGTAGGTATTATACCCCGCCCACTCTACCAACTGAGCCCAGTCAATTATTCTTTCTTTCTTCTTCGCTGCACGTAGCATAAATTTTGGCGCCCAACGTGGGTCCAAAAGTTCACTAAAACAAAATTGAGTCTCACGCCAGGTCGCCAAAATTGTAAAACGGGCTTATTATGAACAGGTAAAATATATAGGATGTTGAAGGATTTAAGAATAGCAACGGAATTGATTTAACTGAAAAACAAATTAAAAGGGAAAAAGGGGTAATCAATTTATTCCGAAAACAAACGTAACAAATCCCCCCAGCAAAATTAACAGGTCGGGGTAGAAACGCAAAAGTACGGGAGTGAGCAGTACCAAACAAAACAAAAAAAACCAAAACAAACAAAAAAATTCGCTTACAACTAAACAATAGTAGATAACGAAACAGGATCAGGTAAAACTTGGATAACGACAGCAACAGGCATTATAGCTACGGGTTCCCTAATTTCAATAAGACCGTCTCTACCTGTATTAAAAGTTATCGTCACTTCAGCTACAGCTGTTATTGCAGGCATGACAGAAATTTCTTGTGTAGAACCATTTAAAAAAGCAGGAACAGATAAAATTTTGACAAAAACGGTAACATGCATTAACGATTCAGGTTTATGGACTTCAACAGGACCCTCTCTGACTGAATTACAAATTATCTTCACTTCAGTGACATTTGTGCTTCAAGACACGACTGGAATTTCTTGGAAAAATCATTTAAGAAAACGAAAACAAACTCTTGAAAAGCTACCTGCAAGTCACTAATTTGAAGTATAGGTTGTAATGGTGGTGGAGGCACAGTTTGGGGTGGAAGTGGATAAGCAGGGCGAGCAAAAGGATGAGTAGAATAAGATGTAGAACAAGAGACGGAAGAAATTTAGTTTGAAGCTATATTTGTCGAAGAAGAGTAGGTTTTGATAGTAGTAGCAGGATGACCTGGATAAGATACAAAAAAGAACCTAGAATTAGAAGCAGAAGAAGTTTGGTTCCTAGAGCTGAGAGCAGAAGTTAAAGTATTATTTGAAGACCTATTAGTATTAGAATGACAGTTTGGACAGTTGCGGCAAGAAACTCCCTTATATCCGCAACCATGGCAATGAAGTACTTGAGGACGAGTACAACGTGTTGAAACATGACCAGGTTTGTCGTAATTAAAGCATACGACCTCATGAATAGAAGTAGAACTAGGAAGAAGAACAGTTGAACGTACGGAAGAAGTATCGGATCTATCCGTAGGCGTAGGAGAAATTTTAACAACTCGGTCATGTGAAGCAAAAGTATTTTTCTCAATAGTAGCAAACTTATAAGCAAAATCCGGAGGTTCAAAATGTTGAATCAGTAAATTAGATAACGACTTCCAGTCAGAAAACCTATGCCGATTACCACGATACCAAAGTAACGCTTTAACCTCGAACAAGTCCACTGCAGACTCAAATAACTGCAATTCTGACACATGTTGAGTTCGTCGGAGTTCTTCGACCCGTCCCAAAAAATCATGTACGGTAAGAATGTTTGGGTCGCCAGAAAATTTTAAATTTCAGTCCCACACAGGAAGGCCTTGGTAGGAAGCCGAGAAAAGAGTAGCGACTGACTTAGGCACTGTAGCAGGGGCTAATTCCAGTTCAGCAGTAACAGTATGTTGGTCGTGACATGGGGATATGGAATTATCCGCCAGAATCTTCGTCAGTTCCAACTTCAGACATTCGTCCTTTAACTCTTGTTAGGAGTGGACGGTAGACAAATAGGTTCTATAAAATGGATCAAGATTACGAAGCAAAACGGACAGTTGATCATCTTCACTAAAAGAACCATAGTTTCCAAACAAACCCGTCATACACGCGAAATAGTTAGTAATGCTTTCGGATGACTACTGTAGTCTCTTACAGATCATATTAAACACCACCAACCTATGATCAGTTATTTTTAGTGAGAATAAAAAGAAATTGGGAGAAAGTAACTAAGTAAAGGCTAACCGTAACTCGATAAAGCTCAAGAATTTCGTTTAGTAATCATAATATTGTGATACCTCACATGGGCTCTGATAATGCTAACATATCACCTACAATTATAAATACAATGACAATAACGTTTTCCAATGTACCAGCAAGTTTTTATCCCATTCCCGCATTAATAGATAGTAGTAAAAGTTAAGCGTAATATAGTAATCGTTTGGCAACAGATCCCAGTATCATAAATCATTTTCGTACATACAATTAATTCGAGACCTATATGAGCCCTCAAACAGTAAAATCAAAGTGCACAGGGTCTCGACACAGGCAGGAAAGAAAAACTCACCCACGTCTCTACGGTATTGAATCTCTCGTTCGCTCCTAGGACCGGAGCGGGCTAGATGGACTTGAGATACTGTAATGGGCGCAGCCTTGTATACTCGAAGGAGCGGCAATTCAAGAAGCTATCGTGTCCCCCGCAGGAAGCTAGAATGATTACGAAAAATATTAATTTATTTATGTCTACAAGTACGGGTTTATAAAACCATCAATACCCACCACGCTGTAAGGTGTGTGTAAAATTTTCATAAACAAAAACGGAACGAAGAATCTAGCAATTACGATGAGTGCTTTTTAACATTTTGAAAAGAAAGTGAACATAAATTCGTTTAATTAAACAACCAGAGCTCGAAGACGTATTGTGATTATCAAAGCGTGATTAGGGAACTTGGAAACACGCTGTTATCGGATAGTACGTGACCTTAGTTCGACGAGTCTTTAGATTCAAACCATAGACAAAGCAATTATACGTGATCGGAATGTTTAACAAATTAAAGGATACCTAAAACAAGGTATCGACTTATTTAAATTTTATCATAAACTTGTCGTTTCCAGATTTGAGTTAAACAATTATTGTAAAGCGGGCTTATGATGAACAGGTAAAACATACAGGATGTTGATGAAGGATTTAAGAATAGCAACGGAATTAATTTAACTGAAAATCAAATTAAAAGAGAAAAAGGGGTAATTAATTTATCCCAAAAATAAACGTAACACAGTACAAAAACAATGATTATAATCTCAAAAAAGAAATGAAATGTATGACAATTAACAAATAAAGTAAATATGTTCCATAAAAATAATTTAAAAAATTTTTTGTCTAGCTTTTAAATCTGAAAACTTTTGTATGTTTTCGGTCATATTTATATGTTTTGCAATTTCATTTTCTATTGACAAAATTTCCAAGCTATTTAATTTTTCATTTGTCATCGTTGATCTTAAATATGTTTTAATAAGTTTTAATTTACTGAAACTACGTTCGCAAGCTGCAACGGTTACAGGAATTGTTAGCGATATCCTTAAAGTTGTCCACAAATTTGGCATAATTGTATGTAGGTTGTTAATTTTTATAAAATGGAGAATCTCTAAAGGATTGTTAACATTTTCAGGAATTAGGTTTTTGAAGGATGTAATTTCATTCATTAATTCATTACCATTAATATCAGATTTTTGTTGGTCTTTTAAAAATAAATGTAAATTCATGCAACATTTGCGTAATTCATCATTATTTAGATTGTTTTTTAAATAACACAAAAATCCCCAATTATTCAAAAAATCATTAGTTTGTTTAAAACGTTCTACCAAAGAAGACTTAATTTAATCTACTAATATGTTGAATACATTTATTTTGAAATGTCCTTTCGCATCAATAACATTATCAATAGCTTTATAATCATGCGGTCTCTTTATATGGCGGATGCGTTTTTGTATAAAGATCAGTTCAGTACCTACTAATTCAGCTAGCTCTCTCGCGTCTACCAAGCATTTTTCAAAACCATTAAAACCATAATTTTCAAGATATTTAGAACAAGATTGTAATAAATTAACAGCATTATTTAAATCCATTTAATTGGCCTGTAAGGGTTTACTAATAATGTTTATGTGGGACAACAGATCATACCAAATAACTATTAATACTAGAAATGAATATTCGCATATTTGTTCTCATAACGTAAATGCTTCATGTCGTGTACCAGCATCTTTAGAATTTTTGTGTACTTGTAAAAGTGCATCGTGTATTTCAGTTATTTAGAATCTCAAAGGTCTGATATAATCAATTCGACTTTCCCAGCGAGTTTCGCATAAAGGTTTTAAAGTAAAGGCACATAGTCGGTTAAAATTTTCCACGGAAGGAGAGAAAATGTATATAAACGTTGTACAATACCAAAAAAAGAAGTTGATTGTGTGCAAGATATAGTTGCATTCTCAATGACTAAATTAAGGGAGAGGCATCCACATGGCATAAAAAAAAGCACGAAGATATTCTTTACAAATACAAGCTTGAACACCTTTATTTTTTTTCTTCATGTTAGAGTGGTTGTCATATCCTTGGCCTCTACAATCACCTAAGTTCAATTGAAAGTCATTCATTAATTGTTTTATTATCTCTTATAATGAGTGGCCTGTTGATTCTTCAACTCCTTGATAGCTTTTAAAATGCTCCTTGATTTTTAAGTCGCTGTCGCTATTATCTACAAACCGTAACGTAAATGAAAGTTGTTTCTTATGACTAATATCAGGGATACAATTTAAAATAATACTAAAATGTTTCACTTTACGGGTACGTTCCAAAATATCATTACGAACAGAAGATGCTAATAATGCGATTATCTCATTTTGTATTATTTTACTGCAATAAGTAATTGATGTTTCATGCAAAGTAACGTCATATTTACTTACAAGTTCAACCAACCCCAAGAAATTTCCATTATTTGTAGTGAAAAATCGATCGGATGAACTACGAAAAGCCAAATTGTGTTCTGCTAAATATAACACAATATTCATTAGTCTTTCTAATACATTGTTCCTGTGTTACCGTTCTTTAGTAATAGCTTTATCAATTACTGTATAAGTTCTAAATCTTTTCCGTGCTTCAGACCATTTAATAAAATTATTTAAATGTTCAGTAGAATTTTCATGCTGTTTTAAGTACTCACTTAAATGTTTCTAGTTAAAATGATCTGTTGTTGCTGAGACCGACTTGACTTTATCTGTGTAAAATAATTTATAACAAATACAGAATACCTTATTTTCACTTTTGGAATAAGATAACCATGAACATAAAAACGTTCTCCATTTGAAGTTATTCTATAATACATAGTTTTATTAAAATTACGATTATCCGAATCTCGCGGATACGTGAAATTAGAATCAATTTCTATTGTTATCGGAAAATCAAATGCAAGAATATGATCTCTGTATGTAGAACTTAGTTCAAGTGGCCAAATACCCGGATCATTATATTTAAAATTTCCTTTAAAATTTTGTTTGCTAACGGTAGTCAGTTCCGGATTTGTTTTCGGTTGAGTGTTTAAATTTGAGGGTATTTTTTTAAAACTAGATGCAGAAGTGTTGCTGGAATCCAGACTCAATTGTAATTGAGAATTGTTTTCAGTTAATTAGTTCTGGGTTTCTTTTGGTTTAAAGAACCCAGTATTTTCGTTGTTGCTTTTTTTGACTCTTCTTCTCGTTGTTTTCTTTTACGATTTTGATACCCTGATAATTTTTTTGGAGGCATTATAATAGCCCTTTTAGTTTGAAATTATATTAATATTATGATTTTTTACCATAAATTTAATTATTAATTTATATTATTTATTACGTGGATACAATATTATGATTCCTTACCATAAATTTGATTATTAATTTATATTATTTATTACTTGGATACGTATTGTAGCGGGCTACTACTACCGCGTTTCACTAATTTCAAACAAGTAATAACAAGAGTCTTTATTATTTACTGTTCACAAGTCTAATTAACAGTATATGCCTTATTTATAAATGTTTTCAGTTCAATTAACAATGAAGCCCTATCACACTAATGAATTTACAAGCACTGATATCTTCTTAAACTAACTTCTTAACCATACGTCCATTAACAATACTAACACAGCTATTTATTTATTACACTTTTGTCTATTTATGTATTCTGCAAGCTGCATGTACATTAGACACATAATATAACATTTATGTATACTCTTGGACTTCCAAAGGCTCAACTATTTAACTTTACACGATATAATTTATATTCGACATTCTGATATAGACTCCACTCTTACATTTATTAGCGGTCTTATATATATACCCTGAATTAAAAGGGATGACTCATTCTCCAGTATAATGCTAGAAAATTCTAGGCTTCTGTAGTATATACGTTGCTTACGGCGCTTGTGTGTTTGACGGGTTGCCTAGTAGTAGCTCGCAACACTATTTACCGAAATTTATGTAACGTAAAATTAATAAAAACTAATTAATTCCACAACGAATACGTAACAAAACTTTTTTTATATTTTACTTTAAAGCACGCAAGTGTTGATAATGCAAAGTTTACAGAAAGACAAAATTATTTAACTATTAAGGTGTATGACAGGCACCAGTATCACTTTGACTATTCATAATTTTGTTGATATTTGTATGTAGGGTTAGGTGTGGTGTAGGGTATAGGGTCAGTGTATTACCGGGACAAATGTAGTATTTCCAATTTATTATTTTGTCTGTTGTGGAACATATTGCGCTATCTTTTGGGCATTGAGAACACGTCTTAAACTATTTTATAACCACCTGTAAAATATAGATTATCGATTATCTGTTGACAATAATAAAATAATTAGCGTTGTGACCTTTATTTAGTATTATTAAAGAAAAAACAATTTATTACTTGCTGAAAAAATCGATGTCTCATAAAAAATGGTCAATTTTAATTTATAAAATCTAAAAAAATAATGAATGTAAAAAAATATTTTATTTTTATATCGGCGCCCCGGGCAGTCGCCCGGCTTGCCCGCTCCTTTATCCTGCGCTGCATGGAGCTAACTGTATATGCAGTTTTATATAACAGTCTAGTGTATTCTATTCTCATTTCAGAAGCTAAGACTTTCTTAATATTACACAGAAAGCACAGATTTTAGAACATTTGCATAATGCAAAATATACCTTTGTTTGACCATTCGACAGTAACGGATTAAGCATTTGAAAGGCCCTAAGTGCAAACTTTATCCAAAGCTTCATATTGAAATTGACTACTTTGCCTTAACCTACCAAAGTGGCATGTTAAACGTTTGGATGTTATAAACGGAGTCCTTTTTGAAAAATGAATCTACTCTTTTTAAAACCATACGAGGCATTCTCGGAAATTTACGTGTGTCGACGTTAAATCAGAAATCGGGATTTTACATTTATTTAAGTCGACACAAAACTATGTATAATCTGTCTTTATTCTTAGACGAAGACATCATCTGGCGCCACATTATTTTTTTATAGACAAAACAAAATCACTGTTGTACTAATTACCATGATGATATCACCTCTAACCCGCAGGTTAAATAATATATTAGATAAGCCATTTTTGGATAAGTTTTGTACGCACGAAAACGCCATCTAATGCAATGTACGTTTTCGTTTCAGCCGGCGCGAGAAATTTAAAACTATTTAAATACTGGGGGGTGACAGGATTTATAAAATTATTTAAATGAAATGCATGCAGATTTGTTTCTTGACTTTTCTCTTTTAATGTTAGAAGATGTATTTATTTTATATTGTGAAAAAGTGTTATTAATTTTTGAAATAGTGTAATATTATCAACACTTCCTATGAAAGACGCTGAAATACACAATATCTTTTGATCAAAGGACATTGTAAAGCTGCAGTAGTGTTACAGATTGAAGCTGCTGATCAACTTCTACCATATTAAGTTCAAAATTGAGTAACAGTCAACCACAACAAACGAAATTAAATCTTTTAATTTTAAAATTGATATAAGCCAAGAGCAATAATACAAATACATTAATTAGATCTAACATTTGCCCTCATGAACACATGAAACGGATAACTGCAATAAGTTTTAATTTTAACAATATTTATTCAAAATCGTTTACATACATTATATTTAAAAGCAATCATCTCATTAAAATGCGGATACATCAAAAAAGGTTAAACAAAGATAGTTGTTTTATTATAATTAATATGAACATTGTTCCGAATCTAGTTCAACCTACTTCTTGATCAATAATTTTATCAACTAAAAATAATCGTGTAAATTACGTTGTACTTTTTAATACAGTATAATTACCCTTTCAAAACGGAAAAATATGCAGATCACACCAAAAACGTTTTGACAAAATACACACGTAACAAATTTACCTTTTAGGCTAGTGTCATAACTTGTTTGCGTAATATAGACATACATTTAATGTACTTTTTGATCCCTTCCTCTGCCTCTTTCTTTATAATTTTTGTATGCCTTGCCACCTAGTGAAATGTGCATTCTCGTTTTACGTGCCAACAGTTCCCCCAATGATGTATAACGTATTAAAGTGGTCTACAAAAATTCAAGGCTAGCATTGGCTGCCATATTGCGCATCATAGTGCCTGTTCTTTGTCAACGTCTACATTTGCTTTATACAGTTGTTATTCATTATTAGCGTTTTTATTCTGACTTGTTATCAAGATAACTACTGTATACACTTTAACAGCAACTGAAATGTATATAATAATACATGTATTCTTATTTCATTGACTAACACAAATTTCTCACTTTAAAAGTTTCAAATCAAATTACAATCATTGCTCATATGGAATTTATTACAAATATTTTAAATTGGCAGGCAAGCTGACGTAGTTCCCGCGCGACTGCTGATTGGCTGAGAGTTTGTAGACCATCTTATCACTTTATACATCTTGGGTTTGACGATTTGGTATATACTAACGCGCAAACTCCTTCAAATATTTCATTCCTTGTCATGGACTTTAACAGTTAACCCGTTAACGTCAATGTCGTTAGCATAGCACTTCTAAAACACGTGTATTCGTACTTTGTGAATGTGGCGTTTGACGTGATCTGATCCTTTTATACATTAACGAAAAGCAAGTTTAGTTCAGGCAGGAAAATATTTATTATGAAGAGTTGTCACTTTCACCTGCGAGTGCGGTTAGGCTATTCATAGGTGAGTTCAACAGTCCAATTAATAATTTGGTTTGTATATGTTTATTGATGCTACACCTTTGTCGATAGGATGCGGTGTAAATTAGAAAAGAATACGCGGAACGCGTCAGAACATTTAACAATTAAAAATAAGTATGTCTAAACGTACTTACGAAAGTGGTGCGCGAAGGCGAACAACATACCAAACAAAAGGAAGAAAAGAAACAAGCGCTTCTATGCAAAGTACAAAACATTATATACATTTTTTAAACGGGCTGAAATCGAAATGGAAACTGAGAGTGTTTAAGAATCCATACTCGTAGCATCAACTTTAAAGAGCTCTGAAAATAAAATTCCCTGTTGATGAAACAATTGTAGATGTAGATGCGGGTATTACGGGTACTGATGCCATACTATAACTGTACTTAATTTCATGATGTAGACCCCAAGCGCTGGGATCTCAGTGAAAGAAATATTGACTTTATGGTCAGAAATTTCAAGCCACAGTCCATCACAATGTTAGATTTCTCCAAATTAGGCAGACAATATGCCAAACAGATTAGATATGCCATATGGAGGAAGAGTACAGCGACCGTGGTTATATACTACTCAAGAATTTCAAATAGATGCTATTGTGTTCGATGCAGTCTCTTTTTGACGAAATGTAATAATTTGCTACGTACATGACGTAAACTGAATGACAAAGAAGAAAACAAAGAAATTGACCGGGTTCAGTCGGTGAGTAGGCGGGGTTTTACCAAAAAAGAAATACAGTGGAGGCCTGAAATAAAAATACACACTAATTTATTACCAAAAAACCATGTAAAAGAAAACGTCTAATTATTGAAATATGTCACACAACAAAAAGGAATATCCTTAAGGGATTTTAAAAGTATCCCAAAAACCAAACAAAGAAACATTGAGGCGGATAATCACTATTATGCTCGGTTTAAACAAAAAAAAAACACATATTCCACAAAACCAAACAAAAAATATTGAGGCAGATAATCACTATTATGTTTGGTTTAAACAAAAAAAAAATACATAATAAGCACTACGTACATATATCCTAAAGAAACAAATTAAAAAAAAAGATCACTCCCTAAAATGGCGAACTATCGTTGATAGGTCTCCACCCGATACTCATGAAATAAAAAAATAATTTTTCCCGGCTAAAAACAACAGCGCTCAATCATCAGCGTAAGCATAGCATTAAATCAATAAATAATACCCTATTAATATTACATAAAATTTCCCAAAAAACGAAATTACTAAATAATATCCCAATTATTAACAATCAATGCTATTGTGAGCATAAGGTTACGTATAATAAACTTGTCCCAAAAAAATCTACTCAATATAACTAATGATTAACCCCATCGCACGCATAAAGATCATCGTTCTACAATTATTAAGTTCAGTCAACGAATAAAACGGAAAGGTACTGGTTTGACCAGTTTAGAGAGCCCATAAAAAGAAAATAGTGAATAACCACTCATCCACGTGTCCAAGGCGCAGGGTTGGTTACACCTTCCCTAATGACAGGGCGGAGCAGAGCTAGAGATCCTGCAGTGTGGGTGTCCTCCCATAACGAACGGGGTAACAATCCATTGGGTCGTTCCAGTCCACCGGATGATGCTATAATAAATACAAGTAAATTTAATTTATTGACGCCAAAACGTACAGTTTCTTTTTTTAAAACCTCAAATACTTACCACACAATGTGTGCACGAAATTTTGAAGAACGGAAACAAAGAAAACAATTACAACGGCGAGTAATTGTTGTCGCCTATCGAACAGAAATGAATAAAAATGAATTCGTTTTAAATAACAAGCATTAATAATTTCAATCCTCGCGTTATCACAACATGCCAAGAGGTGATTAGAAATTCAAAAACACGGTTTATTCTAATAGTACGCGACCTTAGTTCGACGAGTCTTTAGATGGAAATCACAAAAGAATCAATTATACGCGGTCGTACTGTATAACAAGTTAACGGATATCTAAAACAAGGTATTGACTATTAAATTATAGCATAAACTTTACGTTTCAAAGTAACTAGATTTGAGTTAAAAATTATTGTAAATTTTATGATGAACAGGAAATTGAAAAAAACTGAAATTAAGGAAAAACAGTATTTTTGAGAAGTGCTAAAGCGTATAATTTCGGTAATAAATTTTCTTGCGAGTCGAAATCATTTATTTCGTGGATCTTAAGAAACTTTTGGTTCTCCAAACAATGGTAATTTCTTGGGCATGTTAGAGCTAATAGCTGAGTATGACCTATTTCTTCAGTAATATATTCAGAAGCTCGGAAACATAGGAAGCGACAGAGCTTCCTACCTATCAAAAACAACAGTTAATGAAATATTGTATTATTTAGCGCTTACGGCAGGTAACGTACTGAAAGGACTATGGCGCAATATTTAACTCTCCATGTGGGGCACATCCTGTTTTAATTGTATTGCATTACTACCATCAGCAGATCTTAGAATGTACTCCATGTGGGGAATGAAACGTTGCGCCATAGTACCTATTAATAATCATAACGCGCATCCGCACGTAACGAACTTATAATTATTTTTATGAAGAAGTTCAGAAAAGCAAATGCTATGCCATAAGTGTGGATTCTACTTTTAATTACAATTAATATGTAATACTCTTAGGCATTTTACACCACAAAAATACTTAATCTGTCACGATGTTCCGTGCGGACAAGAAGAAAAGTAACGTACGCAAAGAACATAGCCCGCACCAAGTACCGCAGCAAAAAAAGGAATCAAAAGAATGCCGTACGAGCTAGACAGTCGTAGAGTGAGGTCGGTCAAAAACAAAGAAAAAAGAAAACCCCCAAGAAAGAAATTTTACTTACAAAACATTTAATCAAAAAAACATGGTTCAGAAAGAAAAACCAACCCGCGGAGAAAACAATATTTATTTAACATGTTAACATATTTGCTGATATATTGCAGGGGCAACATGAGGATGTAAATCAGCATATCGTTACTGATGTGATCATTAATGAACCTGCTATAAACAATTTGCATGAAAATACGTCTGGTGTAGGCACTGAGATGGAAATTGATGATAATAGTGAGCCTGCAACACTGCAGGAAGAAGTTACATTTGATGAACCTCGTAGGTTTCCATTAAGGGATAGAAAAGCGACATTTTCCTGATTACGTATTGTATCATACAGATTATAGTGACTAAGGTTCAACCTCAGATCCTATGTCTGTTTAAGAAGTCATGCCTAGGTCAGATAAAAAATTATAGGAATCTGCCACGTCAGAAGAGATCGAGACATTAAATATAAGTGGAACTTGGGAATTGGTGGACAAGCCTAAAGAATGGAAAACGTTACCTTGAAAATGGGCGTTTAAAATAAAATATGGATCAAATGGTAAACCTCAACGGTACAATGCCAGAGTTGTTGCAAAAGGCTATTCTCAGCAGCCTGGAATTGATTTTGACGAAACTTATTCTCCAGTCATTAGACGCAAAAATATCATTATGCTAATTGTATTAGCAGCACAGTATAATCTAGATATTACCCATTTAGACAGCATTCTTGAACGGCGACCTAAATGAAACTATTTATATGTAAGAACCCGAATATACAATAATTAAGGGTAACGAAAATAAGGCATGTAAACTAAACAGACTATATGGTCTTAAGCAAGTCTCTCGTGCATGGAATCAAAACATAAGTCATCTAATTAGGTTAGGTTTCAAGCAATGTATAAAGGAACCGTGTATGTATATTAAGAGAACTGATGACTGCTTTTTGATCATAGTGCTCTACGTAGATGACTTTCTGATATTTAGTAATTATTAGGTGGAAACGTGTAAACTCAAACATTTTCTTATGTCAGAGGCTGAGATGTAGGATCTGGGTGAAGCAAATTATTGTCTTGGTATGCGAATAAGACGTGATAAGGGAAAAGGTAAAATAATGATTGATCAAACCAAATACATAAAGACTTTACTCGAGAAATACAGCATGAGTGATTCTAATGATTCTAATTGAGCCAAATCTGAAGTTAAAATCAGCATCAAAGGATACAATTTCATTGGTTGTTCCATCCCAAAACCTTGTAGACACACTTATGTATTTAGCTGTTGGTTCTCATCCAGACATTAGCCATACAGTCAGTAAACTGGGTCAGAGTTGTAATTGTTTTAATCTTGAACATTGGTATCATCTCAAAAGGGTGTTAAGATATTTACTGAAGACTAACGACGTGTTTAGTATACACAGCAGAAAAAAAGAAGCAGTATATTTACAAGATGTTTTGAATGAAATAATGGATATTTAGAACCCCGTTGCTAGGTACCTCGACGAAACCTGAAATATAAAAATAAGTATGACCAGGCTCAATCGGCGAGTGGGAGGGGCATTGCCAAAATAAAAGTAAAGAATAGGCCTGAAATAAAAGCCACATTAATTTAAAACAAAAGAACCATGTAACATAAAAACGTCTAATTAGGCAACATGTTACATAAAAAAAAGGAGAACACACTTAAAAAAAACCTACCCCTTTCCTGTGTCATATTCTTCAAAAGAATTTCTATAGTATAAAATAAGGGGTATAATGACAACAATATTTAATACCTTACTAAATTCCCCACTATTAATTTAGATGGTAACGTCTCCCATGTCTATGAATCCAGAAAATTTTACACCCAAAGCTAACTAGGATATACAAGCAAATTAGTTCGATACAAATCAGCAATAAAATCAACTAAGGGTTGATATTTAACCACCCACAAGTATACTATATGGACAAATTATTAGTTTGGATACAAAGTGCGCATCTCGTATTTGACAAAAGACCAAAAAAAAAATCAGTAAAACTAATCATAAAACTTGTGAGTTTCTTTTGACAAACGTTTTCGTTTTTGTTTCAAAATTGCACATCGTACCTATAGGACGATTCTAATATTTATGTATAACAACCAACAATAGTCCTACGTTTCCAAGTTTATTGGCACATAACTACATCAAACTCTGATGTACATACAAAGCAAACAAGTCATATACCTGCACGTGTCTGGTTCCTTATCTTACACGCCAGCGGACGTGTCAGCACAGAATCACCACGGTACTCGATATCGGCAACAGCGATCTATGAGTAAAAAGCACTAGTTGGCCTGTGGCAACGAACAGTCGGGCCTATATAAAAAACAATTTGGTCCCCAGTTAAGAGCGAAAAGATAATCTTATTAGTATGTGTAATCGCGGGAGAACTTATCGATGCACCCAAGATATTCGCCACTTGTCAACAAGAAAAAAAAAGTGCATCGCTCTTGAAGTACCAGAACGAGTAAATCAAAAATACTACCAAGCACGAGCTCCAGCATCAAATTCAATTCGTTTTTAAAAGCATAATTCAACATTCAAACCTTGTGTTATCACAACATGCCAAAAGCTGATTAGAAACTCGAAACACATCAAATAGTACAATACCTTATTTCGAAGAGTTTCTAGTCGTAGCATTTAGGAAGTAATTTTACGTTATCAGAATATGTAGCAAACCAGCGGACATCTAAAACAAGGTACAGACTATTTCATTTAGAACGGAAACTTTCCAAACTAGCAGCAAATGAGTTTAATTGAAAATATAATAAACGGACTTATTCTAAGATGGTGAAATATACAGGATGGTATTGGAGTATTGAAAAGTAGAAACAGAATCTATGCGAATGGGTAATACCTTAAAAGAAAAAAGGTGTATTTTAATTTATGCCGAAAATAAACGTAACACCGTCACTCTATATAATGACAATCAAAGTGCCAAAAGGTTAGCTCATAATGATGTGCACCATGGACGAACAAAACATATTGATATTCGATATCATTTTATAAGAAGTATTGTAGATGAAGGTAAATTAGAACTAGCCTAGATGCCAACTAACGAAATGGCAGCTGATATGTTAACAAAGGGTGTGCCAAAGCCCAAGCATATTAAATGTGTAGAAATGATGGGAATTGGTCATGTTTAAAGAAGAGAGTCGAATATCTTGTGGCTGATTATAGTAGTAAACATGCTACAGCCTAATTTTTCTATCATTCTAGCTTTGAACAAGTAAATATCAGTTACAGTTGACTTTATATCATTACATTGTATCTGTGTTTGTATTTTAGTTAAAATAAAAGCAAGAACAGCATTTTAATATAAATTTCATATTATATTCATCTACAAATATCACAAACAACATATTTTATTAGATAATTTGCATATAGCGAAATTCACGTTTATTCATTATCGCGTTAACTATATTTAAATCAGTCTTAGAATTTGCCAAAAGAATTGCTTGTAAAAATTGTAGAAAGTTCAAGACGTATTTTTTTAATACTTTCGTGATCTAAGAGTGAAATCAAACCACACGAATACACGTGACAAGAAATGTATGCAACGAAATGTATGCAACCAACCTCTCGAAATCATAAAAACGCGTAGGATAAGTTGCCTAACTTTCCGCATTGAAATTGTAGAAACGTACATAAACTAATTAATAATTCATATAAAGAATGTGAAAAGATAAGCGAACCAGGCATTTAAGATTTTTGATTGAAAACGGCCTTAATGAAACACGCATATAAGCTTAATGTAAAAATTTAAGAAGGCGAACGCTGTTGATAACAGAAACCCCACATTGTTAATGTCACAACAGAACAAGATAGATTTTAGGTATTTTAAATTATAATTTGAAATAATTAAATAGCAACCAATTAAACTAAACATGCAGTCGAAATCGTTAATAAATATTCAAATGCACGAACGGCACGTAAAAATTAAAATACAAAAGCAATAATAGTGAATAGAATAATATAAAACTCATTTAAAGTTTTATTGCCACTTCGGGCTTTTGCCGATCTTTGCGCTTTGCGCGTCTGTCAGCAATATCGCCCTTGGCAACAATGAAACATTTTTTAATTCGCCCGTAGTATGCTATTATATAATTTATTGTTTCAGGTGCAACATGAAGCTCATTTGGTTTTTGGCAATAGTGATAGCAACTGCATTTGCTAATGATACACCAGCCTTGAAAGAACTCAAAGCTGGCAATTTACAGTTTAGTGCCAACACTTACAAGGTAAGGTTCACGTGTACTTTTTGCATTTAAAACAAAATGCTTAGAGATCACTGTATAGTAAAAGATTAGCTTTAGGTTATCTAAACTGATGGAATAATTGAAAATTTTATTACCAATAATATTTTTAAATGTGAAATAAATTACGCAAATATTAAACATTAGTTGTGCTTTTTCCATTTGAATTTGTATGGTTCCAAATAAATTTATAGAAATTGAAGGTTTTCGAGCGAAGATGTGGCTTGCGCTGTATTGGTAATAAAAAGTTAGTCCATCTTATTCTCTTCTTGCATTATCACGCATTAAAAGTAGTGACTAGCACAACCAACATAAAATCTAATACACGGTAACGCTACAATATTAACTTTGCCTTAGCAGCCTGAGGGGTACAATTTATTTGAAAAATGTGTTTTGTACCTCTAATTGAGTGATAACCAGTCCTGCAAACGTGATAAAGCAATGCTTTTTGATAACTTGGTAATTGCTTAGCAGTCAAGCGGAAGGTTATAACACCCTGTTAGAATTTCCCAAATTTGTTATTAACCCTTAGCCCTATTTGATAGGAACAATCGATTTGGAAAATAGGTTTTGTATCGTTAAATGAGCTGTATCTATTCCAGTAAATGGGATAAAGTAGCGGTTTTTGATAACTTGGTAAATGGCGTACCAGTCAAACGGTTGCGTAAAACACTCCGTTAGAATTTCCGAAGTTAAATATTAACCTTCAGCCTTACCTGAGGGATACAATCAATTTGGAAGATGGTTTTTTTTTATCGTTAAATAAAATGTATCCATTCCCGTAAATGCGATAAAACAATATTTTTTGACAATTTAGTAAATCTCATAACAGCCAACTGGACGCGTATAACAGTTAAAGTTTCAGCAGTTTCCGAAGTTCAATTTTAACCTTCAGCCTTACCCGAGGGTTACCATCAATTTTAAAACGGGTTTTGTACGGCTAACTGACGTGTGTCCATTCCAGTAAATACGGTTAAGCAATGATTTTGGTAACATGGAAATGCAATATCATTCAAACCGACGGGTTCTGTTGGGATCTCCGAACTGTGATATTAACTATCAGCCTTAGCTGAGAACCACAATCAATTTGGAAAGTGGGTTGTTGTAACTTACAATACTAGAGCAAGGAATTGGTTATGATCCCACTGTACAAAAAACTTAATATTGTAAACGTTTTTAATTATCCATAATTTTTTTTGTTGACATAAATCAAATTAATTATTTTCCACGCTTCATTTTTAAATTGTGTAAAAAAAACCTGTGTGATTCAAGTGATTCCCATTTATTATGTACTAAACAAAAAACATTGAAGTGTTAGAACCACGACTATGGAACAATTTAACAAATCCCCTTTTTAAAGTCGTCATTAAAAGACTTACATTTAATGCGCTGTTGTTTGAGTTGGATACATTCTTTGACTCGTAAATCTGCTTCTTCGAGCCGGATACCCCAGCTCAAGGAAGTTCAACTGGATCTCAAAGAATCTCTATTAATCAGCACACGCCTCACTATGCAACTCTTGAACTATAAACAGTGTAACAACGCTAACAGCAGTCTCAGCAAAAACGAAATTTTCTTGGCTACGGCTAAAATAACTTTATACTCTATAAATAAACAACTAATACACGCTGAAGCTCTTTTGGATAATAGAAGTCAAACCTCATTTATTTCTCAAGAATTAGTACATAAACCAACTGGCCATGCCAATCAGTTGACGGACTGCGGTAACAGTGGAGGGAGGAGGGATCTTAAGGATTGCAGAGACTTTATCGGGTTCAACAAGGAGACCATCCCGGTTAACAATGTAACCAAGATATCGGAGCTCAGAAAGGCAGAAATGACACTTGTCTTGACGAAGAGTAAGGCCAGCATGTAAGAAACGAGAAAGGACTAGGTCAAGAATTCGGAGGTATTCTTCGAATGAAGGAGTGGCAATGATGATATCATTGAGGTAGGCGAAGCAGAAAAGTTCCAAGTCAGAACCGATCACCTGATCGATATGACGATGAAAGGTGCCACGAGAATTATGGAGGTCGAAGGGCATACGACAGAATTGAAATAAACCTCGATAAGGGACGGTAAAGCAGTGATGGGTTTGGATTCGGGGGATAGGGAGATTTGCCAATAGGCGGAACGGATATCTTGCGAGGAGAAATAACGAGCATCACGGAGCCGGTCAAGGATGGTAGAAATGTACGGAAAAGGATATGCGTCTTTTTGTGTGACTTTCTTGACCTTCCTAAAATCAATGCAGAACCGGTAGGAATCGTCTTTCTTCTTAACCAGTACAATGGGGCTAGACCATGGACTAGTAGAAAGTTCGACGACCCCTAAGCGGAGCATTTCGTCGAGTTCCGAGTAGGCAACCTTAAGGAGTAGAGGATAAAAGGGATAATAACGTTGTTTGATGGACTCGGCTGACGCGCGGATGTGGTGTTGTACTAAGTACAGCCAAGACCAGGAGGTTGTTTGGAAAAGGAGGAAGTGAGTAAGAAGTCGAGTCAAAGTTGTTGTTAGGGACCAAAGTCGGAAATAATGTGAGTAGGAGCGAAAGTAGTGATGGCCAAGGAGGAAGGAGAAGCAAAAGTCCATTGACCATCCAGAAGACTAGGTACACACTGCATAGACTGCCAGAAATTAATGCCGAGTATAAGTTGGTGGGAGACATCGGGAATAACCAGTATATCAAGGGCAATCACGGATTTTGGGAGAGTGATGGGAAGGGAGACGAAACCTAGGATGAGACATTTTGAGTTGTTGGCCAGGCTGCAGAAAGATGAAGAATATTAATGCAGAAGAAGGTTCAAAGGACGTAATCGGTGCCAACTAGGACCGTCAATGATTGTACAAGTGGCTCCTGAATCTAACAACCCAGTAAAGGGAATTCCAAAGATTTGAACAGATAAGTGTGGTCGTTGGTCGTCCCGGACACTAGTGCACAGATGGTTTAGCACAGAATGAGATTGATCCTCGAGACCAGAAAAAGGAATATCCGCAAACAAAGGAAGAATAGGGTCTTCGCCTCGGCCTAAGAACCTTATCGTTGGTTTACTGACGCCGTACATGTTGGGCAGTTAGGTCGGGTAAGTCCCTTTCCACCACAACCATAACAATGTCGGACTTGCGGACTAAGACAACAAGTAGAAATATACCCAGGTTGGTCACAATTGAAGCAGGTGACCGGACGAATAGGAGTAGGCGTAGGGTCAGGAGCAGACGATACGGTGACAGAAACGTTTTGTCGAATTGGAGGTGTAGGACGGGCCTTGATAGGTCGATCAGGATCACTGAGTGTATGCGTGGAAAGCGAAGCGGGTGCGAAGGCAAAATCCGATTCCACGTATTTGTCCTGGCTAGGGGGTACGTAGTTCTCAACGCGAAATTTTCTGCCTTCTAATTGTAAACACTCAGTTTCCAACTCTTGTAGAGATCGAACCGGAGGTAACCGGGTGAGACAGAAGGGAGATAAATTTCGGGAAACAACATCTAATTGTACGTCATCCGATATACTTCCCTGACGGCGGAACATGGCAGCCATACAAGCTAGGTACTCGATAATACCTTCTGTTGAATCCTGAGTTCGTGTTAAAATATCTTGAAATAATCGACGTTTATAATCCGGTAGTTCGAAATGTTGGATCAGTAAATTGGACAAAGACTTCCAGTCAGAAAACCTATGCCGATTACCCCGATACCAAAGCAACGCCTTAGCTTCGAACAAATCTGCTGCAGACTCAAATAACTGCAGTTCCGACACATGTCGAGCTCGTCGGAGTTCTTTTACCCGTTCTAAGAAGTTATGTACAGACAGAGTGTTTGGGTTGCCATAAAATTTGAAATTCCACTTCGACACCGGAATGAATTGGTGGAAAGCTGACAAAGGAGTAGCGGAAGTGGATTCCGGTTCAGGTTCAGACCGGAAATGAGCGAAGAAGGTTCATCGGAATCGATACTCGTAGTGTGTGCTGGGCTGGAAGTAGCTCTCGGAGTTTCGGATAATGTAACAGTATGACGACATTTTTTTATTTTTGTGTCGAAGGAGCCGCGGAGATTAGCTAATGTCAGCAGTAATTGGTTATGGGCTTGGCGGTTCTCTTGCGTTGGAGACATTCTCGAACAGCGTCGTTCGGTATGTAGCCATTGGGAGCTAATGCGCTTAAACACAGGTGAAGATTTGTTCCCACAAAATGTAGCCCAAGCTTGTTTTAGCTCTTGGACAGCGGCCGTAACCGCTACCAGTACGGAAGCGAAATCAGGCTTCACGAGAACAGGACTAAATCCTGGTTCACGTTCCATGCGGTACGCACTCTGTACGGGCCTACGTAACTCGTTGACATTATTTTCGAGGTTAAAGCTTCGAGATGCTAGTTCGTAGTGTAGCTCGGTTTTTCGCAGCCGATGTACATAGATGTGCATGGCACACCAAGAAAAAGGAGCAACCAATTAATAAATGGTATTTCAAGCGATTTGGTGACCCGTATCACCGTTTAGAACCCACAATGTCGAAAGGACGCGCGGAAGAATAATAAAAAATCGGAAAAAAGAAGAAAAACCAACTCTAGACTTGATGGGGAGAACAAAATATACAGAGAGGGAAGGAAAAGGAAGAAATATCTTGGACGCCAGCGTTTTCAATGTACTAGGATTATTGGCGAAAACACAAGTCCAATAATATGAAATTAATCAACTAAAAATATTGAGCGATTAGGAAAGAAACCAAAACTAAAATTTAAGGAGATCGAACCCACACGAGAAATAACGGAAAGAAATAAATACTAGTTCGAGCGTAAAAGAAGAAAACATAAGTAGTATCACGTCGAGAAGCAAAACAAAAATTGGGGCAGAAATTAAACGAAATAAAATCGAAGCGAACGCTAACCAAAACCAAAATCAAAACAAAAGTTAAGCCAACGTTACACAAAACAAAATCGGTGCACAAAAAATTAACTAAAACAAATTTGCAGTCCCACGCCAAGGCGTCAGAAATTATGCAACGTACAATGACTAGTCAAACAAAAGAAACAAGGAAGAAGAAAGAAAGAGAAATTGACCGGGCTCAATCGGTGAGTGGGCTGGGCAGAATACCTACACAAATTAAACCAGGCCTGAAATAAAAGTAAACAAATCCTTACCTTAATCATACAATTTCTCATTAACAAAAAAAAATTAATTAGGTACAAAAGCATAATGGTACCACCAAATAAATCATCCGTAATTACAAGTTACACATATTTAGAAGATCAACAGAAATCCTCCCTAACATGGAGAGCTGCCGTTTTTAGATGCCTACCCTTTACGTTATTTCGCAACACAACAAAACCCAAAAAGAACACTAAAAACCACAGCTGTTAATGGTTGTAAATATAAAAAGTACACATGCCTCATTGGCAGGACAAAATCTTAACTAATAAAAATTTAGCACAAAAAATTAAAGTACATAGTGATCCAGCAGTTAGAATTCATTCTCGTAC
The DNA here is from genome assembly GCA_036346225.1 of Platerodrilus igneus. Taxonomy (NCBI): domain Eukaryota; kingdom Metazoa; phylum Arthropoda; class Insecta; order Coleoptera; family Lycidae; genus Platerodrilus; species Platerodrilus igneus. The sequence goes on from JARFIW010000202.1 coordinate 2,715,233, forward strand.
GGCTACGATTACTTACAGTAATCCGTTTAAGGCCGCCAAGAATGTTACCAAATGGTGTCAATTAGTACTTACCGTATCTAACGACGGGGCGCAGGAGAGGGGTGCGCGATCCCACCTTGGGGTTGTCCTCCCATTACAACAAAGGGCGACCATCCATCATGGCTTTAAGGGCCACCGGAAGAAGCTATAGTAAGTACAAGTAAAATTAATTTATTGATATCAAAATGTACAATTTTACTAAACCATAAATACGCATCACGCTGTAATTAGTGCGCGAAATTTTCGTAAAGAAAATGAAACGAAGCAAACCAGAACGGATGTTTTCGTCGTGTGAGTTGAAAAGCAAAATAAATATTAATTTCGTTTAACTAATGACAAGAGCTTAACGTAATATTGTTGCAAAGGATTAATACTGGAAAAACACGGTTTTATCGGATAGTACGCGGCTTCAATTCGACAAATCTTTCGATGGAAAACACATAAGAATCAATTATCGGATACCTAGAACAAGTTATTGACTAGTTAATTATAGCGTAAACTATATGTTGAGGAATTCTGGGAAAGAGCATTTATTATTAATTAGGCGGTAGGATTTAACAATAGAAATAGAATTTATACAAATGGAGAATGCATTAACAAGGGAAAGGGTTATTTTAATTTACCGAATTAATTGTCGTTCTTAAAGCAAAAAGGGATTTGAGTTGAAAATCTTCAGACATCGTATTTATAATCAATTAGGAATTAACGATTTTATTTAACGGTAAAAACGGAATTTAGTCAAACGGATAATGAATTAACAAGGGAGAAAAAGGGTAATTAATTTGTGCTAAAATAAACGTAGCAAGCTTCACCAGGTCATGCAATTCATCCTGCTGTTAGCCGGTGGTCATCCACTGAAGTCCCGTTTGCTGGTGTCCCAGGTATTCGTGTTGACTTTGGTGGAACAGAACCAATCGATTATTTTTATATAATCTCAACAGATGAATTTTTTGTTTCCCTCTGCAAAAAAGCTAATTCACATGCAATAGAGTTGCTTTCCAGAGCGAAGGAGTTGCATCTAGAATCACTAGATGGAAAGATGTAACTGTTGCTGAAATAGAAATTTTCTTTGGGTTGTTATTTCATATGGGCACTATTCGTACTAATCGATTAAATAATTACTGGAAAAAAGATTATTTATTTAAGTTACCAATGTTTCCGTTATTTATGAGTCGCAATCGTTTTCTGCTGATTTTGAGACCACTACATTTCGAAGAATTTGAAGATGAAGAGACTCGCATTCAAATGAGAAAAATAGTTCCCCTAATAAATTTTTTCAACAAAAGAATGGTAGATATTTATTATACAACTCGAGAGTTATCCATAGATGTGAACTTAGCGGATTATCATTTCAAAATAATTGTTTACTCAGAAATTTCTAATCCCGAGTTTTCTGACCCGCAACACACAAAAAAAGTTGTTTTCTCTTTCCTCAAAAATAAATCTTGGTGTTGGACATTCCATTTATATGGATAACTTTTACAATAGTGTAAATTTAACAAGAGATTTGTTAGATGAGAAACATATATTACAGAGATTTTGAGAACAAACAGAAAAGAGAACTTACCTAGCGTAGTCTCAAAAAATTAAAAAAGGGTGAGCTGGTGATGGAGTTTAGTACCGAGGGTATCTGCGTAATCAAGTGGAAAGATCGCAGGGAAACATTGGCAATTTCGAGCGAATATACTGGAAAGTTGGAAACTGTTACTATTCAGCGTGGGCAAGAGAAAATGAAACCAGTATTAACAAATCAGTATAACAAATTTATATCAGGAGTTGACCACTGCGACCAAATGATGTCTTATTATTCTTGCGAACATAAAACCCTTATATGGTACCAAAAAATTGTTATTCATGTTTTCCGAATGATGCTGCTAAACTCTTTCTATTTGTATAAAAAAGGAGTTGGAAACCGCGTTGGTTATTATAATTTTAGAATAAATTGCTATGTGCATTGACGTAGCCTACAAAAAAAAACCAAAAGTAATGATGACCGGGCTCAGTCGGTGAGTAGGTGGGGGTATTACTCATATAAAAATTAAAGAAAAGTCTATAACAAAAATACACACTCATTCACAACTAAACATACACAAAAGAAAACGTCTAATTAAAAAAATATGTACAAAAGCACAGTAGTACCAGAAAAATAGACAATCAATAATTACAAGCTACACATATCAACAAAATCAAAAGAAAACATTTTTTTAAAATGGCGAGCTGCCGTTTTTAGGTATCTACCCCTGACATTATTTAGCAACAAAAAACCAACGCAACACTAAAAACCACAGTTCTAAATCATTGTAAATATAAAATTAAATATATAGGATGGTCACGATAAATACAATATTAGTAATAAATATCATCTCACTTGACGATAATCATTTTGAAAATTTTAAGTTTATTCAACACGTGGAGCCTGATAAAGATACTCTTTCGACCAATTTCACAGGACCCATACAAGAAAAATAGTGCATAAACATTAACCAAACTTCCACGGTGTAGGTTTGGGTAACACCTTCCTTAATGACAGGGCGGAGCAGAGGAGCTCGAGATCCCGGAGAGTGGGTGTCCTCCCATAACAAAAGGAGAGGCAACGCAATGGGCCGTCAACCGAAAAAAGAAGCTACAATAATTACGAAAAAGATTAATTTACTTACGCCGAAAAGTACAGGTTTATAAAACCATCATTACTTACAACCCTGTAAGGCGTGCGCGAAATTTTCATAAAGAAAAACGGAAACAACCAAAAATACAACAAATGTTTTCGTTGTGTATATCGAAAAGAAAGTGAATATTAATTTCGTTTAACTAGCGAGCAGAGCTCAAAGTAATATTGATGTTATTAAACGCGATTAGCAAACTTAAAACACGGTTTATCGGATAGACCAATACCTCATTTCAACGAGTTTTAAATTGAAACCATAGAGAAAATAATTACACGTTATCGCAATATATAACGAGTTCACGGATACCTAAAACAAGGTATAAACTGTTTAATTTATAGAATAAACGTTTCATTTCAAAGCAACTAGATTTGAATTGGAAATTATTCAAAAGTGGGCTTATTATGAACAGGTAAATTATACAGGACGTTGTTGGAGAATTTACGAGTAGAAACGGAATCGATGTAAATGAATAATGTACGAAAAGGGTAGGTTTTAATTTAGTCGTAAAATAAACGTAACAAAATGTGATTCGGAAACTCCTTGAAATACCATCTTCGGATATGCAGCAGACTCCAATACCAAATAATGAGCAGCATTTTATAAAATATTGTCCGAAAGGAGAAGATGACAAATCAAAAAGAAGAAGATGTCAAGTTTGTTAGATTAGTAAAAAACAACGTAAAGATTCCATTTTTTATTGTCCCCAGTGCCTCGATACTCCTGGATTTTGCCTCACTTGTTGTTTTAAATTGTTTCACACAAACTAATTAGTATAAACTTTTTAGAATGCGTTTTTGATCTTGTATTTTTTGTGAACTTTCAAACAACTCTTTTTTATTTACATTTTACTTAGAATGTTCTTTCATTTTGAAGTGTGTAGTAATTAGCTTGCTTATAAGAGTTTTGTTGTTTTATATACCTAGAATATAATAGAATAAAAAATAATGGTAATATAATCACTTTTGGAACATCACATGGGCACAACACAGAGCGCATTGCGCGTTTTGCATTTTTTGAAAAATAAAATTACGGATATTCAGTCTAGAGTCTATATGCAACCCAAATTAAACCCCCGCTACACATTTTGTTAAAAAAATTATAGTGGCACTTGGACAACAGACTCTTTTTTGAGGGGCAGTGAATGTGTTAAATGGCAAACTTCTGAATATGACAATGCCTACACAGAAAGTACACTAAACATTCCGTTATCCAAATACCATTATGCACATTTAAAACGTACCTTGAATTCTAATAAATTCTGTAAGAAAACAGCAAAAAGTTCATTCAGCAGCATTTAATCTTATATTAACAGCATGCAGGTAGTGCAGTCTATAGAACGCTTGGTAAACTAAATGTCTTAGTTATCAATTTTGTACCCTGTCTATAAGTTTAATGTTGTTGCATAGCAGTTATTTAATAAAAAGAAAAATTTACTAGATATGCCCAAAATCGTTGCGATGGCCACAACTAGTACCTCTGCTGTATAAATAATGAAAAGCTTAACTTTACCATAAGGAGCTAATCTATAGCATAAGCCACAATTAAGTGTTAATTTTCTAATCGTTGATAACATTCTAGGAAGTAGCAAAAGAAAATGTCGGTAAGAACTTTCTTGTGTGCCCATTATCAGTACAAGTAGTACTTGCACTTGTCGAAGCTGGTGCTGCTGGAAGAACAGCTCAACAACTCATTACGGGATTGAATCTTCCAGATACAGAGGAAAAAATTCACGAAGCTTTTAAATCAATATCTCCAGGCCTGAACGTGGATGACCCATATACATTATCGAGCGCCAACAAGATTTATCTCAAGAAAGGATATAAAATCAAATCAGATTTTAAAAACGTCGCCACTCAGGTATTTAATGCAGAAATTACTGAAATCGAATTTACTGAAAAAATCGCCGCAGCTGCACAAATTAACAAATGGGTACTTGAGAAGACCCATAACAAAATCAACAATTTAATTTCTCCAGACGATTTAGACGAATTCACTCGAGCTGTACTGATAAATGCTTTATATTTTAAGGGGCAATGGGTACACGAATTCGAGAACGAAAATACCTCAGAAAAATCATTTAAAGTAAGCAGCACCAAAGAAACACAGGTTAAAATGATGGAACAAACAAATAGATTTAATTACTATGAAGATCCTTCTTTAAATGCAAAATTCTTAGAAATGCATTACAATGGAGGTTCGGTTTCTATGGTCATTGTTCTCCCAAATGATATTGATGGATTATCTGCATTAGAAGCAAACATTGATAAAGTTCTTGTAACTCCAAACTTCAAATTTGAAAAAGTTCATGTCCAAATTCCTCATGTACATATAGAACAGAAAATCGATTTCATAGGAATTCTAAAAAAAGTAAGTATTTCTTTTCTTATTATTAAATAAAGTTTAACCAAACGTACTTTTATCTTCAGTTTGGAGTTAACGATGCTTTTGATACAAATGCAGATTTTAGCAGACTGAACGGAAACAAAGAGCCTTTGGTTATTAGTAAGATCGTGCAGAAAACATTTATTGATGTTGAAGAAAAAGGAACTACAGCTGCTGCTGCCACTGCCGGTAAGTAAGCCTCTAGTTTTAGGTGTAATTCGAAAACAAAATCGTTGTCTTACTTTATTGATTAAAAAATTATTCAAACTATTGAGCGTAATGCAAATTAAATGTCCAAAACGTAAGTGTAACGCTAGCGCGTTACTTAAGTAAACATTAGGCGGTAGGAAAAGCGTTTATTAATTTCGGTTGGATAGAGTAGATTTTAGCAAGAAGGCACTATGTAAATTTATAAGCTTTGACAGTATATATTTAATAACGCTGCTATTTCTATGTAATATTAAATTAGGATAAAGAGATAAATAGAGAAGCACCCGATCTATTAAATAAAAAAGTCGGCAAATATCGGTACTTTTCGTAACTTCGTATTAAATTTAAAAAAATTACAAATAGAAACGGTAAATAACCGTCCATATTAAAGCTATTTGTACAAATTCACTCGAATTCAAGGAAAACTTAACATGAGACCGCTATACTCCAATATCACAATACTCATAAGAACGCCCATAAAGGTCTGTTCAGAACGATACGGATAACGCTCTAAATTTTAACTACATTACTTTTTTTCATATAATCCCAGATACAATCTTGAAATTAGTCACTGCTGATGTAATAATTTACAAGAATGTTGGCATTTAACGATCAATTAGTGTCAAGCTACGTAATTTACGAGAATCATAAAATCGTCGTCGGTCTTTGTGCAACGCACGGAGTTAATCTGATGTTTCCCTCTTTCATATTGAAATCCGAAAAGCTATAGATTCATTCTTATTAATTTTACTACATTTTTAATGATAACGTGAGTTCCTTGAATATGCGTTTATTTATTTAATAAAAATAATTGGGTTCTAAACATTTCTAGTAAAATGACGTATTCTCTTTATGAGTCGCAACGCTTCCAGAAAAACTCTTTATTTAAAAATGAATTCATATTATACACACGCGGGAGTCAATTTAGCTAATTAAAGTTTCAGTTTTCTGTATAGCTTTTGCAAAATGCAAAAAGATTAGCATCTTAATAATTGTAACAAAGATTTCCTTTTACTGTAAATAAAACGTGTTTTAGTGCATTTATATAAAAATTGGATTGGATGTTTTATTTTAAGTAAAATGCGTGAAGCTGACACTATATTATGCCATTTACGGTGAATGAAAAGCATATTCTATGCACAGAAGATGTACTTTTATTTATTTATTAATTAAAGCTTTAATTGCTTTTTTTATCAAGATTGATATGGCTTTTACGATAAATGCACAGAAGTCAATTTATATAATTCATTATAGTTTTATTTCTTATAACGATTATACACACGGAAATATGCTATAAAAGTACATGCGACTTCTTTTTATTTAGAAGTAATATAACACTGAGCGAAAAAATCCATCAATCAGACGTTTTTATGTAATACCTATAAATAATAAATACGCTACTTTTGCAAGAAATAAAAACTGATTATGCATACTACTACCTAGGATTAGACTTACTTTTAACAGCAACAATTGTATGAAAATTAGCACACAAAAGATTTTTAGTAAAACAATTTGTCTAAAATCGGCTAAAAGTACATTAATAGTATGTAAGCACGTATATATTGTCAATAGTGCAAACGCAAAAAGTAATAAATTTAAACGTATTCAAATTTAATTACGTTATAATTTTACATCTTCACAATTTCATCATTTTGTAATTTTTTAATTTTGTTACTTGGTGTTTTCATAATTTTGTTATTTTGGAATTTCGTAACATCGTGATTTCGTAGCTACGTAATTTTGCAATTACATAATATCGTGATTTTGTAATTGTTGATTTCGTAATATTGTGACATTGTAAATTAGTAATTTTGTATCTTTGTTATTTCGTACTTTCGTAATATCGCAATTTCGTAAGTTCTTAATTTCGCAACCTCGCAATTACATAATCCGTAATTCCATAATTTTGTATTTTTCTCGTATATTACTATTTTCCTAATTTTTGGATTCCATAATTTCATAAAGTGGTAATTTCCTAATTTCATAACTACGTAATTTGGTAATACCGTAACATCTTAATATTGTAGCGTCGTGAATTTGGTAATTTTGTAATTACGAAATTTTGTAATATCATATTTCGCAATTTAATAAACTTCTTTTCATAATTTTATAACTTCATAATTTTATAATTTTGCAAATGCTTACACTTGTAGTTTCGTAATTCCGCGATATCTAAAATTCGCGATATCGTAATTTTTTAATTTCGCTATTTCCAAATCTCGTAACATTGCAATCTCAAAACTTTCCAATTTCACAATTTCGTAATTTTGTAATTCTGTGAATTTGCGATATCGTAATTTCCTTAATCCATGATTTCGTGATTTCCAAATTTCGTGATTTCCAAATTTCGTGATTTTGTAATTTCATAATTCCATAATTCCAGCATTTCTTAATTTCGTAATTTGTGATTTTGCAATTTAGTAACTTCGCAATCTCGCAATTTTGTAATTCCGTAAAGTCGTAAGTTTGTAATTTCGGAATTTCTTATTTACACAATTTCGCAATTTCGTCCTGTTGTTTCGTACCTTCTTAATTTCATAATTTCGTAGTTTCGTAATTTCTCAATTTCGTAATTTTGAAAGTTCACGCTTCCATAATTTCAGAATTTGATAATTGCGTAATATCGTAATTTTGGAATTTCGTAATTTCGAATTTAGCTAGTTTGGAATTTTGCAATTTGTAATTTCATAATTTCGGAATTTCGTAGTTTTGTAAATATGAAATTTCGCAATTTTGCATTTACAAAATGTTCAATTTTTTATTTTGCAACTTCGTAATTTCATAATTTCGTAATTTTTCTAATTTCGTAATTTGTAGTTTCCTAATCTCACAGTTTTTTAATTTTATAATTTATTAATCAAGTTATTTCGTAATTACTAAATATCATAATTTTATTATTTCGCAGATTCAGAATTTCATAATTTCATAATACGTACCATAATATCATAATTTTCATAATATCACTAGTTTAAGGTAGCTTTGTTAAAAATATAAAACTTTAACAAACGGTAAGAGGCTTTACGTTATGGAAAGGAGTGATGCGAATAGAATACATAAAACAAACCTACTAATTTTTGCAATTTATCAAAATATGATTTTTCACTTTCGCAATTACGCAACCCCGCACGCGCGCGTGCATCCCTCTGTTATGGAAATGCGTAATACTAATAGAATACATAAAATAAAGCCTTTTCAAATTTCATAAGTTATCAAAATATTAATTTACACACCCGCACGTATGCGTACACGCACACATGCTCGCACAGAAGAAGTAAATCAAGACTATAATAGCCTATGCTTTTATTTATCCATTTTGGCACTACAAAATAAGTCAACAATTTTTAAGTTTTAAATTAAAACTACAGTTTATATGCCACAAGCAGATAACGACCTGAAAGTTATCAATAGACTTGCTGTCATTTGTATCTGTTATTTAAGAATTTCTTAAACAATTGAACCAAGTTCGTTTCGATTTAGTCATAACACTTTGAAATGTATCTTACACTAATCCACAGTTTTTAGTTGTTATAGCTGTGCCAGTCTCAGCAATTTTTGATTTGCCAACACCTATAATGGAATTTAATGCATGCCATCCATTCCTCATTATTCTGAAGTCCAGAGAAGGCATTCTATTTGTTGGCCGCTTTGTTGATCCAGGCAATTTTTAACTAATTACGAAAGTATACAAAAAGTATATACATAAGTAGTAAGTAATACGGCATTGAATTTAATAAAATCTATAAAAATATTTGCTTACTGTTTTTCTAATTAATTAGCAACGCTTCTCGAAAGATGTCAAATAACCAGCCATAGCACCTGAGTCGATAAGTGTAAATACCCAACAACTATTGAGAGCAATGCTTGTATAAACATCACAGCAAAAGAGAATAACTTCAAGAAAGACATTTAGGTATAGTTGAATTTATTTAAGAAGAGCCAATACGTCATCATGCGCACACGGCTAAAACGGTGTCACAGTAGTTCATTGTTTATAAATAGGCGTGTTCAGTCAGCATTTCAGTGGCGTAGATAATTTGTTGTTAAATGTCAATTGACATTTGTGATTTTGACATTCGATATTGTTACACTTGGGCAGTTGTTATACTGCGCAATTGTTATACTCGCGGTATGATTCCCGCCATATTTCTAACTGATGCCGACCACGTTTTAAAAGTGATGCAACCGCTGTTTAAGTTAATTTGCAAGCACAATTTAAATCAAAACAAATTACTTACATGGCGGAATCTGGAAATTCGTCTCAGGGTCCCACGATGATTTTGCAGAATAGGTTCAGTTCATGCCATGTTGAATTAAATTACATCCGTCCTTCTATTTACTGCACTAGTAGGGGAATGACAGGATTAGGTAATAGGAACTATAAAAGGTATAAGGAACCTACATACCTCTTCCTAAAAAGAAAAGACACACCCCTTAAGATAGTTGTTGCTTCGTCGAGGGCTCGTAACTTAATGGCGTCTTATAACACCACGCGCGCACTCCACCTCCTTTTGCGCAGACGCGGCTGTCAGGGACGACGGAAATTGACGTATTCATTTAAAAATACGCGGCAATTTATTTACAAATTAAATCTAACGTGATACATGCCGTTTGGCATGTAACAATATTTATATTTTACGCTTTCATAGTTTTCTTTGTGTTCCTTTGTGTTTTATACCTTGCTTATTATATTTTCTATAAAAAAAAGTTCTTTTCAGAACTAAAATCCATCGTTTTTGAGATTTTGTTAATATATGCATTATAGTTCCACTAGCACATGTATTAATTCAAGTACATTAACTGCAGGTAAAGTGGTTAGTTATTATTACGTATTATAAAAATTGATAATATTCTAGAAATGGAGACTCTTTCCAAAAATACCTATGGAAGTAAAGGGCAAGTTTTACATAAACAAACTTGAGAAATGGTTTTGAATATGCTGGAATTTTGTAGACGGGAAGCAGAAAATGGGACACATCTTATTTCTTTAGCTAATTTAAAGGAACGCTTACTTGCTGCTACAAGATTTCACAGAGCACATATAAACGAATTGTTAAGGAGTTAAAAGAAAATCAAGGCCTATCTTTTCCTGGTTTGAGCAACAAACAGTTCGTCGTAAAATACACCAGTTTTATATAACGGAAAGAGACGACCTACTTTAAAACTTATACATGCACAAATACTGGAATCAGGCGTAAATTTTATAGGTGGCCTTTCCACTCTTTGCCGTGTTATAAAGCGCATGGGTTTTAAGTAAGTTAATAAATCATCCTCGTATAGCAAGTAATTATATGCATTTGCTTTTTAGGTGGCAAAAAACTTCAGATAAACGAAAAATCTTAATGGAATCTCACGACATTCGTTATAAAAGGATTGTTTATTTGAACCAATTGCTTCGCTACAAATCGGAAGACAAGACCAATCGTATATATGGATGAAAATTATGTACAGCAGACACTATACCCCAAAAGAAAGGTCCGAGAATAACACAAAAGGTTTAAAAGCACCAGTCTCTAAGGAAAAATGTTTGGTAATGCTACATGCTGGAAACGAGAATGGCTTTATCCCTAATGCTGCATTAATGTTTACTTCTGGTGCCAAATCGGCCGACTATCATGATGATATGAATTATGTTAATTTTATTAAATAGCTTTCAACACAACTGATTCCTAACTTATCAAAAAACTCTGTATTAGTTTTCGATAATGCATCGTACCATAATGTTTCTACGCAAAAACATCCTGTAAGTACGTCTCTGAAAGGAGAAATGATTCAGTGGCTAACTAATCATAATATTAAATATGATCCACTTCAAACCAAACCGCAGCTATATGAAATTATTAAGGTACACACACCCAAACTTGCAGCATATGCTGTTGACGCACTCCTGGAACAACATGGACATTCAGTGTTGAGACTACAACCATATCATATCACCCAGAACTTAATCCAATTGAGAAAATATGGGCAATTGTTAAGAATTGGATTGCGGCAAGAAACACAACATTTAAATTGAATGATATACAACAGTTAGCAATAGAGAAGTTTGCTACGTACCTAGACGTAGCCGGAAGAAACATAAATACCAGGCTAACTACTAGACGTGGAGAGTGGGGGAATTCACGTGAAGAACAAATTATATAATGGATCCACGAAGTGCGTATTCCGTAGCTAACATGTAATAAAACACATTGGAAAAAAAGTAATGCTTAGATATTCTCAATAGCATGTGTGTTAAATTAAAGTATTAAATGTAGTAAGAACTATAGAAGCATTAGGGTAGCTAGCTTTTAAATATGTATGGTGAACTGGTTTCACAACATCAACCTTACATGTGATTTTCCAATTCTCCACCCGAAAGTACTACATTGGCCAGGAAGCGAGTTTTTTTTACCTGGAAAATTTGGAATTTTGCCAAACCCTTGCTGTTCCAAGCAAGGTAGGGATCTTTAACGTGCGTGACAACACTCACACACGGGATCTCCATTTTACCTCTCATCCGAACAAGAGTGTATTTTTGTGAAAAATGCTCGTCCAACATCTTTCAAGCGGACCGTGTCGGGATTCGAAAGCGGTACCCTGGGCGTAGCAGTCACACCCATACCACTACGCCACGGAGCCGCCGTCACAACATCAACCGCTGATAAATTATAATCGTCGATGTGCATAAAAGAAAACGAGTCTCATACCTCTATGCGTCGGGATGCTTATCTTGCAATTCGTCGGGGGTGAGGCTGCACAGGAACGCTACGGTAGTCAGGATCCATTCGTCCTGCCACCGTAACTGCAGCAGCGGTCTACAGACAAAAGCAGTTAGTCTACGTCAACGAACAGTTGGGCCTACATAAAGAAAGAACCAATTTGGCTTCCAGTTAAGAGCTAAAAAAAGAATCTGCTTAGAATGGGTAAGCGCGGGAAAACTCGCCGATACACGCAAAAAACATCCTACTTGTTGAACAAAAAACGTGCATCGCTGTAGAAAATATTTCAAGGCACAAGCTGCAGAATCAAATTAAAAATTGGTTCAAATAATACGAGTTCGAACTGCAATCCTCGCGTTATCAAAGCGCGATTAGCAAACTGAAAAACACGCTATCAACTAATAGTAGGATCTATTATTTCGACTAGCCTTTAAATGCGAAACACAAGAGAAAGCAATTATACGTTATCGAAATGTTTAACAAATTAACGGATACCTAAAACAAGGTATTGACTATTTAATTTATCGAATAAATTTTCGTTTTAGAATGAATATATTTGAAAGAAATATTATGATTGCGCGCACTATTGTAACGAGGTAAAAATACAGGATGGGGTTTTGAATAGAAACAGAAGCTAGGTGATTGAAAAACAAATTACCACAAAAAAGGACGTATTTGAATCTATCGTCGAAAATAAACGTAACAAGTTTAATTCAATTAGTGCTTCTGAATGGATCTCTGTTTGTTGTCATGTCGAGAAAACAGTAAACTCATATTTACAAACTGAAGGAATACTAGATGATGCTATAGATCATTTATGTTTTACAGTAAACACGGGGTCGTCCGACGAAAAATTTAAAATTAGCAGTGAAAGTGACAATAGTGCTAAAAATGAAGCATCGGAAAGCGAATTTTGAAAAGCAAACAATTTTTTCGTACATATACTAGGATAATACGATTGTGTTGTTTTGTGATAATTGTAGATGAATATAACATGGAATTTATATTAAAATGCTGTTCTTACTTTTATTTTAACTAAAATATAAACACAGATACAATGTAATGATAAAAAAATTAGGATGTGGCATGTTTACTAATGTAATCAGCCACAGGATATTCAACACTCGCCCTTAAACATGACCCATTCCCATCATTTCTACACATTTAACATGCTTGTGCTTTGGTACTCCCTTTGTTAATATATCAGCGGCCATTTCGTTAGTTGGCATGTATGCTACTTCTAGTTTATCTTAATTTACAATACTTTGTATAAAATGATATCGAATATCAATATGTATTGTTCGTCCATGGTACACGTCATTATGAGCTAACTTTTTGGCACCTTTATTGTCGTTATATAACGTGACGGAGCCCTGAATATTTATTAATTCATTCAAAATATGTTGTATATCTACTGCTTCTTTAGCTCCTTCAGTTAAACCAACATACTCCGATTCTGTACTGGATAAGGCCACATAATTTTGCTTCCTACTTGACCAGGAAATAGCTATACTCTCTAGGAGGAAAACATATGTAGTATACGAATGTCCACCTGATTCACTTCCTCCCCAATCAGCATCCACAAATCCAATTAAACCTTTCCTTTCTGCTTTGTACACTAAACACAAGTTTCTGGCCTTCAGTAAATAGCTAAATACCCTTTTGAGATGATGCCAATATTCAAGATTAAAACAATTACAAAACTGACTTAGTCTACTGACTATGGCTAATGTTTGGACAAGAACCAACAGCTAAACAAGTGCACCTACCAAGCTTTGGTATGGAACATCCGATGAAATTGTACCCTTTGATGCTGCTTTTAACTTCAGATTTGGTTCAATTGGGATACTCTTCGTCTTACAATCACTCATATTGTATTTCTCGAGTAAAGTCTCTATGTATTTGGTTAGTGTACCTTTTTCCTTATCACACCTTATTCCCATACCAAGACAATAATTTTCTTCATTCCGACATAAGAAAATGTTTGAGTACACACGTTTCCACATGATTATTACTAAATATCAGAAAGTCATCTACGTAGAGTGCTATGATCAACAAGTAATCATCAGTTCTTTAAATATACATACACACAATTAGATACTGACTTATCGTTTATTCCATGCACAAGAGGTTTGCTTAAGACCACATACATTGTTTTTAGTTTACATACCTTATTTTCGTTACCCTAAATTATTGAATATTTGGGTTCTTGAATGGTGACTTAAAAACTATATATATATATATATATATATATATATATATATATATATATATATATATATATATATTGCCGTGGAACCCTTTTAGACCTCGCCAGCGTAAAAAAAATTAATTTTCAAAAATATAAAACTTTCACAAAATTTTTCTTATCCGCTTTCTGCTCTATCAACTTAATTTCTTCAGCAGCTTCCCTGGCTAACTCAGCTGTGCTTCTTCTTGTATACCTAAATTTACTCTTATTCTATTTACCGCTCACACACCATTCAAATAAAATCACAAAATAATATAACAATCATACAATATTTATTAACCACTATTTACAAATAATAATATTCATAGTTATTTACAGTTCAGTGCTCAAGTTACACCTCAATAAATGCTAATTTTGTCAAGTCCTTGTTTTTAAAATCGAAATTTCTAACACATTTAATGCAACAGGAGTAAATGGGTCCTAAATAATACATTCTCTTTGTTTATTACTACGCTGGTGAGCTCATAATAACCCAGTTTATCATGTATGCTTTCCACTTTGCATACTATTACTACAAACTTAAAAAAAACCATGTACTCTTAACAATTAAATTTTAATTCATCAAGCAATTCAATAAGCTTTACGTAGACCTTTTGTTTTATATTCAAAATACCATATTAATGGTCAGCTATGTATCCTTTTCAATACGTAAAATACCGTAAAATACCCATTAACGTTCACTCTCACACATCACAATTTCAAAAGTTTATAACAAAAACAAACAGAAAATTCAAATGCGTTACCTGGAAAAACTTGAAGATTCCATCTCCGTTGACGATGTATTATGTTCTTGAACCCCTCGGCCAAGTGGTTAAGCGTGCGGCTCAACAAGATGTTTCAAAGATGACCACAATCTAAGTTGCGCTTCCTGCTACCCATCCAATATCAATTTCAATATCCAAATCCATGTATATTACAGTTGTTTATTATCGCATTATTAATTTACGAGCTTGTTAAAGTATTCGTTGGACCTTAATTAAATTTAAATAAACTCGACACTATACGCGTTACTAATTATAAGGTCACAACAATCTAATACTGAACTTTACAAATTTTAATACTTACAAGCTTCGTCAGTTGCTTTTTGTATGTCGTTATGCGATGCAAGATTAAAGAATAAAAAGCTCTTTATTAATTTAGTTCCCGTATTTATATCCTCAAGCTAGGCCCCTTCGGCCACACTTAGCGCGAAATACCTAATTGTGAAATAATATTTCTCCAAAGTTTGTCTAAGCGTTTTAAGTTTCTTGAAATCTTCTCGCGTCAACACGCTATCTCAACAAACTATCACATCCACCTGTCGCGTGCACGTCTACTCTCAAACTAACCATTTCGACCTATCATACATTTCAGTGACGTCTTAAATCCCCGCCTGTGATTTCTCTATTTTCGTCTTATGCATATTTGATGTCGCATTCTAACCTTGCTTGTGTGGTAGAAAATCGATATAGCTGCCCGCGTCCACGTGAATGAGTACATGCTTTGCGACTGTCGGTTGAACAATATTCTTTGAAACTTGCTCTGTTATGCGCCAAAATACATAGAAGTCGACCTTTCAAAACATGCAGGTGTTCAATTAACGAACGTTTAAAATAACAATTCTTGGAGCTTCTTTTCATGGTATTCAACCCAACAAATATATTTGTTTGTTACAACGAAAGCTATTCGCCTTGGATTTATTGATTTTACATGCTCTGCGGCGTTTTCCGACGTTATAACCCCTTAAATTAAACTACATTAAATTAATTACTAATTTTTATTGGCTTATAAAGCTAATTTTCTTTATGAACCTATTAACTTTTAATCCCTAATTATACAATTATGTCAATACTTGTTAATTTACATTAAATAAATGAAATTAATTTTGCGCGTATATACATGGTTCCTTTCTCTATACAGGGTGTTTGAAATTGCATTGTTGACAACCAAATTTAACCATTTAAATCCACTACAATATATATATATATATATATATATATATATATATATATATATTGACATGGAATTAGAGGTCAAATAGATCCAGGCAATAAAATTTTAAACACTGTGTATATAGAAATGGGAGCAAATTATTTACGCCCCAAATTAATTAATTTATATAGTAAAAACGGACGGTTATTAAAATATTTTTCTATTTGTATATTGGAATGTTAAAACTGCATAAGGGAAGAAGCTTTTAATTTTAAATCAAACGTATGGAAGCACAAATAGAGCTTCCATGTATAGAAAATCAATAATTGTAAACGCAAATCTTCCATTTTAAAAGCCAACGTCCGTTTATACAAAACTAAGAAGAGAAGAAACCGGGAATTGTTATTTTAAACGGTCGGTTGTTTCAAGAAATACCTGTTAATTAAATGTTACGTTCAGGGAACTTAAATAAACGTTAGCACAGAATTCCATAGAAGTTGTTTGCAACGGTCGATTTGTATAAGTTGCTAATATAACAAGTGCCTTGAAGAGTAAGTGAAATAAACGATCGATAATGTAAAACAGACAGAGAAACGTATAAATAAAGCGTTGGATACAACTCACGTACGAAATATACGGGTAAATGTGAAGGCCAGATACAATATCGATTTTCTGTAGCTTAAGAGGGGTTCTAAAGGAAACAACAAATATGCGTAGAACGGAGATGGATAGCTGATAGGTGGAGCGTTGTGACGAGGAGGAATTATATCATTGGTTTAAATCTAGGCAGTTTCAAGAAAAGCGCGTTCGTGGAGGGTATCGACGAAAATACAATGTAACGGCACGATGAACGGAGGATTTTTGAGAAGCTAGTGTTTGTTACGTTCCAAATTTTAAGAAGCAGTTTTAGAAAATAAGCTTTTAAAGAGAAGTAGGTTCCAGAGGGGGTTTTGAAAATGGGATAAATACTCGAACAAAGATATTGAGGCTCTCTTTCGATTTAGATCTGAGTACGTACTTACACCTACAGAGTAAAATTAGTAAAAGCTCATACGGGTATTAATTACTGCGTTTAGTCGGTAAAGTTACATATAACATCCTGTTTCGAAAGTATGTAAAGTTGTAGTAGCGTACCGAAACAAAGTTGTAAATGTGATATTGCACGAGTTGGTGGTTGTTTAGATAAAAAGTTGTGGTTACTACAACAAAGCTATTAAATGAAGGGATCATATTTGGGGTAAGCGAAGCTGAAAGCGTAATTTGTATGCATGAAATATTTGGTATGGAATGTTACGTTTGAGACAAAGCTAATATCTGGGAAGAAGAACAATAGTGATAGCGGAGATTTGGATGGTGGGGATATGTGGATCCAGGCATCAGCATAGTAGATGGACACAACGACGAGGGTTTCTGGTAACTATCTTCAGCGGTGACGAGAAATGGAAGCGACTCCAGGTAATGAAATTTAATTTCCTATTTTTGTATAAAGATTTGTGCGGATATTTTTTGTGTTTGTGTGTTTTGACTTATTGGGGGTGGATTTAGTACCATAAAACTTGTAAGAGGTATATGTGCTGAACAATTAATTTTTGATTATTAAAAAGGTTCATTAAATGTTATATAAATGTTTATTCATGCTCTAAAATGTTGTTGTAAGGAGTAAGCGGGTCTTTAAATTTTGTTTTCAATGAAATGCAAGGTTTAAAAAACATTTACAAAAACTGGGTGATAATGAGCTCACAATCGATTAGAATAGAGTCAAACTAGGATTGCATGTGGGGCCCATCTACTCGTATCGTATAGGATTTGTTAAAATATTTTAAAAATCAAGGACTTTAACGTATTTAAGAATTGAGCTGGTAACAATGGTAACAAACCATCTGTACCAAGATGTAAATATTTTATTTGTTAATATGTGTATGGTTGTAGTATTATTTTGGTAATTTCATTTGACAGTGTGTGTGTGTGTGTGTGGTGTGTGTGTGTGTGTGTGTGAGAGAGAGAGAGGTATGTACTTAAAATGGTAGGAATTCAAGAAAAAGATGATTGCTAAGCTAGCCAGCGTGAGCAGAGAGATACGAAGGTGTCAAAAAGATAGAGTAAGAATTTTTTTAAATTTTTTTGAAAATTTTATGTTGACCCAAACATGGACACGAATTTTTGTGACTTCCACAGCAAATTTTATTACGCTCAATTCGTGGGGCTCGAATGGTTTTAAGGAAATCTCGAGTGTTCCTAAAATTCCACAGCAATATATATATATATATATATATATATATATATATATATATATATATAGTTTTTAAGTCACATTCAAGAACGCCGTCTTTACATTTAGATGGGTTATATCTAAATTATACTGTGCTGCTAATGCAATTAACATTCTGATATTTTCGCGTCTAATGACTGGAGAATAAGTTCCGTCAAAGTCAACTCCTGGCTGCTGAGAGTAGCCTTTTGCAACAACTCTGGTCTTATACCATTGAGATTCACGATTTGGTCCATATTCTATTTTAAACACATATTTGCAAGGTAACACTTTCTAACCTATAGGCTTGTCCACTGATTCCCACGATTCATTTTTAATTAATGACCCGAGCTCTTCTGACATGACAGATTCCCATAATTTTTTATCTGGCCTAGACACAGACACAGGATCTGATGCTGAATCTGAGTCATTATAATCTGTATGATACCATACGTAATCAGGAAAATGTTCATCAAATGTAATTTCTTCCTACAGTGTTGCAGGTTCACTGTTTTCCTCAATTTCCACCTCACTGTCTACACCAGACGTATTTTCATGCAAATTGTTTATAGCAGATTTATTATTGATCACATCAGGAACGATATGCTGATTTACATCCTCATGTGGTTCCTGCAATATATCAGCAAATATGTTAACAGGATCGCTCTTTATATCAGCAATTCCTTGGTTACATTCACACACTTGATTTGTTTCAAGAAATCTAACATCTTTTGCTAATATAACCTTTTTTGGTTATTGGATGAATTAATCTACACCCTTTACAGACATTACTATACTCCACAAAAGCGTACATTTCAGACTTTGCATCACATTTAGATCTTTTATGTTTTGGGATAAGTACATATGCATGACAACCAAAAATGCGTATATGACTCAAGTCTACATTACAACCTGACCAGATTTGCTCGTGTATCATACCTCCTATACCTGAACGTTGTGATCTATTTTTTAGATAGGCTGCTGTATTCAATGCTTCACCCCAATAGCTTGTGAGATACTTAGCATCTAACCTCATAGATCTAGTTTTTCCGCAAAGAGTTCTATTTACATGCCCTGATAACACTGTTACGTTCAAAATTCTGCAAACAATTGTTTTGCGTTTATTTTTAAAACGCCCTAAAATTCCTCAACAAGCTTGATTTTCCGCTATTTGAATTATTGTTATTTTATAAAATTTCTCAAGTAATTACTCTACATAAAAGTTTGCCTTATAAAATCAAACAGCTGCTTAGGAAACATTACGTTACAAAGTAGTTGCAATATTTCCTAGCACCTGCAGTGATTACATTAATTGAAAGCTGCATGTAAATGCGCAGCTTTCTTCTAAGAGATAAGACCACTTACCACCTGCTTACATCTGCTTACAATGGACTTGTTATCTGGTATTCTGCAGCTGTAAAGATGTTACAAAGTAACAAGATTGTTTTTCTTTGTCTAAAAATCTTTTGATAATTGCGTTATCTGCTTGTTGGCAAGCTGCTACAGTTTATATTTCGGCAGCTGTTGTCTGGGAATTCTGCACACATGATTCTTCAGCGATATCTTTGAAAGCCAAATACCTTACCCCCATACATGATTCTGGCCTTATAAAATAGATACCGTGCTTTGGAAGACAAGATTGAATAAAACATCTTCTTACCTAAAATACATGTTGTAAAGTCGCGCTACTAAAAACGTTTTCTGTGATAGTATAAGTGAAGTTGGTGGTTCTAGCATGCAGCCAATAAAGAAATGCAGTCGCATTTTTCCATTTACAACATGATACGAAGCCAACTAGTTCAAGGTACAGTTTTCTATTTTCGCAATTCTTTTATGCTGCTGTGGAGTATAGACATTTTATTTGCTGCTACTCATGATTATCCATTAAATTACCAACACCACGTTACCAAACACATTCACAATGCACGAGCGACGATGTAATAATCATCCTTCAAATTAAAATTTAATTATTCAAAGTTTGTGTTAGAGTCCGTTTTACTGTTTAGATAAGTTTACAAACATCTTCACTTTCAGTACATTGAAAGTGAAAATGACGGGGCACCTGATGTTTTACAATCCGTGCTCGCTCCCCCAACCTAATTTAGTGAAATCAGTTTATCTGGACCGTTAATCGCGCCCACAATTTATTTAATCAGTTACACTTAGAATGATAAATCACTTAAAAATGGAACTGAACCGCTCTCGATGCGGTTAACAAAATATTAAGCACCCTTTGTATTTAGCCGAGGATCCCCCTCGAGATAAAAGCTTCTTTTTTCTAATATTCTAATAATCAACGATTAGCGAATGGTTTCTCACTACCCTATCTGAAAAATAATAATCCTAAACTGAATACACGCTGGTATTTATCAATTTTTGGTCCTTTGTTGTGCTTTCGGGAGCTTTAAAGTGTTCATAAAGAACTTCGGGGTACTCTTAACCTATCAATTTCCATTTGAAACACCCTTATTGATGAGATAAGGTCCAGTTTCCTACATAATATTCTACTATTATTTCATTATTTACAACTACGTTTAAATTTGACCTACTTAAACATGCTGACAATAAAGTTATGAAAATATTTATTACTATTAACTAACGTAATTTATATCCCCCTCACACAGACTTGTTATCAAATTACTCTAAAAATCGTGGTTTACAAAACTTCCTGAATAGAATTTTGATTAGTTATTTAATTAAGCGGTAAAACCCCTATGTTTGGATAAAAAGATGGAGGGCTATTTCAATCTGGCAATGCCTCAGCACATCTATTTATGGTGATTATAAGTCATAAGCACCACATTGCCGTGCGGTGCCATGTGGTCGGGCCACATGTCCTTACAGTATTTACTTTTAATTTGAATGAAAAGGAGATGTTACAAAAAGTCACTAGCTATATGGAAGGAAGGTCTTGCGACTGTTACACTTGATGTGTGGGCAAGTCAATCCGCCATACAAAGAAAAAGATGCACCTCTGGTGAGATGGAGGAGTAGCATTTGATTATGAAGATGCACTACCGTTGATTATCAATGTAAATAGTGAAGACGACAACTATCTGTGGCATTAAGAAGCATAATTTAAAATTGCTCTACAGCTTTGGCAGAATATAACTATACATACTTGTGATATTAATATATTTATGAATTAAATATATATTTGAGTATTACTTAATTTTGATTTAGTTGCTTTACGTGAAGCATGAAAAACATTGAAATGTATTTAATATTTTCCTCCTAAAAGCTTTGTTGTTACAAATTTGAAAGTTGTATCCAAGACATTAGTTCGACTAAAATCAAACTTTGTGTATATTTTATATGGAACGTATTTACATATTAAAGTTAATAAAATGCTCAAAAATATTTTGTTTATTTAAAACCGTTTACAGTTCATGACCTTAAATATTTCATGAAGTACTGTAAATTTTAAGAACCTCACATTTTAGTAATACTACAATAAATTTGTGTGCCAAGCTCCTTGTTGTGTTATCCTAAATTGTGTGAAGCAATATGAAGTACAACTACGTTATCAAGAAGAAGTTTAATTTAATTATTACTGTTTTGTATGTCAATATACTGTCAAAACATTTTATTTTGATTTATGGAATGTGACATTGTTGTCAAGCATATCCCTGTCTGCATTTCTAGAGTATGCGCACTTAATTCAAGCTTTATCTATAGAAATAAAACAATACATATATCATTGACAATGTAGCATTTTATTCAGTTGTGATGTCATCCTAAAGTTAAGGCGAATGGACTATACTAGATGGGAGTCTAATGTAGAAGCACAGAAACCCTTACGGTTTAGTATTGAAAAGGTTTTGGATGCATTTATTGACATATTTGAAAGCAATAATTTTGATAATAACGTCAAATGCGAAACCCAATCGTTTGCTTCATAATAATTTGGTACCATATACTATCACGGATAAATGTTGTTAGTGAAATGCTCCGAAATCCAAGTAAACATTTAAATGACGCAACAAAGTACTTGATAATTTAATCACTTATCATCAAAACTACCGTTCATATGACAATTTTAAAAATATTTTCATAACAGCAAAAGATTTAGCTGAATTATTAGACATTTCTCCCGAATTAAAAAAAACATTTGAAGACGAAAAAAAGAATGTTTGATTATGAAGCAAGAGATGAGACGCTAAATGATCCAGAAATCAAATTCAAAATTACATTCTTTTTTACAATTTTAGATACAGTCACTAATTCCATAACAGAAACATTTAATTTATTATCCCAACATGGGGAAAAATTAAATTTTGTATCAAACTTTAATATTATTTGTAGTACAGATGGCGCCACTTTAAAAAAAAATATTGCAATAATTTGCAAATTTCCGTAAGCGACGAAAAAGAAATGGATATTTCTGAAGCAAAATTATTTGATGAAATTAAGATTTTTAGGGGCACTAATTTACATATTTGCCGGGAAGAAGATTTTTTAAATATTCTTCAATGTATATTTGATAACTTCCTGTTTCTGTAACTAGTAGTGAACGCTCCTTTTCGAAATTTAAGTTAATCAAAATTTATTTGAGATGAACGATATTCCAAGAAAGATTTGTTAGCTTATCACTAATTTCAATTGAAAGCAAAATATGTGACAATATTGATGCAAGCCAAATTCCTGTGGAATTTGCGTCAATAAAAATTGCATTTTAATATTGGAAATAAATGTAGTTATCAGGAATAGTCGTTTGGTGCAATAATTCTGAAATCTATTGAAATAAGTAAGATATAAATAAATATTTATTTCATTTTGTTCTTTGTAATACTAATCATATTGTATCTATTTGTAAAATAAATCAATAAAAATCATAAAATCAATTTTTTCTAATGCCTATATTTGAGGAGCGTCAATTACTGTTCTGCATCGGGGCGTGAAAACCTTAGAGCCGGCACTGGTAACAGCATGTCTTTCTAAAGTGCCCGTTAGATAAGAAAAATTTACATACAAATAACATTTCTATTACTAAGCTACCTTTTTGCGATGAACCACGGTTACATAGAAAAATATACATTTGGACATTTGTTAGTATGTATGGAGATATAAACGATTAAAGCATTTAAGGCCCATGTGGTTAGTTACCCATTAGGCGCGTCTCTAGGTGGAGGATAGGAGTAAGATTGGCTATCTACTCTGAGAAGGATCGTGATAAACTTATCTCTTTCAGTGACCTGAGTGGCTTAGACCCACAATATGGTGGAGAGCAGGAGACTGTGCTGATGCGGGATAAAATCCGCTCACTAGCCAAGTGAAAACGATCCCGCTGATCAAACCCCTCAACCCAAGCTGTAGTTTCGTGGTTAGTGGGCCTGCACTGAGGTAAACGAAGCCGGTGGGGCAATTTTGCAACACCGTCATACCTTGCCTTCCTGCCGTCGTAGTTATGTCCCACGGACAAGAGGGTGTGGGGTTTCTTGGCTTAACCGCCCGAACCAATAGGAGACGACCTCGTTAAAAATTCTTAAATCCCGTTGTGTAGGACCGAGCCCAGGAGATGCGTGGCTGGATAGTTAACCAGTCGCAATCGGTCCAAAATTCGGGGAACAGGGCGGCACCCCGTTTTATTCACACCTTCCATGCCAACAGGGTGTACCTAGCATGGCGACCATTTACATCCCCCATACTCGTGGGAACAATCATGAATAATATTGGTATCACTAGTAAAACTGAACTTGAAGAGGTGGAACCAGCAATGGGGGTCTGCTCCATGGAGGTGGAGCAGACCTGGGATGCAAGTCGCTTGCAAGATCATTGTCTGAAACACCAGACATGGAGAATACTATAAAGAAACTTGCAGGCACTGCGGGAGATCAGCGTAGAAAGCTGAGGAGAGCCAAGAAAGTCGAATCTGGGACTTGTTCGCAGTCAATCCCGTCCACTATGTAAGCTGATGGGGGACTGCGATATAGCCCTTATCCAGGAACCTTGTATTTGCAAGCGAAAGATGCTAGGACTGAGTTGAATCGTTGGGGCACTTGTATATAGTAAATCCACTGATAGACCCAGGACTTGTATACTAATCAAGTTAACCCGGGTGAGCACAATAAACCTTTTAGGCTGCAGTGCGGCGGAGCCGTTTGGCAGACGCTCCCGTCAGGGGGAGTGGTTTTAGTAGGTATCTGCAAGGAGAGTGCCACATTTTGGCTATAAAAGCTTTCTACTCCAACGGGTTTGGATAACTATAAAAAAAAGCATTTAGGGATTTATACTGAATACCCAAAAATTAGTACATAAATTTTAGGCAAAATTAAACCTGTCAGTACGCAATTACAAATGTTTTAAGAATTTTTTTTAATTATTTATAATCAACCAAATTGGACGTCTTCTACTATAGAACGAGTATGAGTTTTCAATTTTGATGTGCATAATACGAACACAAAAAGCATGCAAATGGACATTCGTTAGTATATGAGAATATATGGACTTTCAAGATTCCTTTATAGAATGATTTTAAATATTGAATATCAACGAATGTTAGTTAGTATGCGAATACATATGCTTCTGTAATTGATATTTTTGTGTTGCGGTATAACCGCACAAATTGCATACAATTAGACGTTTTTTGTATGCAACTGCATATGAATTTTTAACGTACATTTAAAAAATGCAGAATAATTACATAAATTGCATGCGAATCGACGTTCATTAGTATGGGACCGTAGTATATGCATTTTTAAGCTACATTTACGAGATCCAGAATAATTACACAAATTGCATTCGTATGGACGTTCTTTTGTATGGCACGGCATATGCATTTTCAAGATCTCTTTGGAAAATGCAGAATAATGACAGATACTGCATGTGAATGGACGTTCATTTGTATGGGACCGCATATGAATTTTCAAAGCACTTTTACGAAATGCAGCATAATTACACAAATTGCATGCGAATGGACGTTCATTTGTATGGGACCGCATATGAATTTTCAAGACACTTGTGTGAGATGTAGAATAATTACACAAATTGCATGCGTGTGGACGTTCTTTTGTATGCAACTGCATATGAATTTTTAAGCTGGATTTAAAAGCTGTAGTATAATTACATACGTTGCATGCGAATGGATTTTCATTAGTATGTAACCGCATATGCATTTTCAAGTTTCCTTTAGAAGATGCAGAGTAATTACAGATATTGCATGCGAATGGACGTTCATTTGTATGGGACCGTAAATGCATTTTCAAGTTTCTTTTAGAAGATGCAGAGTAATTGCAGATATTGCATGCGAATGGACGTTCATTTATATGGGACCACATATGAGGTTTCAAGCTACTCTTACGAGATGCAGAATAATTACACAAACTGCACACGAATGGACGTTCATTAGTATGGGACCGCGTATGCTGTTTTAAATTAAATTTGGAAGAAAAAGAATAATTACACAACTTGCATGCGAATGGTCGTTCATTCATATGGGACAGTATATGAATTTTCAAGACACCTTTACGAGATGCAGCATAATTACATAAATTGCATGCGAATGGACGTTCATTCGTATGGGACCGCATGTGTATTTTCAAGACACTTTTACGAGATGTAGAATAATTACACAAATTGCATGTGGTGGACGTTTTTTTGTATGCAACTGTATATCAATTTTTAAGTTACCTTTAAACGATGTAGAATAATTACGTAAGTTGCATGCCAATAGACGTTCATTCGTATGGGACCGCATGTGCCTTTTTAATTTCCATTTAGAAGATACAGAATAATTACATAAATTGCATGTGAATGGTCGTTCATTCGTATGGGACCACAAATGAATTTTTAAATCACCCTTACGAGATGCAGAATAATTGCAAAAATTGCATGCGAATGGACGTTCATTCGTATGGGATACCATATGGATTTTCAAGACACTTTTACGAGATGCGAAATAACTACATAAATTGCATGCGATTGGACGTTCTTGTGTATGCAACTGCATATGCATTTTCAAATTTCCTTTTGTAGATGCAGAATAACTGCATAAGTTGCATGTGAATGGACGTTCTTTTGTATGGGACCGCATGTGGACTATCAACCTACATTTAAAAGATGTAGAATAAGCACATAAAAGCATACAAATGGGCTTTCGTTATTATGTGGCGACATTCCAATGTGCTATTATAGGATGCAGTGTAAGTACATAAATTATATAACACAGATGTTCTTTAATATATGGCCGTGTTATGTGACTAATCCTTTTTCGTGGCACAAAAATCACACCAAGAACAGTCTTTGGGGGTGAGACATCATAAGTGAAGCATAAATTGTCTATCTATCCAAAACGTATATTACAATAATTTTGTATGGTCTGCTAATACGTCGGCTTGGTTGAATGTTCATAAGCGCATTTTACTTTAATTTTGCACTCTCTGTTAGCAAATAACAAATTCCACAAAACATTCTTCCCTCCAAAAGTTAGCTATTCATCATATAGTTTACATGAGCTCATTAAGTGAACTAATTACAAAAAATTAATTGTACAATTATTTAAACTGTTCAAATTTTAGATACATTGCTCTCGTAATTGAACGGATATTTATTTTGTTTAGTATATTCGTCATGTATGCTTAAACCAAACTTCTAAACTAATATCAAACAGCACCCATTTCAATTATTGTTCAGTACTCCATTTCAGTTAAGAAGGTTGTAGATGGCGCATGTGTTTAATTCAGATTTACACTGCTCAATACTTAAATTAGTTGCAATTTTCCGGCGTCTTTGTATACCTTCCACACTGCAAATTTCTAATTCAATAGTTCGTGTTACTAAATCTCATTTATTAACGCTGCTGTTGCGTTCACCTTCCGACGGCGAATTAAACCGTACCCTTTCTATTTCATTACTCATTCACATAGATTCTGCTTCTACTCCTCATTCACCACCCTGTATATTAGACTTTTCTACAATAAGTATGCTTTACAATAATTTTTATTTAAACCTATTTACTGCAAAACGAAAAGCTCTTCTATAATCTCAATCGTCGATACCTTATTTGAGGTATCCGTTGGCTTGATACATTTTCCTATAGAGCATAGTTACTTCTTATACTACTCAAACCTAAAGACTCGTTGAAATAATGGACCGCCTTTCCCTGATAAAAAGTTGTTTCAATTTTCTATTTAATACCTGTGTTTGATAACGCCGGCATTGATGTTAATTCGTACTATCAAACGAGTTCATTTGATTCTTTCTGTATGCAACAACGAGTACTCGTCGTTACATTTTTTGTTGTCTGTGGAATTTCATGCACACCGTTGTGTAGTAGGTACTTGCAGTTTTACAAAATAAGCTAATCTTTGATCGTACTTGTTATAGCTTCTTCCGGTGGATATGACCGTCTAATTACATTGGCTCCTGATTGACGAGGCGAGAGGTGATTGTCGTTCCTTTTCTATGAAGGACACACGAATTGTGTGATCCCAGGTCCATCTGTTCCGCTCTGTCCGTGAACACGCGGGTGAGTGTTTATTCACTATTTTCTTATATGGGCCCTATGTAATTGTTTGAAACAGCATATTTCTACGGTTCTATTCACGACTAAACTTGGTAATTGTAAAATGACTATCTTTATGTGAGATGATATTTATTATTAATATTGTATTTATTTTGACCATTTTATATGTTTAATTGTATGCTTATGATTGTGATCTAGAACTGTTTTTTTGGGAGTAGTAAATTTTTGTTAGTTAAGACATTTCAGTGATAAATTTATGTATTTAACTTTATGTTTACGATGATGATTTAGAGTAGTTGTTTTTAGAGTTGTAATTTTTTTGTTAATTAAGTCATTCTAATGACCTTTTTTGTTTTTCGTGATATATACATTGTGGTTATTGGTTTTTAGTTTGTTTTTGGTTATACTGCGCTTTAATGTCTCTTTAAAATATCATTTAGATTAATTATAAGTATTAATGAGCACTGAGAATTTCTTTTCTTTATTTCAGGCCTTTTCTTTATTTTTGTATTTGTAAGACCGCGCCTACTCGCCGATTGGGCCCGGTTGATTTAAGGACCGGAACAAAACTAGAAAGGTCCTCTGCCTCCAACAATATGATTTGCTATTATTCACCGTGAGGGCAAAGATCGTGTTGTTCCTGATGCCCATTCTCGTTCTGTTCCCGTCCTTGAACCAATTTCTATTTCCTTAATTATCTCCGTCGAAGTAACGCTTCCTACTCCTGCTCCCTGGTACGACTTCATGATCCGAAAAGTTTCTAATTCCTCTAATCGTTATCCTTCCACCCGTGGTTGACAATATCCTTATCCGTCGCCACAAAACTTCTATCGCTGCCAATTTTCCGTGAACAGCGTAAAAATCTGATATCCCTCCATCACGATCCTCCTACTTCCTGTCATTGTGGCGTAACAAAAACCTCTGCTCATCTCCTTCAAAAATATTAGTGGCCCTGTCTCAGAATTGACGTTGCTCGTTACATCCGACGTTGTCCGGTTTGTGCTGCTCACAAAGTTAAACTGTTACCTCCTCCTGGTCTATTCTCTCCTAGGGCCAAACCATACTATCCCTAGCAAGTCCTTTCCTGTGACATAGTAGGTCATCTTCCTCGTTCCACTCGTGGTCATTCCTATATCCATGTAGTGGCTGATTATTTTACTAAATTTCCTCTTTTTTTCCTTTACGTACAGCCACTGCACAGTCCGTTAGCAAAATCTTTGAAGATCAAGTCTTTCTACTCTTCGACGTCCCCCAATACCTTATCACAGATAACGGTGTCCAATTCCGTAGCCATTAGCTTACTTCTCCAAAATCTTTTTCATCGCCTGTTACCATCTCCAAGTTAATCCTCCTGAACTTGTTAACCACTTTCTCAAGACCAGGATCGCTTCCTATGTACGCGACGACCAACGTCATTGGAATGCGAACGTCTCAAAAATTTTTTGTACGATCCGCACCTATAAACACGAAATCTTAGGCTGCACTCCGTTCTTCGCTCTATTTGGTCGTGAGCATATCCTTTCCGGCGATTATTTCGGGCAACTGTCCGAAATAAATGACATGTATATTCTTGATCCTGAGCAGCCTTCACCAGATCCTGAACACTGTAAAAATATCCGTTCCCACATTCTCAAAAAACTCTCTGACGGTTATCGAAAAATTCACAGCCGTTATAATCCCCGCCGCCGACCTGTCTCCTATCAACTAGGCGATTCTGTTTGGCGCCGTAATTTCGTTCTGTCCGATGCTTCACGTCATTTTAACGCCAAACTTGCTCCTAGATTCATTAGTTCTTTTCCCATTTCTAAAGTGGTTTATCTTTGAACCTATGAACTTACCGATCTTTCCGGGCACATATCCATTTGGCATTTTAAACACCTAAAATCTACCCATCCTGACAATCCTAATGTCCCCGATCTCGCTCCGTTTTTCTTCTGACGGCGCAAACATCTTAATCTCAATATCTAGTCCTCGCGCCCCCAGATTCTTATGCCGATTTTGCTCTCCCTTGACTTTTAGACTTTACGATTCTTTTATATTATTTCTTGTTTTGCTGGGTTGTCTTTCTTTTTTTTTCACCTCAGCCCCGTGTGAGTCCAGGAATAGAATAGTCCTACGATACGACCTGCCTGTCGTAAGAAGCGACTAAAGCGGTCTAACACATACACACACACACACACACACTTCTGTTTGGGTCTCTCTTTTCTTTCCTTCTCTCTTTGTACCCCAACCCCGTGTGGGTTCGGGAATATAATAGTCTCACCGTACGATCCACCTGTCGTAAGAGGCGCCTAAAACGGTCCAACACATACACACACTTCATACACACACATTTCTGTTGGGGTTTTCTCTTTTCTTTCCTTCTCTCTTTGTACCCCAACCCCGTGCGGGTCCGAGAATATAATAGTCCCACGGTACGATCTGCCTGTTTTAAGAGGCGAGTATAGCGGTTCAACACACACACACACACGCACGCACGCACGCACGCACGCACGCACGCACGCACGCACGCACGCACGCACGCACGCACGCACGCACGCACGCACGCACGCACGCACGCACGCACGCACGCACGCACGCACTCACGCACACACACCCGCGCGCGCGCACACACACACACACACACACGCACGCACGCACGCACGCACGCACGCACGCACGCACGCACGCACGCACGCACGCACGCACGCACCCACACCCACACACACACACACACACACACACACACACACACACACACACACACACACACACACACACACACACACACAACACATATACACACACACACACACGCACACACCTGTGATGAAGAATGTGTGTACATTACTTAGGTGTGAAGATCGACGACAAATTATCATTTAAAGAACATTTGTCCTACGTGAGCAAAAAAGCAGCAAACACAACAACAATACTCTCACGAATAATGCCTAATGTTGGTGGACCAAGAACTAGTAGAAGATTACTTTTGGCATCGGTTGTTACATCTATAATTTTATATGGAGCTCCTATTTGGGCTAATGCAGTAAAAATAGAATCGAACTGCCGTAAAATTTCTTCCGTGTATAGATTAAGCACTCTACGAGTAATATGTGCGTACCGCACAATTTCTTATGAAGCTGCATGCATTATCGCAGGGGTGGTATTATAGAGATAAAACTCTAGAACAGAAAAAGAAAGAAGAAAAGACAAAATTAATAGCGAAATGGCAACAACGTTGGGATACATCGCAGAAGGGTAGATGGACTTACCATTTGATACCACTTATAGAACCATGGCTAAATCGATGTCATGGAGAATTAGACTTTTATCTAACCCAATTCTAAGTGGTCACGGGTGCTTTAGAGCATACTTTTATAGATTTAAATTAGATACAACTTCTAATTGTCCAATGTGCACTGACGTTCTTGAAGATGCAGAACACGTATTTTTTCACTGCCCACGATTTAACGAACCACGTCAGAAACTAACTGCTCTTACAAAAATAAACCTAAGTCCAAATACGTTGGTACAGAAAATGGTAGAATCAAAAGAAGTATGGTCAGCAGTTACCATATTTGCTGCAATGGTAATTAAGGAACTGCGACAAATTGACAATACAAGGAGAGAAGCGTTAAATACATAATACAATACACGACCTTGCTATCAGAAGAAATTGATCCGACTTCGACTAGCTTCAAAGGTAAAGCCCGATTTTGCATCCGAGGTTAAAAAAGGAAATTACATTAGACGTCCAGATTCATATAATGGAACAACAAACTACTCATTCTATATAATCGAATCTTCAAAGAAGAGCGTATGAGCAACAACCACTTCTCGTGAAGTTATGCTTAATTGCGGTTCCGCGGGAAGATATTGGTATTGACAATGCAGTGCATGTATTTATTAGTAATGTAACTTATTTATGTTGAAATAAAAATATTGCAACTGTAAAAAAACACACACACACACACACACACACCCGGAAGCCCGGGGCACGAAAGTATAGCGATGAAACTTTAACAAAAGCGATAGAAGAAGTTAGAACTAATACCGTAACCATTCGCATAGCAGCAGAAAAGTATGGTACTTCACCGTCAACGTTAAGCGGGAAGATTAAAAAGAAACATTTTATAAGAGTTGATATAAGAGTGTTTTATTAGCAGTGGATGAGAAATTATTGGGCGATCGAATTTTGCTTGCTAGTGAATGGGGGTTTCCTCTCACCAAATTTGATTTACGCTTGGTGATTAAAGCTTACTTAGATTCACAAGGAGTAAATGAACCTATAGTGCTTTCCTTTTACGTGAATGAGCAACTCGGAACAGCTTAAAAGGAAAACAGATCTAGATTCATTTGTAACTTGCCTGTAATTGAATGGGTGCGCAGTGGCGAATTTAGACGGGGGTAGGGGGGGCGAAGGACGTTTTGCCTCCCCCCCTGAGCGAAGCTCAGTTGCTCAGCTGTAGGAGATAAGTACTTTTTAGAACATTAAGTTTTCAAAGCGCAACACAAAGATTTAAGTTTATTGCAATAAAGAACAAGAACGGCCAACAGTTTACTACCTATAATATAACAGTTTTGTCCACCCTTTTTGTATACGAGTTGCGAACATTAACATGTGAATAATATAAAAGCCAAAATTTCAATAAACAGGTGTTGAGTTTAGGTACTTTATTTTGAATCTTTGTGTGTTAAATTCCCCCCTGAAGAAAATCCTAGATCCGCCCCTGTGGGTGCGAGGATTTCTAAGTAGACATAAGAAGGTTTTATCACAGCGACTGTCAGAATATTAAAAGGTCAAGAGTTAAAGGTAGTCGTGAAGTAATTAGCGAGTATTTTGAAGAATTAAAGGTTTCATTGGCAGGCGTATCAGCAGACGCAATCATCAACTATGACGAATTCAATCTAACAGATGACCCTGTCATGTAAAAGTTGTTACACGCCGTAGTTGCAAATACCCCGACAGAATTTTAAACAATTCTAAAGCAAGTGTTTCTGTAATGTTTTGTGGGTCAGCTTCAGGGGTTCTTTTACCAGTATATGTATGTTATAAAGCCGAGCACATGTATGATTTATAGATCGAAGGAGGACCTCTAGGATTTAGATACTGTAACGGGCTACTACTACCGCGTTTCTTTAATTTAAAACAAGTAATAACAAACGTCTTTATTACTTACTGTTTACAAGTCTAATTAACAGTATATGCCTTATTTATAGATGTTTTCAGTCCACTTAACAATGAAGCACTATTACACTAATGAATTTACAAGCACTAATATCTTCTTAAACTAACTTCTCTACCATAGGTCCATTAACCACTAACACAACTATTTGTTTATACACTTCTATTTATTTATGTATACTACAAGCTGCATGTCCATTAGACACAGCTTATATCATTTATGTATATATTCTAAAAGCTCAACTACGCTTACTTTACACGATATAATTTATATTAGACATTCAAGAATAGACTGACTCTTGCATTCATTAGCGGTCTTATATATACTCTGGATTACAAGGATGACTCATGCTCCCGTAATTTCTAGAAGAATTCTGGAATCCTTGAGAACACGCTGTGCCCCGAGCGTTTGTATGTTTGACGGGTTGCCTAATAGAGGATCGCAACAATACAATCATTCAAAAAGCTCTTGGTTTAATCGTCCAATCTTTGAAAATTGGTTTGTGACCATTTTCAGAAGAATGTCTAAGAATTCGCGTAAAATTTTATTGGGCGATAATCTTGCTAGCCACATTTCATTCAAAATAATTGAAGAATGTGAAAAAAATAATACTGGTTTTATGCATTTGCCTGCCAACAGTTCATACTAATGCCAGCCATTGAATATGGCATTTTTCGACCCTTGAAAGGGAATGGCATGCACCAAAAATCGAGGTTACATTCCTAAGGACAAATTTCCATCCCTTTTAAAACGGTGTTTAAATACTTTAAATATTGATAATGCTTGTTCAAGGAATTTGATTAGTGATTTTAGAGATTCTGTAATATATCCACTTGATGCTGAACAAGTTTTGAAATGTCTGCCGCAAGCCATTAACAATCAGGATGAAAAGGGAACAGCTTGGTGTAGAACACTGACGAGATTTTTAAAACAAAGTAGAATGACTGAAATCACATCAACGGTCAAGCAACGTAAAAAAAGTTTAAACAATACACAAGGTAAAAGTGTCAGCTCAGAAGACTTTGTTGCCAGCATTAATGAAAATAACAGAAGAACAGCTACAGGAAAGGCTAAATCTTCACAGCAGGAAAGGGAAGCGATTTGGATGACCTAGGCCCAAGCACTTCTGGCTGTTCGTCTTTTAAACGAAAGAACTCGGAAAGATTCAATCATCTCTGATAGTGATGACTGCAGTTATAATGATTTTTCTGTTCATGATGAATCTGATTTCGATCAACTATCTTTGAGTTCTAACAATGAAGAGTTCAATCGTGATATGCCTAATGATGCAGGATCCAATGCTAAAACGTGCACTAATAATATTACAGACTTTAGCATTAATGATTTCAATATAGATCAATTTGTACTAGTGATACTAGTTTATGATGAAAATACTAAAAAGAAGACAACGAAAACGTTTTTTGCTCAAATTTTATATATCAAAGTAATTTTTCAAGAGCTCCTATTAAAGTTTATGCGTAAATCAAGTAAAGCCAAAAACATATATGTTTTTCCAACAATAGAAGACACTGCTTTTGTAAAATTGGCTAATATTCAGCAAAAATTATCGCCACAATTTTCAAAAAGAGGTCGATATTATTTCCTTATTGAATCGGATATGTAATTTAATCTTACACTGGAAAATCTTTAGTTTTTAATTTCGCAGAGTACCTACCATGTGCATTTTGTAAATAGGCTCTTTAAGTTTTATAATGTTTTTTATTAAGTATAAGCCTTAAAGCTTCAGTTATATAAGTTCCACATGTATTTATAAGCTTGCAGTGTTTTATTAAAAATGAAACGATTTTTCATAACCATTTGTATTTTTTTGTAAAGTACCTATTTTACATGCTTGTATACCTTATTTAAAAAAACTTTTTGTGTTTCATGTTACCTCATAGTCCTTTAATTTGATATAAACAATTGATTTGAGAAGGGGTATTTCAAGTTATAGTTGGTACCAAACAAACTTGCGTGTGACTCATTGCAATACCTAGATAGAAAACACAAGTAATAGTATAATGTATGTTACTCGCGTCTACTAATTTCACTTCATTAAACAGGATAGCTATAGAAAAGTGTTTCTTCATAATTCTGTAATAAAGAAATTGCAAACGTATGTTTTATTTTGGTTCATAAATTTTGTAAATTCATTTGTGTTTTTGAACTTTTGAAGGTTAAGTTGCTTTTCTATTCATTTAGCGTTTTGTATTTTTGTCTTAATTGCATTGTAGAACGTTTTTTTCAAAACTATTGCCGCTTCATATTGACAGTAAAAATGCTGCGTAGTAAACATTTAAAATTACAAACACAGTTGGTGATTATGAATGTTCTAAATTACTTTGAAAGGGAACGTGACAATCGAGGTTTGTTTGTTCCATTTGAATCTGTAAGGCAGGTAAGAACAAATGCTAGATCAACTTTAGTAGAAAAGATGGTTTAATTAGATTGTTTTAGCGGACTTCTGAAGCCTGTGGTGTAGGACTCCGAAACCTTACTAGTATTAAGAAGAAGGTATCTGAAGCACATAAAGAAAATCAACCACTGCAATCTCGTGGTATGAATCGAAAATACACAAAATTAAAACCTTGTGATGTAACCGATTTTGTTGAAGATTGTGTCATGAGAAAAATATACAACATGCTTTCTATGCGTAATAAAGATAATATTTGGGATATATTTTATAACCTATGTGTAATTTTTAGGGCTCCATGTTACAGCAAAAGCCTTACAACAAGAACTTGCTTTGTCTGGAGTATTTAGTTTTAGTATAAGTAGTTTGAAGAGGCTTTTACCAACCATTGGTTTTACTTTTAAAAATGATGATAGCAGATGGGGATTATTTGAATTAGAACATGTTGCCGCAGCACGAGTAAAATTCTTGAGAGAATACAAATTAAACAAACAAAGAAAGGGAATTGTATATATCCGCTTATTCGTTAAGCGTAAACTCCATTTAAAAATGTATAGGATTTAAAGCGAGAATTACAAACGCAGTAAAAATTTACGAAGCTGACAGGTATCACAGTCTACTTTATAATTGATTAGTTATTAAGTAAATAATTTATAAATTATTGTTTTCGTGCAATGTTGCCAAGTATATTTTATTAAATAAATTGGTTGTCAGAATATACGAAATCCATTCCTTTTAATTACCAAACAGAAAATTTTACGTTCGATTTACTAATGATAAAAGTGAAGTGTTAAAACTTACTTTC
This sequence comes from Platerodrilus igneus, assembly GCA_036346225.1. Lineage (NCBI taxonomy): Eukaryota > Metazoa > Arthropoda > Insecta > Coleoptera > Lycidae > Platerodrilus > Platerodrilus igneus. The sequence continues at coordinate 2,751,484 of JARFIW010000202.1, forward strand.
TTGAAAATTTATTTTAGATAATTTAATTTTTATTCAATTTGAAGATATTCCACTTGTTCAATTATTTCTGCATTGTAATGAACGCTGAGAACATCTTCAGATTGCCCTTTTCGTATGATCATATTCAATGAGAACAATTCAATAAACTATTTGCTTGCGTAGCTTTTGAGCAGTTAAGGAAGCCTATTGTTAAATTAAGACTTGCAACATCCTGGCGAACGCTTGCACACAAATAATAGGTTCTAGAGTACCAGTGACTTAACAGCATAACGGTCAACTACAAGTTGTCCACTAAATTGGTAATTGCTGTACTAAATTAGTGGCATATTATTTTTCTATGCTGATATTTTATCAGGCAGATATTAAAGTCTTAATTTGAAACAGATTTCGAAAAGCTTTAACGTTGATTGAAGATTTTAAAAGGTAAGTAATAACATTTTATGATGAATAATATTTACCAACACATGCAGCTTTACTGCATTAGTGTCTAAGTTTAGTGTATTATAGACCCATTAATTGTTAAGGGAAAACGGAAATTGTCGCCCACTTAAGGGGTTGAAATTAATCTGTACATCAGATTTATTAGGTTAACTAATTGTCTTCATAATTATGCTTTCAATTTAGTCTACAGACACATTATTTATTAAAAAACTGATGTTTTTGAAAACGTTGCATTGGGCGGTATTGCCCTACATTGAAAATAATTACGCCTAGTATGTAGGATAATACCGTCCACTTGATGGCGACGTGTGAGTTCATATACAGGGTGTTCCACAAGGAACTCGACAAACTTCTAAGATGGTTTCCTCTCATCAAAATAATGAAAAAGTTCATATAAACAATGTCCAGAAATGCTTTGTTAGCGAGTTACGGCTGGCGAAATATTTTGTCCGATTTTCTGGGAAAGGACGAAAATAAAGCCAAACTAATGTTTTTATGGCGTTAAGTTGGGTGTTAAATTTATTGGATTTTATGTATACGCAGAACCGGTTAATTCCAAAGAAGAATTATTGAACCGAATTTTAAACGCTTGTTAACTACTTAAAAACGACCAAGATATTATCGGAAGGGCCACACGTGGTTTCATTAAACGCGCCAATTATCAAGGAAATCATTTCGAACACCATTTGTAAGGTATGGAAATTGAAATCAAAGAATAAGCAATTAAAATGTTTTTTTTTACGTAGAACGTTTATTTAATAAACAGTGTTTGCGCGAGAAATATTGAAATTCGTGTTTCATTAAGTCGCGTTCGTGTATTTAACATAATCGTCGTTCCACCTGATACGATAAACTATTTTAGCTGTGCGCGCATATGTAATAGAGTCGGTTTCCAGCTTTCGTTGGATAAAGTCATTTTCAAATTTTCGTTAAAGAATGGTTGCTTGGTTTCCGTGGTACAAAAACGTGTTTCTGTTTATGTCCGACATTTATATGTGCTATTAAAAATCGATGTTTACGTTCGGTATTAAATTACGTTATTGCAAATATCCATATCCTACTTTCCAATTTCCTACAATCTTTAGAAGACCGAAACAATTACTACACCTGTGCTGCTTCGTCTGGTAAGTGACATTTTTTATTTTACCTGTGATTTGTTAGTTTACGTACATTAATACAACTCTGTTATTGGTGGTCCGCTATTATCGAAGGAAAATTAATTCCATTTCGTCCGATATCGGGGTTGTATTAACAGATTGGTCCTTCCAGCCGGATTTCATTCATCAAAGCAAACGTTTAAATTATACAATAAACATTCAAACCAGTAATAATTTCAATTTTATTCAGTGAAATTCGGGTATAAAAACGTCGAAAACAGACAGGTGTTTAGCTATCCTATCGCATTGTAATATTGTAAACAAGTTCGTTGTTCACTCAAATTTACAAGGTTTCAACCTGCTCGTTGTTGTGCGCATCGAACAGTTCTTCAAGGTTTTTCCATTTCTGTGCTTTCGTATTCTGGATATCGATTAGTAGACGCTATACATTTTCTTACGTTACAATTGCAACACACTCTAAATAATTTCGAATTAGAGGATGAGCAATTAGTTTCCATTTGCATATTTTCTTTACGTTACACTTCGATAGAAGATTTCTTAGAGTTGTCTACATAACATTTCTCGTGGATTTTTGTATTACAGATTACAGTAAATTTCTTACAAGATGACTGAATTCAAGAAACTTGAAAGGCAACGAAAAACTTATATTCAACGTATCACAGATTTGTATCAAATTTATATTAAAGCGACTACAGATTCCACATTCTTAGACAAATTTAAAGTAAAACATTCCGATTTACAAATTTCTTTCGATCGTTTCTATGAACTACATAACGAAATAATAGGTTTAGTCGATGAGGGATTTTCCGCTCAATATAAGATCCGGGAAGAAACAGAAAAGTTCTATTATGCCATTAAGGTTGCATTTTCGAAATTGTGTGCGGCTACATCCGAAGTACCTGCCACAAGCTCTGCAACAGTTGTATCTAGTATAAAATTACCTCCTTTAAATATTCCTATTTTCAAAGGTCAAAGATTTCTCTGGCAAACTTTCTATGATCTTTTCGAAAATATAGTTAATGCTAATCAATCCATTTCAAAGGTCCAAAAATTACAATATTTTTTGAGTTTTATTGACGAGGAGCCTTTAAAATTACTTTCAGGCATTCCCATTACAAATGATAGTTTCGAGGTAGCTTATCAGAAGATTATTAAATATTATCAAAACAAACGGCTATTAGCCTCAGACGCTGTTAATAGTCTAATGAAAGTTTCTTTAAAAGGTGAAACAGCCAAGGATTTTCGTTTTCTATTGAATACTTTTTCTGAATCCATTTCAGCATTAAAAGCTTTGCAATTTAATACTGATGAATGGGAGTTTTTATTATTTCATATTCTAATTGAAAAGTTAGATGTTGTTTCACGTACAGATTTCGAATTGGAATATAACCAAGTGGAGATTCCAACGTTCGATAATTTATTTTCATTCCTAGAGAAAAAATGCAAAGCTCTGGAGTATGTTTAACAACAGAATACACCCAAGGGTAAAAATAATCAGTTTACACCTACTAATAAGCCATCAAAAGTTAACCACAAAGTTTCATGCCCCTTTTTCAGCGCTCTGTAATGAAACTCCCATACAGAAGCAATTTTCTGCAATCACATGTCACATGTGCGGTCAAAACCATGTTCTTTCGAAATGCTCTAAATTTCTGGGCAAAAATTCTAATGATTGAATGACTTTCGTCAAACAAAAAAAATTGTGTCTTAATTGCTTACACCCCTCACATATCGCGAGCAATTGTATTTTAGCTTACAGTTGCCGCACCTGTCAGGTCCGCCATCACACTCTTTTACATACTGTTTCACTACAAAAGTTACAGGTCATCATCAAGTTTCATTGTCTACGGCCACTCCCAGTAGTCAACATACTTCTACTGCCAGTGAGGTTCTTAGTAATTCTTCGAATCCCATGTGCGGGATTGCTAATTTTCAGCGGAGCACCGTTCTACTAGCTACTGCTATCGTAGATATATGTGACGGTTATGGTCTCTTTGAGCCAGTTCGGCTTTTAATTGATTCAGGCAGTTAATGTAACTTTATTACTGAACGTTGTGTGCGTCGTTTGTGGTTACCACGGCGTCCGTATTCTACTTCCATTTTTGGTCTTAACCAAATGACTTCCGCCTCTACTAAAGGGATAGTTTCTTGCCTGATTAAACCGCAAAATAGAGACAATCCTACATTTTCTTTTGACGCCATTGTCGTTTCCAAACTTTGTTCCGATATGCCTGCCATTTCAGTTAAAAACAATAAGTGGACACATTTAGAAGGTTTAAATCTTGCGGATAAGTCGTATTTCAATTCTGGACCTATAGATTTATTACCAGGGGCAGATATGTTTCCGCAGATTATAAAGAAGGCAAAATTATTGGTGATTCCGATTAGCTTACCGCTCTGAACACAGCGTTCGGGTGGGTAATTTTAGGAAAGATCAAAAATCAAATTACTAATACACAAGTTCACTCATTTTTTACGGATGTTTAGTTTCTTTAGAAGTTTCAATTCCCAGATTTTGGGAAGTGGAGCAAATTCCTTCGATAATAATTCTTACACCTGAAGAAGTCAAGTGTGAAGAAATATTTCAAAAAACAATTACGCGCGACGAAATAGGTCGTTTTCAAGTCTATCTTCCATTTCGGGATGGTGAACCCGATTTAGGCGATACATATTCACAAGCAGTTCACCGCTTTCTTGTATTAGAAGCTAGATTACTTAAACTTCCACATATGTATACGGCATATTCCAATTTTATGAAGGATTATATGGATAACAATCATATGTCGTTGACTTTAGATTCCGATAAGGATGCTTCGTTATCATGATATCTTTCGCATCATTGTGTGCTAAAGCCCGAGAGTATTAGTACCAAGCTTAGAGTTGTTTGGGACGCCTCTGCCAAGGGAACTAAAGGGTTAAGCCTCAACGATACATTACTTTCAGGACCCAAATTACAAAAGGACATAAGTTATTTGTTATTAGTTTTTCGTATTTTTCCGGTTGTTTTTGTCGCTGACATTAAACAAATGTTTCGTCAGGTACTAGTAGTACCCACGCTTAGAAACTTTCAGAAAATTCTATGACGATTTTCACCCGAAAATTTTATTTCAGAATATAAACTAAATACAGTTACGTTTGGCTTAACTTGTTCGCCTTATCTAGCTATGCGAATGTTACATGAACTTGCTGTGCAAGAGCAAAAACAATTTCCACACGCCTGCCATCTTCTACAAACACAAATGTACGTAGACGATGTGATGGGAACCAGCACATCTATTTCAGACGCACTCGTCCTTTAGCAAGAATTGGTAAGCTTACTAAAATCAGGAGGGTTTGAATCACGTAAGTGGGCAAGCAACGTTTCCGAATTATTATGTTCAGTTGCTAGTTCGGATCCACAAATTTCTGTTTCTTTCGATAAAGAGAAACCCCAGTTTGTGAAAGTTTTGGAGCTACAGTGGTGTCCTCATGATGATTCCTTTTCTTACAAAGGGGATATTAGTATTCGCCCTTGCACGAAACGAAGTACACTTTCAGATATAGGCAAGATTTTCAATCCCATTGGATTAATTTGTCCTATATTACTTTCTGTTCATTTACATTTCCAATGCTCCACCCGAAGGTACTACATTGGCCAGGAGGCAAGTTTTTTGTTGCCTGGAAATTTAGATTTTTGCCGAACCCTTGCCGTTTCAGGCAAGGTAGGGATCTTTAACGTGCGTGACGACACTCACACACGGGACCTCCATTTAACCTCTCATCTGAACGAGGGCATAATTTTTGTGAAAAATTCTCACCTGCCATTTTTCAAGCAGTCGGCCATGTCGGGATTTGAACCCAGGACCTTGGGATCCGTAGTCTTATAAATATTTAATGCAGTGTCTATGGAAATTGAAAATAGGTTGGGATGAACCACCTCCTCAAAATATTATAGACACGTGGTATCGATTAAAAAATGAATTCTTTCTACTGTCGGAATTTAAAATTCCGCGCCATATTAATTTCAATAATGACTTCTGTTGTGAATTACACGGGTTTTCTGAAGCATCTAATGCAGGTTATGCTGCTGTAGTTTATACCCGCATGAAAGTGTCAAATAATATTACGGTTTCTTTGATGTGTGCAAAGAGTAGAGTTGCGTCACTGAAAGTTTTGAGTTTACCTCGCTTGGAATTATCGGAAGCTGTTTTATTGTCAGATTTAATTTCTTTCGTTAAAGACACATTTTCGAACAAAATTTTTTTCGAGAGCGTTTACGCTTGGACAGATTCTCAGATAGTCCTTGCCTGGTTGAATGCTTCCCCGAGCCGTTGGAAAACGTTTGTCGCAAATACAGTGGCCATATTCAAGATCATGTTCCTGCGTGTTCTTGGCATTATATTCTGTCAAAAGTGAACGCCGCAGACGCTGCTTCAAGAGGCATGTTTCCTCGCAATTTACTTTCCCACGACATATGGTGGAATGGTCCTGAATTTTTGTATCTGCCAAACAAAATGTGGACTGATTTTTCTACTACACCTATTACACTTGATAAAGATATAGATTTCGAAGAAAAGTCTAACGCTTTTATAGTTACAACAGAATGTCACATTTTAACTACATTAATTGAATCATTTTCTTCTTTAACCAAAATCCTTAGGATTCTAGCTTATTGTTTACGTGTCCCTACCAACTTCCGCAAAATTTCTTGAAGGATACAAGAGACTATCACCGCCAACGAGTTACAACGTGCTTTAATGCGTCTAATTAAGCACGTACAATCCCTCGTCTTTTCAGAACTTATTACGAAAATTAATAGCAATCAGTTGTTGCCAAAATCGTTCAGATCTCTGTGCTTATTTCTTGATCCCGACGGGCTTTTAAGAGTAGGAGGTCGACTGCAAAATTCCGACCTGCCTTATGAAGCAAAACATCCGCTACCATTACCTACCTCACATAGGCTTACAACTCTGATTATAGAATTTACGCATTTCAAATATTTACATCCAGGATTCAAAACCTTACACTACTTACTGAGACAACAATTTTGGATATTATCAGCTAGAAAGATTATAAAAAGGGCATTTTCTAATTGTTTTAAATGCTTCTGAATGTCAACAAAAACGTATTTACCGCCACTTATGGGCGTTTTACCTCATTTCCGGGTTAATGCGCTCAAACCTTTTTCTCATATTGCCATTGATTTTTGCGGTCCTTTCTTTGTAATTCCACGTCGCTCACGTGGTTCTAAGGCTACAAAGGCTTACGTGTGCGTTTTCGTATGTACTCGCACTAGGGCAATTCATCTAGAGCTCACTATAGATCTCTCAACAGACAGTTTTATTGCTGCGTTTCGTTGGTTAGAATCTCGACGCGGCATGGTTTCAGATTGCTACTCCGACAATGGGTCAAATTTTGTTGGTGCTAATAATCAATTTATAAATCTCGCTAAAGAAGCGCCCGAAAAGCTTTCATTACAATGGCACTTCAGTCTGCCCCTCGCATCTCACTTCAATGGTCTAGCGGAGGCAGCTGTCAAAATGTATAAATCACACTTTTTTCGAGTTGTTAGGGAGCAACGACTTACCCTGGAAGAAATGAATACGCTACTTTGTCAGATTGAGGCTATACTCAATTCTAGACCCCTGTGTGCTATGAGTACGGATCCCAATGATCTTGTTTCTTTGACTCCGGGACATTTTTTGAACTTGGAGCCGTTAAATTCCTCAATTCATGAGCCTAGAGGTCCTGAGATTGCTATAAATCGACTTACTAGATGTCAACTTATCCAACAACTTCGACTTGCTTTCTGGAAGAGATATTCATTAGAATATTTAAATTCTTTACAGCAGCGGCTAAAATGGGATAAGTCCACTCCCGCAATACAGGTAGGTTCATTAGTGCCGATAAAAAATGATGTCACATCCTCCTTTCGTTGGCCGATCGGTCGTGTTATAGCAATACATCCCGGCGACGATGGACATATTCGGGTACTATAAAAACAGCTACCGGTACTTTTAGAAGGCCAGTTATTAATTTGTGCCCTCTACCTACTTCCTAATTCGTTCTATTTTCCCCTTTTTCTTTAGAAATATTTTTCGTTTTTCATTTTTCGTATTCCCTTTTTTCTTTAGAAACATAATTTTCATTTTCAATGTAATTTCGTTATTTTTCTTTAGAGATATTATTTTCATTTTTCGTTTTCCATTGTTCGTTTTCTATTTAAGTTGTTTTAGGGAGTTTTCGGCGGCGGGCATGTTGGCGCGAGAAATATTGAAATTTGTGTTTCATTAAGTCGAATTCGTGTATTTTACATTATCTTCGTTCCACCTGATACGATGCATATGTAATAGAGTCGGTTTCCAGCTTTCGTTGGATAAAGTCACTTTCAAATTTTCGTTTAAGAATGGTCGCTTGGTTTCCGTGGTACAAAAACGTGTTTCTGTTTATGTCCGACATTAATATGTGCTATTAAAAATCGATGTTTACGTTCGGTATTAAATTACGTTAGTGCAAATATCCATATCCTACTTTCCAATTTCCTACAATCTTTAGAAGACCGAAACAATTACTACACCTGTGCTGCTTCGACTGGTAAGTGACATTTTTTATTTTACCTGTGATTTGTTAGTTTATGTACATTAATGCAACTCTGTTATTGGTGGTCCGCTATTATCGAAGGAAAATTAATTACATTTCGTCCGATATCGGGGTTTTTTGTATTAACAAACAGATACTGCATTTTCTGTCTTATTTTTCGTATGTGTTGATTTAATTAAACATTAATTTTTTAAACTTTGTGTTTGTTTATTATTGGCCTATTTTACATCATTCTCTTCAGAATTAAATTCACTACAAGTTTTCTTTAAAAAGTTTGCGTGTTTATTACCCATTTAACGAAGTTAATGTAGTTTAAATCTAAACGAAGCATGGTTTTCGTGACCGAATTTTGCGTACTTTGTCTGATATCGTAGATATCTCAAGGTCTGGGACATGTTTTATTCAATTTTTCAGTTCATTTTACATATAATGCAATAGATATAGAACCTAACTTAGCGCCATAAAAAATCAGTTTGGCTTTATTTTTGTCCTTTCCTAGAAAATCGGGCGAAATATTTCGTTAGCCGTAACTTGCTAACAAAGCATTTCCTGACATGGGTTTATATGAACTTTTTTCATTATTTTGATGCGAGGAAACCACCTTAGAAGTGTGTCGGGTTCCTCGTGGGACACCCAGTATACAGAACTAGAAAACTAAAAGTAAACTGCTATGAAGGAATTTATATCTAGGAACAAATATTTTAAACACAAACTTCGCAAATATCTATTCTGAATCCACATGTCCGGTGCAGATCTAGTGTGCTCATTTTCTACTGTTATTCGAAAGCAAGCGGGCCAGTGAGGAAAGGACGAAAACAGTAGCGGAAACAAAGAGAAAATAATTGAATGCTGCGCTAAACATAGTCGGAGAGTGGGGATCTAAAGAACGAAACGACCAGTACACAGAAATCAATTCGCCGTTTTCTTCGAACATCTGTACCTGATAGAATAATTAAACACAAAACAATAATTTGTAGGAATTTGGATAGCAAAACAATATTAAATTTCGTTATGGACAAACATCTGTAACCTCTATTCCCCACGTACTAATATTAAATGTTAATTACTTCTTAGTTACAATAAAATTGAAGAGTGTTCTGTAAACAAAAGAACTACGTGATTATAAACACCCCTTAAATATTGCCGCATAATTTAGAATAACAAAACTAAGTGGCATTTAACCACTGTAATTAATAATGATGTTATAAGCATATCAAACAGTTAATTAATCATATATACACAGCGGCATAAACATACATATACTAAATACTTAATTAATATATTGATGCAGACCGAGATCATTCTGAGGAGAAGCTACTGAAGCATAAAATCATCATTCGATGTTCAGTTCTAAAACTGGTTAGGCCCGTACATCTATTGTTCTTTATTCTGAGCTCACCTACAAATTTCTTTGAAATTCCTACTGCCTTTCACAATCTGTGTGCAAGTTTAATCTCGGTCTACATCTACCTCTCATTTTTCCTTCTTTGCTCCTAGCATATGCCGCACTATTCTCTCATGCCTTACTATGTGTCCTATCATCCTATCTCTCCTAGTTTTTACTGTTTTCCACATACTTTTTTCTTCTTCTGCGATGTCAGGTACCTCTTTGTTCTTAATTTGATGACTTCATCATACGTCTATAGCACCACATTTTAAAGGTTATACCTTTTTCAAGTTCAATTCTCGTACTGTATACGTTTAACAGCCGTACATTGCTGTTGCCACACATATATTTTCAGCAATCTTTTACTTATTCCTATGGTTGTTGTCTTAGAACATAGTAGTTGCTTTTCCTTGTTAAATACATCAAAACCTTCTGCAAATCTTTTGCACTTTTTCCATCTTGCATTATTTGACTTCCTAGGACGCAGAAATCCTTAATTTCTTGTGAGTTCTCGTTTCCTATTTGTACTCTTGTTTTTTACTCATTTACCCCTCCTCTACGAACTAATACTTTAGTTTTATTTTTGTTAATTTTCATACCGAATCGATTTGTTAGTACTGTTTCTATCTCATTGAGAGCTACTCCTAACTTTTTCTTGTTCGATGCTAATATCGCTATATCATCTGCAAATCTAAGCATATATAAATCGTTTGTGCCTGTATAGTAATTGAAAATGTCTTTTTGTATTTGACAGTTTTCATTGTCTCTTCGATATACAAGTTAAAAGTTAATGGGGATAGCGCACATCTGTCACCCCTTTCCTAATATCTACTTCTTTATGTTCCTGCTCTAATTGTATTACAGCTGTTTGCTCTTTGTATAAGCTATGTATTATTTGGCTATCCCTATAACACATTCCAATCTTTTGGAGTATTTCGAACATTTTCTCATTTTACATTATCGAATGCTTTTTCTTGATCTTCACACCCAAATACCCGCTTTCTACTTTTTTCAAGTGTTTTCTTCATTATCGGTCTTAAAGCTAAAAAGGCCTGCCGTATTCCCATGTTTCGCCTAAATCCAAATTGATTTTCTCTTAGTATACGTCTTTGTACAATTCTAGTTAATATTTCTGACACATGTACAGTCAAACTTATTGATCGAAAATTTTCACATCTATTCGTACCTTTCTTTTTATAGTGACTATGGTGTTACGTTTGAAATCTTTGGGATCTCACCTGTTTTATACATCTAACTTACAAGTTGGAAGAGACATTCTGTTACTGCTTGACCAGCAGTTTTCCATCTATACCTGATGCCTTATTATTTTTCAGACTCTTTAATACTAATTCAAACTCATCTCTATAGGATATTCCATAGTCATCCTTTTCAATGTCTGATTCCTGTTCTAGTGCTTCTAGTTCCTGTCCTGCATATGAATCTCTATATATTCTTGTCATATAACCACTTTTTCTACATATTCTATAATGGTGCTTCGCCTGCGCCCCTTATATTTTTGCTATACGGTTTATATCCCTAAAATTCATTCTAATTAGTTTGTATGCTTGGTCTGTATTTCCTATTGCCATCTGGTTTGTACTTTTTACTTTTCATCAATCCGTTGTTCTTTAGATGTCCTGCATATGCTAATAATTTCCCGTTCTATGACCTTGTATCTCTGCTATCCTGCTTTGTCTGGTCTGTTTTTGTATTTTCGCCTTACTTCTATTAAATTCAAAATATGCCTTGTTAAAGCTAACTTTTATTTTCTCTGAATTGTTAAGCCACCTTATCAGTGACAGAGAAACATATATCTAACATAAGTCGTGCAGAAGATATTGATTTATCCGTATACATAAACTGACTTTTGTAGACTTCCGTACTAGCTCTGAACTCTAACTTTAGCGGTTTCATAGAGACTATCGGGGGGGGGGGGGGTCGTAATATATAAGAACAAGGAATATCGTCAAGAAAAATACAGGAACCTCAACGAATATATTCTGTTATTGGAATACAAGATTTTGTATTAATAGATGGTACAAACGTTTATCCTGAAATAAAATAAAATACATAAAAATGCATTGGAGACAGCAGTTTGCGTCTCAAAATAATAAAATCAATAAATCAGACAACTTACATGTACTTACAGATTTTGCTACTGGCCATTGGTGCATGGATACTCTACTTACTAAATTTATGCACCCTTGGTTCAGATAAGATTTATAGAATCCAAAAATATGTGTGAGGTAGTATAAACACAGCCTCTTAAGTTTCTCTTAAAATATGACTAACCACTTCTAAATTTATAAAAAATTAAATTTGTTAGAAACCAATACATATATTACTGAAAATAATTTTGGTTCAAAATGACAGGAATTTACAATAAATGTTGTAAGTGTCTAGTTACTCATTGTTATTTCTGTAATAAACTTGATTGTATCGGAGCCTCTAACGCAAATAGGCATTATATATTTCATTATCAAAATTATTAGTTTTTGTTATTTTTCCAGTACTGATCAAACGACGTACATTCTTAATAAATTACTTATGCAATAGAAACTTTCACTTAGTAATTTTAAGCCTTGTTAAAAAAAAGTACCATGTATAAGAAACTACTCAACTGCATGAAAAATAATCAACATGAATAAGCAAATGCTAATAATTAAATCTATTCAGTATGGTTCATAACCTAAATTCTTAAACAGATCGTTTTGGTTAACAATCCTATAAAGCAAGAATTTAATTTAGTGTAAAATTCAAAGGTCTAAATATTTAAATGTGATTATTAAGGTGTTAGTTTTCAATAGTTTAAGCTACAAAGATTACAACTTAACCTTGGATATCTTCTATTTCGACACAAATAGCCACTAGCGTTGTACGTCAAACAGATGGTTTTCATAACAAAGGAAAATCGACTTACCGACTTCAAACGTAGAGTGTATATTGATACAAACCTTTTAGTAGATAAAATCGACACATGTGTGTGCCTTTAATACTGCATATTGACGACAAAAACTTGTTGTCCACTTTGTTACGGCAACATCGTGAAGATCAGAACCACAAAAATAAAAAAGTGGAATCCACCTTAGGGGAGAGCCATCGTTGAAATCTCTTAACTGTAGGTTTCTATTTGTATACAATTTGTACGCTATAAATTAGCTGTTACGCATAACCAAAAACTTTCCGTGCTGACCAATAATTTCGTGTAAACTAAAAACTTCAATGTTGACTAAAAACTTCAGTGTTGACTAAAAATCTCTGTGTTAACTAAAAATTTCATTGTTAACTAGGAACTACTGTGTTGCGCTAAAGGAAACCAATTAAAATTAATTTTAATCATACAAATGCAGAAAATACAAACCATGATGAACTATCTAACTCATTTGAATCGATTTACTGCATAACTAAAATGCGAGTCGCAAGTCACCCTTTAATACTAACCTCTGCATCTTATTACAAGGACGGTAAAGCGTCGACTGTCGTAGTCCGTGAACAAACGGGGCCTCAACACTTGAGTATTCAAAACAACAGGTGTGCATAATCGCTCTAAATTACATTGCCTTGAAGATAATTTATGGAATTTCTAACAAGCACGTACGACCTGTAACACAATGTTAAACACAAAACTGGAGTACTTTTAACGATAAATTTGTTTACTACATAATTAGAATAAAAGGACAATAAATAAAGTGCTTCAAAGTTACGATAACTTTCTTTTAATTATGTATAAGTTCTAAACTTACGAATTATATTGAATTAAAAAGGGACCTAAAATTTTTGTAGCACAATACAGGATTTATATGCGTTATTGCTGGAGAGGAAAAACACAACGTTACATGGTTTCTTGTGCTCTTTTTATTTATTCCCCAGAATATCTCGGGACGCCATGATTAAGCTGGATTTAATGTTACTACATTTTGCTTCTACTTCCTTAGTATCAGTAATATTCTCAATACTTGTACTTGCTTATAATAATCATCAGGTTTATGTACAGTTATTTTTTCGTTATTAGGTTTTCCATTTTTCACTATCTGTGTGTAATAATTTAATCTAGGTCTACATCTACCTCTCTTTTTTCCTATTTCTATTGCTAATATATTCCGCATTATTTCCTCATGCCTTAGTATGTGGCCTATCATGCTCTTTCCTATTCTTTACTGTTTTCCACATATTTCTTTCCCCCCTACCATTTCTAGAACCTCTTTATTCTTAACTTTGTCTGTCCATGATGTCTTTATCATACGTCTGTAGCAACACATTTCAAAGGCTTCTTTCTATCTTTTTCCTGTCCGCTTCTCCTGCTATCCAGGTTTCACAGCCGTGCTGCGCTGTGCTCCACACATATGTTTTAAGCAATCTTTTCCTTGTTTCTATGTTTGCTGTCTTTGAACACAGTAATTGCTCTTTCTTGTTCAATACAGCACAACCTTGTGCTAATCTTTGTTTTATATCTCTTGTGCTCTTCATGCGTAATTTTGCTTTCTAGGTAGTAGAAATTCTTAACCCGTTGTAAGTTGTCATTACCTATTTGTATTCTTGTTTTTAATTTATTTTCCCTTCTTTGGATACTAGTACCTTAGTTTTATTTCTGTTAATTTTCATACCGCATCTCTCTGTTAGAACTATTTCCATTTCATTAAGAGCAGCTTCTAGCTCTCCCTTGCTAGATGCTAATACTGCTATATCATCTGCAAATCTAAGCATATCAATCTTTTGTCTTTGCATAAAATTCCAAATGTGTTCTTGTATTTGACAGTATTCATTGCTTCTTCGATGTACAAGTTAAAAATTAATGAGGATAGGGCACATCCCTGTCTCACCCCTTTCCTAATATTTACTTTTCTACGTTTCTGCTCTAATTCTATTACCGCTGTTTGCTCTTTGTATAAGCTATGTACTATCCGTCTATTCCTGTTCAAATTTTTTTGAGTATTTTATACATTTTTTCCCATTTTACATTGTCGAATGCTTTTCCCATATACACGCTTTCCTCTTATTCTATTGGTTTTTTCATCATCACCCTCAGAGCTAAAATTGCCTCTGGTATTCCTTGTTTCGCCCAAATTGATTTTCTCCTAATATTTCTTTAGCTCGTTTGTCCATTTTTTTTATACAATTTTAGTTAGTATTTTTGACATGTGTGCTGTCAAACTTATTGTAAGGGAATTTTCACATCTATACCTGCCTCTCATTTTTGGTAGAGTGACTATGATGTTGCGTTTGAAATCTTTGGGTATCTCGCCTGTCTCATAGATATAGTTTACAAGTTGGAAGAGACCTAATGCTATCTCCTGCATATAGCTTTCTTATATATCGAATCCAGGTTGGGATCAGCAATCAGACGCAAACCTGTCTGAAACATGGAACCGCCTGTGACTGAATACCAAGGAGTTAATGGCATAAAAAACCTATACGGATGATAATTTTGTTAAAGATAATTCATCTTGTGATTTGGATTAGCAGATATATTTTGGTAAGTATTGTTGAATATTGTACAGGATGAATTTGGTTTTGGTTCAAAGGGTATGCATTTCTAGACGAGTTCATAAGTGGATTACAACGTAGGAGACGGATTCAGAAAATGTTAAATGTGTTTCCGGAAATCCAATTTTATGATTTTAGCGAGAGTGTAGGTGTCATTCAAACGTAATGTTTTAGCTTTGAAAAGAAAAACAGGTTGTTTATTAAGGATGGACCAGAATCAAACTAGTTGTACCAGTGTATTGACCTTGGATTCTATTTCAACTGGGATGTTACTGTGGATCAGAAAGACTAGTCATCAGCAAAGGCAAAGATATCTACATTAGGTATGTTAAGATCTAGAAGTGAGTTAACAGATAAGTTCGAAAGAGCAGTTGATAATATGGAGCCGCAAATTCTAACATATTGAGTCAATGCATTTTGCAAATTGTATTTATAAGCTGCAACAAACATCAACCCTTAAAAACATTTTGGATAACGCAATTTCTACAAAATCATGATTCTGTAGTAACCAAAACTACATTTTTGTAGTGTCTGTACTGTCGTATTATTCAACATTAAACGTATGACGAATAAGCTAGACTGTAAGATCTAAGTAAAGCGTAAATGGTTGTTTTGAGGTTCATGGTTCATTTAGATTTAATTTAACCTAACTCCAATACACAAGACAGTTTATACAATTTATATGATTTATTGTTTTAGGTGCAAAATGAAGCTCGTTTGCTGTTTGGCAATGGTGATAGTAACCGTATTTGCTTATGGCACACCAGCCCTAATGGAACTCAAGCGAGGCAATCTACAATTTAGTGCCAACACTTACAGGGTTAGCTTTAAATATTTCTTTTGACATTTAAAGTGGAATACTAAGTTTTATGAATTAGCTCGGCGTGTATAAAAATGCTAAAACAGTTAAATGAAAACTTTAATTAACGAAAATACTGCCAGAACTGAAATAAATTCCGTAAACCTGAGTATTGTTAAATGGTCGTCAGTGGTCTTTCCGTTTGAATTTCAGTCTGATCCGAACTAAATATTTAGAAATCGATTATTCTTCGAACTTGCTGAAAGTGGTAATAAAAGTTAAATGATGCATGCTAATATTTGTATTTGCGATTATTTTTACGATGTACTGTGATTAGATTACTATAGTAACTGGATCTAAAGTATTTAAAGCTAGGCATGCTACAAAACTAGAAAACATATAACGTTACTGCTTGTTAGGGGTAAAATGAGCGATACGTTATAAATTTAAATTTGCCTTAAAGGAGCGGGGAGTTGTAACAACTTTAAGACCGCATCGGCTAACACCAGTGACGTGGGAGTGGATTCAAAAAAAAAAAATAAACATTAGAAATGGCTGAAATACAAAAACGACGTCACAATAACCACCTATCTTGAAAAGCTTGCTCTGTAGTCATAATTAAGGGGCGCCAAATCATCTTGTCTCAGCAATCCCTTCCGATAATTTCCTTGCACTAAAGACTGTTATTCCGGACAGTTATTTTTTGCTTTTGGTTTTCTAAAGCTGTCACCTCTTACTTTACCTTTTCTACAACACCTTCAAAATACTCATTTTAGTTTGTCATAGCAAAGAAATTTATAAAATAAAGGGTTTCTCCTTAAATATGACTTCATCTTTGAGGTTACTGGTTATCCTTTCAGAAATTTCTCTATTTTTATTAAGTTTATAAATAAGTCTTAATAAAATTTAACCTACACTTAAACTTTATTAACATTAAATAAATAACCTACGAATACAAATACTTTTTAAAGAAACGTACTTTCTTAACATCAATCTTACCAGGTATTACTAAAGAAAAGAAACTACTGTTATCAAACCGATTTTCCTAGTTTTAGGAATACTTGTAGTTACATTCAGAATCCCATTTTTGGAAAGGCTAACTTAACAATAAACAAATACGCGGTCAATGCAGTTTCTTATGTCCATATTCTATGTTTATTAAATTTAACTGGTTGTAGTTCACTTCTCAACTGGCACTACATCACAAATAAACCTACCTTAAAAATTATCATTCACATCCTAATTAATCATTAAAAGATTGTTCTAATTTCAATTCAACCTACAATTAAGCATTATTAACATTCAATAAATATTCTATGAATGCAAATATTTTCCAAGCAAAGCCTATTTTCTTAACACCAAACTGATCAGGTATTACTAAAGAAAAACCTAATAGAATTTATTACTACTATTATCAGAATGATATTTCTAGTTTTACGAATATTGATAGTTACATTCCAAATCCCATTTTTGGAAATATCAACTTAACAATTAACAAAAACGTCGGTCAATACATTTTTTGATGAACACATTCTTTAGTCTCTTAAAATTAGCAAATTGTTGTTGTTCACATCTCAACTGACGCTATACGACATATAGCACCTACCCTAAAAATTATCATTCACATCATAATTAATCATTAAAAAATGTTATAATTTTAATTTTCTACTTGAGCGTTCTTAAAACAATATCTAGTTCTGTGCACTTTAATCCATCTCTACTTAAATCGTTCACAAAAACAACTGTGCTAATATTATGCAAACTTCCTATGAATGAACAACTACCATCTATAATTCGTATTTAAATTATCATTAACTTATCTCTACGTCATTTAAAGGTTTATTTACTCAGAGCTTATTTCACAGCTCATAAATAAGGACATCTAGGAACGTAAATGATTCACATTTCTACTAGGTCACCAACAAGTCACATAAAACGATGACAAATTTCCCTTATATTTATTTACGGTTCCATTATTACGTTCTGGATTTTGATTCCGCCGGCGAGATAGGTTTTGGCCCTCTTGGAGCTTCTATTTAAAAAGATTTTTCTTCCAAAAAACACTTCTATTAAATTTATTTAAACAGTAATTACAATGATTTGACAAGTTTGTACGTTATATTCATTAACGCCTTAGCTTCAAAATAATCAAAGTCTAATGTTACTAGTTAATTAAAATTACGATGAATAGCTTGAGCGACCAATAATGGCTAAGGTTATGAAGTTCTAAGACTTACTGGCCATCTTGGGTTCTTGAGGGTATTTATGCTATCCCTGCTTTTATATCACTTGTGCGAAATGCAGATCTCATGTCTGCTATTCCTTGATACAATACAATGTATTACTTTTTAATAATCTTAATTTTAACAATTGGTTTCTTATAGTCTACTGGGACCTGCACCTGCAGTATCATGTTACGTCTGGAATACAAAGTAGTTGCTTCCTTCGTCGTCTTCTTCGTAGTTTTCATAAGGGTTGTTGCATTCGTAACTTTCTGCACGATTTGTTTCCTTGTCCCTAATGGAGTTTGCATAATTATCCATATTTTGAATATTAAAATCTCCTACTTCTTGGTTGAATAGTTCCTCGGTAATGAAGTTTTGTTTTTGGGTGTAATCGGATCTAATTTGAAATATTTTAGTATTCGGTCTGGTGTTACCAGATGAAGTGTCCATAGGAGTTGGTTTGTAATAATTATTGGGGTTGTTGTTGTTACTCGTCATCGGTGTTTCTGTTGGGATTTGCGCCGATTGTTTGCCTTAGTTGATTTACGTTTTGATTAAACCTTGGAGTAAAGTTTGAATTACATGTTGGTCTTGGAAATTGTCGAGGTTGATTGTTGAAATTTGTGTTATTAAAGTTTGGATTGTTAATTCGAGATTGATTCATTGATGCATTAAATGGTGAAAATTTCGGTTGTGTTGGTATTTGTCTTGTCACTTGTATTATTTTAATCGGTGAGTAATTTTTATTCGCGTTAGGATTTTATATTCTCTTCCAGTAGTACATTACGTTTCCTTCTTCTAAGTTATGGGGATGTTGAAATTTTATTTTGTCCGATAGTCGTTCGGGTAACGCGTTGATATATGTGTCAAACGCCATCTCGTCGTACATCTTGGTCTTTATTAAACGTATGTTTTGGTCGGGTTCCTCGAGTTTTAGTTTGGTTAATATTAAACTTCGTACGTCTTGACATCTCATACCGAATTGATATGGTGATTGGTTTGTCTCCATGCGTAAATTTATTAAATCGCTAATAACATTTGATATTTCCTTGATCGCCGATATACGCTATTAATATCCGTTTGTAATCGTCCCATTACGTGAGCTCATCGCGGTTTGTAATAAGGGGCAAAGCTTTTCCGGTTAACTTGCTTAAAATCAAGCGCAAAAGCCAGACATTACGTTCCACATCACCTTGTTTGTAAAATGACTTTAAAAATGTTTCACACGCAGTAATAAAAATACCTAATAGTGGCTGGTTTGCGTCATAAGTTGGAATTGAATCTAAATATAGTTTCATATTTTCAGTGTTCATTTTTTATAAATTAAGAGTTACTCTTCAGTCTAGTTTATATTAAAGTTATTTAAGGAACCACTTATCATTACGTATATTGTATGTAATTATAATAACCTTGGTTATAATTACATCGGTTAAAGACTTCTGCTGAATAATTGTTTCATTAAATTGTTGTAATAATAACGTACATGAAATGTGTTAAATTATAAACCTTTATAATATCATCAAGTTTCAGATTTTCTGAATAAATTCTTTCAGTAATAATCGTTGTAATAAAATGGTACAAAGAACTGTGTTGTAATTATACAATCAAGCTTCAGGCTTTTGCTGAATAAATCGTTTCATTAATAAATCGTAATAAAATTGTAATAAATTGTGCATAAATGCGTATATAAAATTCTTTTGCTTTTTACTAGCTAATATCAATATGCAATTGAAAATAGTTAGAAAAAATGAACTAATGGTACTCACAAAAGTTTGATTGCCAGTTCCATTATAGTCTTTCTTCTTTGTTGGGCTTGATCGATTTTTGTACTTCGTCTAATTAGTTGGTTTTTTGTTCCAGATAAAGAATTAAAATTTACAACTACCAGTTCCTCGATTTTTGATTCGCTAGTGCCCTACACTCGACTGCGCCAAATAGGTTTTGGGCCTCTTGGAGCTCCTTTTTAAAAAGACTTTTTTCCAAAAAAACATTCCTATCAAATTTATTTAAACAGTAATTACAATGATTTGACAAAATTGTACGTTATATTCATTATCGTCTTAGTTTCAACATAATCAAAGTTAAATGTTACTGATTAATTAAAATTACGGGGAGTAGCTTGAACAACCAACAATGCTAAAGTTATGAAGTTCTAAGACTGACTGGCTATCTTGGGTTCTTGAGGGTATTTATGCCATCCCTGCTCTTACATCATTTTGTGAGAAATGCAGATCTCATGTCTGCTATTTTATGATACAGTACAAAATATTATATTTTAATAATCTTAATTCTAATAATTGCTGTCTTATTGTCTACTGTGACTTACACCTGCAGTGTCATGTTACATCTGGAATACAAAGTAACTGTTTCTGTTCTCATGTCTGATTAATGAACTTCCATTAACCTTTTATAATGTGTCCTTTAATTATACAATGTATCAGTGTATTTCTTAAGACTTAATAGTTTCATTTAAATACACACACACACACACACACACACACACACACACACACATATATATATATATATATATATATGTATATATATATAGGGGTGGGCGATACGGGATTTTGCGTATCGAATATCGATACATATTCTATATCGATATGTATCGATATATCGAATATCGATGCGTATCGATATGTATCGATGCGTGTCGGTGCGTATCGATACATATCGATGCGTATCGGTGCGTATCGATACGTATCGATACGTATCGATACGTATCGATTCGTATCGATGCATATCGATACGTAGCGGTATGTGTAGACATATATAGCGATTCCTATCGGAACACTTAGATGTGTAGATTAAGTATACATATCGAGACGTAGCGATACCTATCGGCACAAATCGATACGCATCTATAAATTTTTCTACTCTTTCTTTGGGAATAAAATCACAAGATCGTTTTAAAATAATGTATTTACTGACAATTCGATCTTTCACTTAAGATTGTTTGTTATCAAAATAATTAAAGTTTCAAGTTTAATATTTGTGACATAAGTATGTATATAGGGGTGGGCGATACGGGATTTTGCGTATCGAATATCGATACATATTCTATATCGAATATCGATATGTATCGATACGTATCGATACATATCGATACATATCGATACGTATCGATACATATCGAGTATCGATATATCGATATTTATTTTTTGCTGTATCGGGGGGGTCGATACGGGGGTCGTATCGATACGTATCGATATATCGATACGCCGACCCAGCCCTATATATATATATTAATTTGGGGGATATGTAACTAGCGCGACAATAAAATCAACGAACACGTGAAAGTGTTTTATTGTCTTACTGCAAGTCAAAACACACATCAACCGCGCACAGCACACCTTTAACCTCGCGAAACTCTAATGCCCTACTTACTCTCGTGGTTACATTTAAACTTCGACCTTTCTTCTTAAACTTAACTTCTAAACTAGTCGTGCCTGGTTGTTATATCTTATTCTCTCTTTTACAAACTTGGTACTCACAATGTAACATTTTTAATTTGTGTTTTTAAAAACCATTACGTACAAGTCACGTATTTTGTATTGTTGCAATTTTCCTTGAACGTCTAGTCATTTTTAGATGTGGTTAACATTTTAACGGTATCTATGTTTCTCATACATTCATTTATTTCTTCAATGTATACTCCGTAGATTTTTTTATTGCATGACGCCCGCGTTTTATTTTAATCATAATTTTTAGTATCACATATTTAGCATCCTTGTATGACATATTTATTCATTAACAATATGTTGTATGTTTTATGGAATCTTTTACTTCATCGATACTTGATTCTATTGCGTTATTCTTTTCATCTTATTAAAATGTACTAATATATTTAAAAAAAATTCATTTTTATTGCTTTGATTATACTAACTGTCACAATTGAAATTATATTTTCTAAACACAAAGATTTAAAATACCATGCTTGTTCATTGTTCGTAAAATCCTAATATACAGTGTGCGACCATCTTCATTCTGTACATCCAAAATTAATTTTTCTCTTTCATGTCTAGTGTATTCTTAAGGTAACGCTAACGCATTACATACTTTTCACTTTCATAGTTGAATTTCAATAGCTTAAACGCAATAGATTTACTTTTTCATAAAACCAATAGTTTTAAATTTGAATCGCAGAAAATATTCAGAATAGCATGCTCATTAAATTCGTTATTTATATCAAAGAACCATAACGCTACAACTCCAATTCAATACAAAACTTTAATTACCATAGACTTTATATCGATAAAATTTAATCGTTGTTTAATGTTGTTTAGCCATAGCTACTGTCTCATAAAATAAATTTTCAAATGTTTCACGTTCCTCTAAGACTGCTTTATCGTCTTCGAGTAAACATTCAATTTGTGACTGAACTAAATCAAATTCGATAAAAACCGAATTAATCCTGTCCAAGCGAGTTTGTAGTTCAATGATTTTGTCATCTTTAAAGGCCTTTACAAAATTTGAAAAGCGTGTTAATCTGCCTTTAATTTGACCGCATTTAATACTAAGTTGCTTTAATTCCGCTTCCATGATTGAAGCTGCAATAAAATGTAAGCAAGTCTCACACTATAAAACAGATCAAAATTTTATTAGTGTAATATATTCAAACCCACAAATCGTTAGTTCGCCTTTGCGTACTACTTTTGTGAGAATGAATCAACTAAATTGCCTTTGTTTCGTATGCAAAATGATTGTGTGTGCTTAAACTGAAATGCACATATAATGAAAATCGGTTTAAAATGTGACTGATGTTACTGTTATTACATAATAAAGACAAGACAAAGATAAAATTCGAATAATACCTATAGGCTCACAGTAATTAGGCTGCTTAACTTCCAGTGGTTGAATTATGTGCCGCTGCTCGTTACCTGATGCTGGGAGTCGTTTATATTGCTGCAATAACTACGTGGTATGTTCGTCCAACAAAAGTAGGGCAAAATGGCGAGCGGCAGTTTTTAGGTCGCTACACCTTTTAAATAACAACATAAAAAAAATCCAAACTAAATACTAAAAACAGCCGCTCGTAACTCCCACAGTAAACTTAAAGCTACATACCTAAAATTCTTACGTAATTATGGCGTACCAACCCATATCCCTTAATTAAAAAATAAAGTTACAAATTTAACAAAAAAACAACAGTTTGAAATCCCAACAAAGGAAACCCAATTCTTAATTAATTGAATATTATCAACACATATCTCTTAATTAACCTCAATTTATAAATTTAACAAGAAACCAACAGTTTGAAATCCCAATCGCATCCCAATCATAGATGAAATGGGTTACCTAAAATGTGACCCATTACGCAGTGACCCAAATGAGGATGTGACCCACCACCCAGTGACCCATGACCCAAATTGACCCAGTGACCCAAATTGAGCCAGTTGCCCAAATTGACCCACATTGACCCAGTGACCCAAATTGACCCAGTTACCTAAATTGACCCAAATTGATGCAGTCGCAAAAATCTTCTTACTGTCTCAAATTGGCCCTCTGATGTTTTCAATTAGTGGGCGAGTTTTATCGAATAACGATTATGAAATTTGGAAATTTTATTATTAATTTATTATTAATAAATATAAATTGAATAATCCCGTTTTCTGACATCGAGTCGATTCAGGAACATTGTTTTATATGATTTTCATCATTCTTTTAGTTAATTAGTCTTATCAAGACAACTCGGTCTCACGGAGATTTATAAAAGTCAGCACTTATGTATAAGGTTTAAATTACAATTAAGGTGATGTTTATCCATGCTTAATAATAATGATATACAAATTACAAAAATAATGGAAACCGAAGATAACCGGGTATATAATATTAAGATTTTTGCTACAAATTATTTCAGTTCTTATGTGAAAGAATACTATTATTTGAACATACAAAATTGTATACGTTCATAACACTGCATTCTCGCGGCACAGCGCCACAGCACGTTTCTTGAAAAACATGTAAAAATGCGTTTCATATTATATAAAAAGCGATGTATTGATTACAAAACATTTTAGCGTTTGCTTGAAATATGAAACGAATGCTAGCAACTAACGGTACCAATAAGCTTATGCATTTGTGAAAATAGTTAATAAATTGAGCTGAAAATATGGGAAAAAGATTTTTATGATATATATGTGATATATATATATATATATATATATATATATATATATAATTCAATTTATTACTAAATCAATTGGGCCAGTTTGGGTCACTGGGTCAGTTTGGGTCACCGGGCCAATTTGGGTCACTGGGTTAATGTGGGTCACTGGGTTAATGTGGGTCGCTGGGTCAATCCGGGTCAGTACACGGGACCCACTGACCCAAACAAAAAAGTGACCCACTTGGGCCCAGTGACCCAGTTGACCCATTTCATCTCTGATCCCAATCGCATCCCCCGCATCGAAAATAATCATTTTGTCGCCACCAATCTGGGTCATTCGAAACAAAAAGCAATTCCTCAATTATTACGGCCATACATTCTAACATAGTCCAGTAATGTTTAGATATAAATAGATACGAACCAAATGGTAGCTGTCTGAAACCACGCCACCTGTGCAACCTTCTACACCAAAAAAAAAGGGGCAACTCATCAGATCATCTTGTCCAACGGCGAAACCACACAGTGGTGTCCTTCCCTAACAAAAAAGGACAGCAATCCTACGGGTAGTTAGGCAGATCGACGGAAGAAGCTACAATAATTATGGGTAAAGATTAATTTATTTACGTTGAAAAGTACATCTTTTTTTTTAAATAAAATGTGTGCACGAAATTTTGGAGATAACAACAACAGCTCCCGTTTCTTTTGAATTTTTAAAATCCTGGCATTCGTCTTGGTCACTATTGCAACATGGATGCCGCGAAACGTAACGCACATATTGGTCCTCTCACTTTTAAATTACAGCAAATATATCAGGCCCTTCAAAGTTTAAAAATTATAACGTAACAAGACGCGTTGAAAGAAATATCCTGTCATATTAAAAAAAGATGCCCCTGTTTAATTCCATCACTAACCTTATTTGGGTGTCTTCGACAACCGTAGCGTGCATCTATAATGTATATTAAACAGTCACACAAGAGGAAACACTTCAGTTATAATTTAGTTCTTTTACAAGCTTCGCCAAAGTCATATAGTGCGGTTCTTATTATGTACTGAATTAGAACCTGCATACGTTTTTATTTGGATATTATGTTACGCTCCCTTTACCAGGAGAGGTACCCTCAAGCGCCACCAGGTAAAACAGTACCGCGCAACCACATTGGAATCGAGGCTGCTGATCTACGGAGCTATAGGCATAAGAATAATGTAGCTGCTGCTCGCGAGAGAGACGATGCGGTGAAAATAGTTAGCATGGTGTTCAAATACTGTATGGCCAGCTAACGCCTAAAGAACGTCGACACCTTCTAAAGAGGGATTGGTTTATTCGTTTAGTCGGCGAAAAATTTAAAGAGTATACGATCCTAAAGGCTAGTTGTGAATTATGTCGCGAGATAGATTTTGGGCCTTTTGGACCTTCTTTTTAAAAAGCTTTCTTTCCAAAAACACTGCAATGAAATTTATTTTTATACAGTAACCACATAAATAGTTTGACAACTTGTACGTTATATTCATTAATGTCTTAATTTTAATTAACAATTTTTCAAAGTTATGTTTTAATAATTACCAATGAGTAGTTGAACTACCAACAATGTTAAAGTTATGAAGTGCAGATCTCATGTCTGCTACTTCTTGATAATATACAATGTATTATTTCATAGTAATCTTAATTATTATAATTGCGTTCTTAAAGTTCATTATGACCTGCACTTGCAGTATCATGTTGCGTCTGGAATACAAAGTAGTTGCTTCTGTTCTTACGTTTGATTATGAACTTTCATTAACCTTCATGTATCCTTCAATTATACAATGTAACATTTCTATTTCTATTTCTTATAACTTAATAATTATTTTTAAATTCGTACGCATATTAATTGGGAGATATGTAACTCGTGCATACGCTAAATTGGGTATTGATGCGAAAACAAAAATTGTTATTATCACATCTGCAGAACAAAAACTTGTACGAGACTATGTGACATAAATAAGAAGGATTTGAGCAGCACAGATCAGAATGATCTTTACAGAATGTGCTCCACTTGGAAATCAATATTAACATATTTGATCAGTCATAGGTGTACTAGAGTATCGAATTATTCAAACAGATTAAAAAGAGTGAGCCTTACAAAACGATACCTTAGATTTAAATTTTATGTCTAAAATTAAAAACCAATTTGTTTTTGTATTCGATTTCGTATATCTGTAATTAAAGACACAATTGTCTTGTGTTTTACTGCGTGCGCTGCTTGTTTATACCTTAACATAGAGGAATTATGTTGATTTCTACTACGAAGTTTGGGTATCCATCCCATCGTTCAAGAAATACACGGGCGCTAAAATTCCGTTACGTGCACATTGTCAAGCTCCAACTCTTTTTGAATCTTTAAAATTTCTGCGCTCCTATTGACCTACCACACCATCCACCACGATTGCCGCTCTTTTGGATTTATTAAAATCCTACGAACCTATTGATCGCTCTGCAGAACATGATCTCTGCAGTGTGATTTTGCATTTTGTCTCCACGAGTAGGTTTCTCCATAAGACTATTAAAAAATACATAATTATCCCATATTCAAATATTTGCAAGTAATTGACGTTATGTGGGGGTGTGTCATCTTTGTAAATTTTTAAGTCTCGGCTATGGTTTGGCGTAAGGTATAATTAATAACAGGTTTGGATTTGTACTAAAATAATGCGAGTCTATTCAATGCTTTATGCGCTAAGAAAACGTTTATAAACAGAAAAGTAGAAGTTTAAAGGTTGTAAATCTGTTAGGGATTGATAAACGTAATGTCGGATTAGGCTTTTAAGAAAATTTGGGCCCATCAATGCTTTACACGCTAAGAGACGTAGTTAGTATACAGAAAGTTGCAAACATTCAGGTGGTAGTGGTATTCAAGGGTCGCTATTGTGGGCTGCCTACCCTAGGCTAGATGGGTAAGGTGTGTTGCGCACATTCAGGCAGCTGTGTAAGATGTGGCACTGTTGCATGAGACGCTCAGTAGGCGCTCAGGAGTGCCAGTATCGTGAGCTACTTACCCAACGTTAGATGGGTAACGTGGGTTGCAATCATTCAGCAGGTGTCGAGGCGCAGGCGCTGTCCACAACGTGTCTGTCTTCCTACTATTATGTTAATTTGTACCTTAAAGGAATCTCTTCTGCAACATTAAAATTTATATGGATATTCTGTCCATTTCAAATGGACCTGCATCTTGCCGAAGTTCTAGATTACTAGAACAGGTGAAATGGCTCGCGTGTTCTAATGAGCTAAAAAGCCAAACTACAGTCCAACCAAAGTAGTAGGGTCGTTAGTGAGGAACCAGACTAAGACAGGTTCCTGAAAGAGGGCAGCGGCTCTTTCGGTACTTAGATTGGCAGAGACCATAAGGGTCGGTATGGCAGTCTAAGACACACTACCGCGATGTGGAAGGCAACGGGAAACCACCACAATCCCTCCCAAGTATACATTACATGTGATTTTCCAATGCTCCACCCGAAGGTACTACATTGGCCAGGAAGCGAGTTTTTGTTACCTGGAAAATTTTGAATTTTGCCGAACCCTTGCTGTTCCAAGCAAGGTAGGGATCTTTAACGTGCGTGACAACACTCACACACGGGACCTCCATTTTACCTCTCATCCGAACGAGGGTGTATTTTTGTGAAAAATGCTCGCCTAACATTTTTCAAGCGGACCGTGTCGGGATTCGAACCCGGGACCTTGGGCGTAGTAGTCACACACATACCACTACACCACGGAGCCGCCTCCCAAGTATACAGCGTACTTAAATTGTAATAAACATGATGGCATTCTCTGGGGTAAAAGATTCCAGAGTTAAAATAGTCCCCCATTTGGATCTCCGGGAGGGACTACTTCGGAGGATGCGATCAGAAAATTCAGAATAAGAGTCAGGGACATTTTGCGAGTCGGAGCGTGGAATGTTAGAAGTATGAAGCAAGTAGGAAAGCTAGAGAACCTGAAAATTGAAATGAATAGGTTAGCACTAGACATAGTAGGGATCAGCAAAGTTTGGTGGCCAGAGGCAGAGGAGTTTTTGGAGTGGAGACTTCAGGGTAATTCATTCAGGAGCAGAGAAAGGGAATTCGGGTGTGGAAATAGTTATGCGAAAAAAGGTCGGACACTATGTATAAAATTACTTACAAAAGAACCTAAGGGTACTCATGGTTAGATTAGAATCTAAATCGGTAAACACAGTAATAATACAAGTATACTTGCCCACCACTAGCTACAGTGACGAAGAAGTAGAAACTATGGACAAATATATCGAAGACATACTAAGATACGTAAAAAAAGATGAAAATTTAATGATTACGGCGGATTTTCATGCAGTGGAAGGGAAGGGTAGGGAAGAAGCGGAAATAGGTTTATATGGTTTAGGCACGAGAAACGATAGAGGAAATCGGCTGATAGAATTTTGCGACAAGAACAACTTAACCATCACAAATACATTATTTCAATATCATGCTAGAAGACGATACACGTAGAAGATCCCAGGAGATATAGGAAGATATCATTCTTGTTAGACAACGGTTTAGGAATGATGTAAAAGACTGTAGAAGCTACCCAGAAACAGATATAGAAACTGACTAC
This sequence comes from Platerodrilus igneus, assembly GCA_036346225.1. Taxonomy (NCBI): domain Eukaryota; kingdom Metazoa; phylum Arthropoda; class Insecta; order Coleoptera; family Lycidae; genus Platerodrilus; species Platerodrilus igneus. Next base: position 2,780,232 of record JARFIW010000202.1, read on the forward strand.
AACATCGTAATAATGAAGGCCGCACTTACATTTAAAAATTTGAAAAAAACCAGAAAAAGACATTTTGACATTGAGAAACTAAAAGATAAAGATATTCAAGAAAGATTCGAAAAAAAAGTCAAATAAATTGCTAAAAGATATCGGGAAAATATCTTACACTAAGAAAGTACAAACAGAATGAGACATGGCGGCCACAGGTATTCTGGGGTATACACAAAAAGAAAATAAAAATGAGACATGGCGGCCACAGGTATTCTGGAGTATACACAAAAAGAAAAGCATGGATAACAAACGATATTCTGAATTTAATAAAAGTAAGACGAAAATACAAAAATAAATCAGACGAATTCGGAAAACAAGATACAAAGCCATAAAATGGGAAATTATTCGTAAATGCAGGAAAGCTAAAGAACAATGAATTGATGAAAAGTGCAAAGAGGTACAAACTAAGATGGAAGTAGGAAAGACAGATGAAGCATACTAATTAATTAGAATCAATTTTAAGGATATAAAACCGTATAGCAAAAATATAAAGGACGAGGGAGGAAACGTCATTATAGAAAATGTAGAGAAAGTGGGTAGATGGCAAGAATATATAGGGAATTTATATGCAAGAGAGGAACTAACAGCATTAGAACAGAAATCACACACCGAAAATGATGACCAGGGATATCCTATACTTAGAGATGAGGGTCTGAAAAATGGTAAAGCGCCGGGTACAGATAAGTGCAAGCAGAAACTCTAAAAGCTGTTGGACAAGGAGTAACAGAATCTCTCTTCCAACGTGTAAGCTATATGTATGAGACACCCAAAGATTTCAAACGTAACCTGATAGTAACTATACAAAAAAAGAAAGGCGCCGATAGATGTGATAATTTTCGAACAATAAGTTTGACAGCACACGTGTTAAAAGTATTAACTAGAATTGTACCAAAATGAATGGAAAAACGAACTGAAGAAATATTCTAGGAGGAGATTAATTTGGGTTTAGGCGGAACAGAGGAACACGGGAGGCTATTTTAGTTCTGAGAGTGCTAATGGAGAAAACAATAGAAAAAGGAGAAAGCGTGTATATAGATCTTGTAGATCTGAAAAAAGCATTCGACAATGTAAAATGGTAAAGAATGTTCGAAATACTCAAAAAGATTGGAATGAGTTATAGGGATAGACGAATAGCACATAGCCTATACAAACAGCAGTGATAGAATTAGAGCAGGAACGTAGAGAAGTAAACATTAAGAAAGAGGTGAGAAAGGGATGTCGCCATTAATTTTTAACTTGTACATTGAAGAGGTAATGAATACTGTCAAATGCAGGAAGACATTTGAAATTACTATGCAGGGACAAAAATTAATATGGTTAGATTTGCAGATGATATAGCAGTATTAGCATCTAGCAAGGATGAGTTAAAAGATGCTCTTAATGAAATGGAAACGGTTCTAACAGAGAGTTACGGTATGAAAATTAACAAAAATAGAACTAAAGTACTAGTATGCAAAGGAGGGGAAAATAAATCAAGAACCAGAATACAAATAGGTAACAAGAACAGAAGTTAAGGATTTCTGCTACCTAGGAAACCAAACGACGCAAAATGGGAAAAGCACAAAAGAACAAAAAAAAGCAACTACTGTGTTCAAAAACAACAAACATAGAAACAAGGAAAAGATTGCTTAAAACATATGTATGGGGCACAGCACTGTGGGGCCGTGAAGCCTGGATAGTAGGACAAGCAGACAAGAAAAAGGTGGAAGCCTTTGAAATGTGGTGCTATAGACGTATGATAAAGATATCATGGACAGACAAAGTTAAGAAGAAACGGTTTTAAAAATAGTAGGGGAAGAAAGAAATATGTGGAGAACGGTAAAAAAAGAGGAGAGATAGGATAATAGGCCAGCCACATACTACGGCATGAGGGAATAGCGCGGAATATATTAGAAGCAGAGATAAGAAAAAAGAGAAGTAGAGGGAGACCTAGGTTAGACTATTGCACACAGATAGTGTAAGATGTAGGCTGTAGGAATTTCAGGGAAATGTGTAGGCTAGCTCAGAATAGAAATCGATGGAGGTAAGCATCCAACGAGTCCCAAGATAGATGAACTACTGACGAAAAAATAACTGTATTTAAAAACATGATGATTATTATACACAACTACAGGTATTGGTTGTGCAGTATTCTCGAATAATATTTGAAAGGATTTACTAGAAAACTATTTATTTGGCAAATGTCTAAGTGTTGGGGAATCTTGACAGTCACAGGCTGCTTAACGCCCTTTACATACCACTGATGAAATAGGGCATATAATTAGCAAATAATAGAAGGGGAACAGAGCTATATATAGACTGTGTAGGAATTTCAGGGAACTGTGTAGGCTAGCTCAGAATTTAAATAAGTAAAGGTACGTGTACAACCAATTTTGAGACGGAAAACCTAATGACGTAAAAATAAGCGCAGATAAATTTGATGATTATTATAAACAGCTACAAGTGTTGGTTGTAAAATATCTGCAACTAATGTTGATTGTGAGAAAAGGTATAAAAATATTAAAACGGCACATGTTCAAGTGCTGGGGGAACTTGGCAGCCACAGTCTGCTGACCCCCTTCACAACATTACATGTGATTTTCCAATGCTCCACCTGAAGGTACTACATTGACCAGGAGGCGAGTTTTTTTTTTACCTGGAAATTTAGAATTTTGCCGAACCGTTGCCGTTCCAGGCAAGGTAGGGATCTTTAACGTGCGTGACAACACACACACGGGACCTCCATTTAACCTCTCATCCGAACGAGGGAGTAATTTTTGTGAAAAATGCTCACCTGCCATTTTTCAAGCAGTCGGCCGTGTCGGGATTTGAACCCAGGACCCTGGGATCCGTAGTCTTACGCTTACTACATTGATCCACGGCGACGCCTCCCTTCACAACCGTTCATTTACATTTCCAATGTTCTACCTATAGGTACTACATTGGCCAGGAGGCGAGTTTTTTGTTGCCTAGAAGTTTAGAATTTTGCCTAACATTGCCGTTCCTTTAACGTGCGTGACAACACACACACGGGACCTCCATGTAACCTCTCATCCGAACGAGGGCGTAATTTTTGTGAAAAATGCTCACCTGCCATTTTTCAAGCAGTCGGCCGTGTCGGGATTTGAACCCGGGACCTTGGGATCCGTAGTCTTACGCTTACTACATTGATCCACGGCTACGCTCCTCTTTCACAACCGTGCATTTATATTTCCAATGCTCCACCAGAAGGTACTACATTGGCCAGGAAGCGAGTTTTTTGTTGCCTGCAAATTTAGAATTTTGCCGAACCCTTGCCGTTCCAGGCAAGGTAGGGATCTTTAACGTGCGTGACAACACTCACACACGGGACCTCCATTTAACCTCTCATCCGAACGAGGGCGTAATTTTTGTGAAAAATGCTCACCTGTCATTTTTCAAGCAGTCGGCCGTGTCGGGATTTGAACCCAGGACCTTGGGATCCGTAGTCTTACGCTTACTACATTGATCCACGGCGACGCCCCCTTTCACAACCACTGAATGTCGGAGAAATAGGGTATATAATTGTAAAATAATAGAAAGGGACCAAACAGCATCTAACAAGTAAGAGCAGCGACTATGAGCAAAGACAACAAACATAGAAACAAGAAGAAAATTGTTGAAAGCATATGTGTGGAGCACAGCACAGTATGCCTATGAAATACAAATAGTAGGAAAAGCAGACAGAAAAACGGTAGCAGCCTTTTGGAATGTTGTGCTTCAGATGTTTAAGAATTATAGCACGTACAGACAAAGTTAATAACAAATAGGTTATAGAAATAGTAGAGGAATACAGATATCTGTGGAAAAAGGAGAAATAGAAGGGCAGAATACGTTCTAAGGCATATTTGGGGAATAGTCTGAAATATATTACAAGCAGAGATAGGAAAAAGGAGGAAGATGTAGACCTAGATCAGGTAGTAATAGATACAGACTGTACAAATTTCAGGGAAATGTGTAGATTAGTTCAGAATAGGAAACAATGAGGGTACACGTCCAACCAGTTTCAGGACTGAAGACCTAATGATAATGATGGATTCTTTTTCGTGTTGTTCAAATATTAAAAATTGTATTCTATCTAGTAGTGGTTTTTTATTTAAGAAAGGAAAAGGTTTTTGAATGGGAGTTGATTGCAAAGCTTGTAAATTCAAATTGGGAAGAAAATGATAACGCTCGAAAAACTTAGGTTAGTTATTAGAGAATATGTTTTTGTCCTCTTATGGCTTTTAGTAAATAACGACTTATCTTCGTCTACAACTAATCCAATCAAAGTAATATAGTGAAAAGCTGATTGTAAGAGCGGACTAGTTCTGTTCTAGAAACTAGACAAATTTTACGGTTACATACCTTAGATTTTGTTATTAGGCCGCACTTTTTTTTTAATGTGGTGTCCACTCACGGTATGTATCTGTGACGTCGCAGCATCTAGTAAATGTCCCAATATTTGACAGCTTAATACACAATTGTAAGGCGTGGAAACTTGACATGTGGGTACTTACTTTAACGTAATTGAAATTAACCCAAAATTTCTTGTATAATTGTAAATATATACATCAGAGTTATTTTTAAGTTAACCGTACCTGTTTATTAACCAAATCTGCAGTCACGTAGGGGGCTCTGTTAGAATGTATTCTTATCGGCAACCACAGTCAATTCTAGAAATAATAAAGTCACGATGAGTGCTGACCTCTCAGTCATTCTAATAAGGAATAGATAAAACTACATTCTATATAACTATATAAATATGGTATCCACTATCACTGGCATACACAACCAATGTAACCTACAATTGATTCAATCTCTAGCTTCACATCAACACTATTCAAACCATCATTATCATACCTATAAGGCTCTAGATAACTAGCGTGGCGTATCCTCCACCAGTACGCCCTATTCTGTGTGTCGAATGGTTTGCTATGTAACAGCAGAATTCTTCACACCCTAACCTGTGTGTCGAATGGTTTGCTATGTAACAGCAGAATTCTTCACACCCTAACCTGTGTGTCGAATGGTTTGCTATGTAACAGCAGAATTCTTCACACCCTAACCTATGTGTCGAATGGTTTGCTATGTAACAGCAGAATTCTTCACACCCTAACCTGTGTGTCGAATGGTTTGCTATGTAACAGCAGAATTCTTCACACCGTACGCCTTTAACTACTATCTTATCTTTATATCATTAAATGTACAAGATGCTTGGTAGCATCCCTAACTATATACTCTAATAAACATTATATTGGACTCAGCACATAATAGATATAGCTCTCATTGATCATACGATAGTCAGAACAATCTATGCAAAAGTATAAAATACAGTCTTTCAATGTAGTATACTACATAGCTTCATTTACTCATGAATGAATAATTAATATAAAAGAATACACATCAATTCATACAAGTCAACACCCGTGAGAATATATATAATAAACTCACCTCTGGAATTGAAGAATTCTGGTCCAACTATTCAATACAAGTAGAACTGGTGGCAATCATGACAGTTTTTAATTTGACATTTTATTTTTATCATTTCAAAGGTAACTATTTTATTATTAAAATTAGAAACTAAAATGGCTTCTTACATTCGGCCATGCTACGGTTAACTCGTCCCGAGGTAACTATCGTTTTTTTTAAGTAGTATCAGAAACAGGGGACGGTGGTATACCATCATCGGCACTGCTACCATACGATGATTCTGACATTGGTTCTACTATCCATGGCTTCAACTTATCAACGGCTATAGTTCTCTCGTATTTGCATCTTCTTTTCCTGCTGGCATATCGGTCACAATATATCTGTCATTTGGTAGAACGACCTTAACTATGAAAGGCCCTTTGTAAGGTGTTACCATAGCTCTGCTAGTGTTTTCGGTAGTTTTACGTTTCTCTACAAGTACTAGGTCATGTACTTTATACTGACGAGGTGTTTTTCTTTTCTGATCGTACAGACGTTTCTGTTTAAGTTGCTCTTCCGTTATCTTTGACGCCACTTGGAATCTTTCTTCAATTATGCTGTCAATATTTCTACTGATTTCGGAAGTCTCATCTATCAATGGAGCATCGTGACCTCCTCTAGGGTGGTAGCCATATAGCAGTTTACTTGGTGTTTTTCCCGTGGTTTTATTAGGCACGTTGTTGATGGAGAATTGTATTTTCTTAACAACTTCGTCCCATCGGTGTTCTTTTGAAGCCGTGGTTAAAAGTGCTGTCATTAGTGTTCTATTAAGCCTTTCGACTTGACCATTGGCCCTAGGAGTAGCAACTGCATTGAATATTAGTTTAATTGTCTTTTCTTCACAGAAGGTTCGAAATTTGCGAGAAGTAAACGAAGTTCCCTGATCACATATAATTCTTGTAGGTTGGCCAAAAATACAAGTAATTTCGTTTATAAACTCTATAACGAGTGTGGTTTTGGTAGACTTCACAGATTTTAGATGGGCAAACTTTGTGAAGGCGTCGATGACAACAATTAAGTATTGATTTCCGCGTTTTGTTTTTGGTAACGGACCCTTATGATCTATGTGTAAGGTATGCATTGGTAAAGGGATTTTCTCTATGGGATGTAGATAACCTTCTTTTCTGCCATGCACTTTCTTGCTGAACAAACATGGAATACAGTTCTTTATATAGTGGTCAACATATTTATTCATCCTTGGAAACCAATAATGTTGATTAAGTCGGTAAAGCGTCTTCTCTAGTACAAAAGACCTAATTCTTCATGAGCGGCCCTAACAACTTGGTGGCGCATACCCTTGGGTACGACTAATAGTAGCCCTTTTATGGTGATGCGAAAAATTCGCCCATTACGTAACGCATAATCTTTATAAATACGGCGTTCCTCTTCAGTTGTGGGTGGTTTCGACAACACGTTATAAATTTCTTTCAGTCGTTCATCCTTGATTTGACCAGTAAGTATCCAGTCAGAAGCCTCAATGTGAAATACTGTTTCTCCGGATGCTGTACTACTGGAAGATGGATTCCTACTAAGAGCATCAACGTGTTTCATACGATCACCTGGTCTGTATTGCACGGTAAATGAAAATTCTTGTAGCTGAAGCCACCACCTAGCAATGCGCGGTAGGAGGTGTTTCTTATTGCTAGTGGCCTTTAATGCATTACAGTCGGTTATCAAGGTAAAGTCAGTGCCCAAAAGGTATGAGCGAAACTTCCGTAAGCTTTCAACGGCAGCAAGGGTTTCCAATTCATACGAGTGATATTTTTGTTCGCCCGGAGTTGTCCGTCTACTAAAATAAGCAACCGGATGAAGTTTATTGTCATCTTGGACTTGCATAAGAATTCCTGCCAGACCGTGCTGACTAGCGTCGGTATGTACTTCGGTACTCGCGCTGGGATTAAATAAAGCAAGAACAGGTCTAGATATCAAAACTTCTTTTAGGGTTTCAAAGGATGACTGCTGATCTTGTCCCCATTGCCAAGGTACATCCTTGCGAATTAAATCAGTTAAGGGCCTGGCGACTCTAGCATAGTTTTTGACAAAATGACGAAAATATCCTGTTAGTCCTAAATACTGCCGTACTGCATGAACGTTGTTGGGAATTGCAAATTCTTTAATGGACTGAGTTTTTGATTTTCCGGGTTGAACCTTACCGGAGTTTATTTCGAAACCCAAGTAGGTTACAGACTGCATTAAGAACGAACATTTTGGTGGATTTAGGGTTAAATTCTCCTTGCGTAGAAGGTTAAATACCAGCTTTAAATTTTCAAGTCCTTCTTCGACGGTTTTGGAATATATTAGTAGATCGTCTAGATATATAGCAGCGACATTTTGTGCCGGAGCCAAAACTCGGTTCATTAAACGCTGAAAAACACTAGGAGCATTTGTAAGGCCAAAAGGCAAACGACAAAATTCATATTGACCTTGAGACGAAATGAACGCTGTATACTTTCTAGATTCTTCTTCGACGGAAATCTGATAATAGCCGGAACGTAGATCTAAACTAGTGAAGAACCAGCTTCCCTGTAGTTTATCTAGTTGATCGTCAATTCTTGGTAAGGGGTAACGGTCCTTTACTGTGAGACTATTCAACTTTCGATAGTCTATGCACATACGTTGTTCTCCGTTCTTTTTCTGCACTAAAAGTAATGGTGAAGAATACGGGGAATTAGAATCGCGAATTATATTCTTCTCCAACATTTCGTTGATCATATCTTTTACAACCCGCTGTTCCGTTAGTGCCAAACGGTACGGTCTGTATGCAAAAGGTTTGTGGTCATTTAGGTTTATACTCATGGTCGCCGATTTTGCACAGCCGAGTTCACTCATTTTTGTAGCAAAACAATCACGGTAATCATTAATTAATTCCATTAATTTTGATTTTTGTTCATTTGATAATGGGCCTGAAATTATATCACCAGATGGTATGGGTGGTAAGTCGTTGTGATTAATACGTAAAACGTTTTCGGTTCTTGGAGGTTCGGGTTCACACAACCACGCGCGAACAAGAGGGTATTTAGTTTCTATCACTAAATCACTATTGGATAAATTAATTATAGGTATCACTGGGTCTGTATTATCTAAACTTAAAATAACACGAGGAATACAATTTTCTTGCCCTTCAAAGATGCGCAGACTTGCTTCTACATACACATCACCCGAAGTTTCACTACGACAACTTACTGGAACATGTCCAATGTGATGAGGAGGAATAACCGAAGCTTCTTTGGCCCACAATGGTATTTTACTCTTTAATTCGTGTGGCAATAAGGTCAAATCTTTACGATTAGTATTTAACATAAATTCTAAGCTAACACTATCCTTACTACTATTTGGGGTAATTCGGTAAATGGTTGTCCTACTAATAAAGGGATTGTTTGTACAGTCTGAAACGACATGAGCACTAACGCACGGCTCGATTTCGTCAATTTTGAGTTTAAAATTCACTACACCTAATGTATTAGTGTGGTTATTTCCAAAACCACGTATTACCGTAACTGAACTACTGTCAATATTTAATTCTAACTCCTTGGCATTGCTATGTCTAATGATATTACACGAGCTACCAAAATCGACATAACACTTTACCGGATTACCATTAATTGCACAGTCTTTGAAATACTTCAAATTAACTGCTTTAGGGTCTTCTTGATTTAGTCATAAAGTGGTATTTGGCGCAAGAGCTGATGCCTGCGACCGATCAGATCTTTTAAAACATTGGCTAGTGCGATGTCCAATTTTATGACAATTACTGCATACGGGTCTTTGGGGACAACTTACAGCTTTATGCCCTACAGCGTTACATCGATAACAGGCGTCAATTTTATTTTTGTTATTGCCTAAATGCCCTTTCTTTTCTATGCGTCCATGATCGAACTTGGAATATCTCGATCGACTGAGTATATGATTGAATTGTCTTGGAACTGGTTCAGTCAATGTCCGTAAGTAATTGAATAGTTCTTCAGGTGTGCTGTAATTACCAGCGCGAGCTGCATTTTTTATGTTTATATCAGTCAGTCCCCCGATGACGCACGAGACTGCATTGCTTCCACTAATTTTACATCCATTCAGAAGCGCAGTTTTCTCATAAAAATATTTTATGTAAGTTTCTTCAAAGCGTTTCTTCCTTTTTAGCATCTCCTCCAACATCTCACAATAATCTCTTGAAGCAGGAAATGCAAGCTCCAGTTTAGCTTTCCATTCCGCCCAAGATAAGTTTACAGAGGGCAAACCCTTATACCAAACCTCCGCTAAACCACGCAACTTAGACAGGGCATAGTAAATAGTTGTCTCTTCAGTCCAACTAAATAGCTGTCGCAATTCGTCAACCTTAGAACACCACATAACAACATTTTGCTGACGATCCTCCGGACTAAATTCGGGAACTGCATCACCTCGAAAACCAGTGGAGCAGTTACGAGAGTTTTGTTTTTTTTAATAAAATCGCTCATAATATCTGACAATTTGTCGATGGATGCATGGCTTCTTTCGCTAGCGTAGCTACGAGCTCTATTTTTACAGCTTGGTTCTGCAAGTGGTTCTGGAGTATGGCGGGACGAAGACGAAGAAATGGTACTACTACTCGTGGTGGACAAGTTGCGCTTACGCTTTCTAAGCCGTTGGTGACTTCTGCTAGAATGTCGTCCCATTGTAGAAATCCTTCCACGGTTAACCTGTTAATTTGAAAGTTGTTAACTATTTTGCATCCCATAAAAATTAATTTGTTCGGTTAATGTCAACTGCGACTCAATTGATGCCAATTAACATTTGTCGTTCAGATCCCACTTCTGAAAAACTGTAAGGCGTGGAAAGTTGACATGTGGGTACTTACTTTAACGTAATTGAAATTAACCCAAAATTTCTTGTATAATTGTAAATATATACATCAGAGGTATTTTTAAGTTAACCGTACCTGTTTATTAACCAAATCTGCAGTCACGTAGGGGGCTCTGTTAGAATGTATTCTTATCGGCAACCACAGTCAATTCTAGAAATAATAAAGTCACGATGAGTGCTGACCTCTCAGTCATTCTAATAAGGAATAGATAAAACTACATTCTATATAACTATATAAATATGGTATCCACTATCACTGGCATACACAACCAATGTAACCTACAATTGATTCAATCTCTAGCTTCACATCAACACTATTCAAACCATCATTATCATACCTATAAGGCTCTAGATAACTAGCGTGGCGTATCCTCCACCAGTACGCCCTATTCTGTGTGTCGAATGGTTTGCTATGTAACAGCAGAATTCTTCACACCTAACCTGTGTGTCGAATGGTTTGCTATGTAACAGCAGAATTCTTCACATCCCTAACCTGTGTGTCGAATGGTTTGCTATGTAACAGCAGAATTCTTCACACCCTAACCTGTGTGTCGAATGGTTTGCTATGTAACAGCAGAATTCTTCACACCGTACGCCTTTAACTACTATCTTATCTTTATATCATTAAATGTACAAGATGCTTGGTAGCATCCCTAACTATATACTCTAATAAACATTATATTGCACTCAGCACATAATAGATATAGCTCTCAGTGATCATACGATAGTCAGAACAATCTATGCAAAAGTATAAAATACAGTCTTTCAATGTAGTATACTACATAGCTTCATTTACTCATGAATGAATAATTAATATAAAAGAATACACATCAATTCATACAAGTCAACACCCGTGAGAATATATATAATAAACTCACCTCTGGAATTGAAGAATTCTGGTCCAACTATTCAATACAAGTAGAACTGGTGGCAATCATGACAGTTTTTAATTTGACATTTTATTTTTATCATTTCAAAGGTAACTATTTTATTATTAAAATTAGAAACTAAAATGGCTTCTTACACAATCCTATTTAACTACATTTAATAAACATGTACATAAATTTGACACAAAATTCTAACATAATGACATATATTTGACATATTCTTGTACACATTTTACACATCATAATGTTGACATTATCTTTCCTTATTTTTGACAAAACACTTTTCATATATTGATACATTTGGTATAAACGATTTAAATTAATGCAAAAATAAGTTATGTAGGCTTTAGGAAACTACTTAAAATCTTTATACGCAACAGCGATAACTTTATAAAATATAATAAAACTTAAGTCAGTACTTTTTAAGAACATATATAAATGTATGTAAGGTAGGTATCAAATATATTTATGTAAACTAGCTATTGATATTTTTCAACAAATAAATTTTGCTGTAACATTCCGCAAATCTCAAATGGCCACACATACTTGTATAGCCATCTATAGGATTTACTATGTAGTTTCGATTCAATTTTTGTACTTCCACGCTTAGTAGTGTTGATGTTTATCACCTGATGGCGGTTTTATTTACTTTTGCCATAGTACAGAGATTGTTTCGAAATTATACCAGTATAATAGCTTCGATTACTTCATAGGGTTCTTGGAGACTATTTCACTATGAGGAGGCTTAATAAAGCCGAAACCGTCGGTCAGTGGATGTTTCCTCGCCTATGAAGTAATAAGCTAATGTTTTGTTAATGGCTATATAACTACCAGCCCGATTTGTATTCGTCAATAGGCTCTATTATTTTCATAGAGTTTGTTTACAGATACATCTTATTTTATATATTGTTCTACACAATTTCTTATTGCGGACTGCAAATAACCTGTCTTTTATATATATATATATATATATATATATATATATATTGTCAATTAATTAAACTTAGATAAAGTGCTGGCGCGTCTTATTTAATCGTGGACTGTAATTCGAAAATAGAACAAAACGCGAGCTTTAAATACGAAAACTGTATGCATGTAAAATATTAACAAACAAAAGGCATAAATTCACTCACCAAATTGTCCTTGGTGTGCGGTCCTCTTCGATGTTGCTGGAATGCCCCCGGGGGAGTTGGTTGAATGCACTGTTGCAAGCACTATACTTATTGGATATAGTTTGTCACGCACAACCTTCCCGTTACTAGGTCGAAAGAAGAGTCGTCGCTGTTCGTCACAAAACCACTTTCGCACGCGTTTTATTTAAGAGGCGCAAGCGCACTGCACAATTCAAATCCACTATAGTTTGTTTTAACTAATACGAAACATATATATATATATATATATATATATATATATATAGTATTATTTCTCGAACGAAAGTAGGTAAACAACTGATTTAATTGAAATCTTGGGATACACTCCCAAGATTTCAATTAAATCAGTTGTTTATAAATATATATATATATATATATATATATATATATTGATATGATAACGCCGTACGCGGTGTTATAACGTTCTTACTTAACGCCACCGCTCTGTGTTCTCAAATCAAATTTAATCTTACTAATTTTATTATTATGCCACGGCTAGCCCTTTTTAATCTACACAGACTGCACAACGTTACGATGATCAATTTTTCTCTTCTCCCCTTTATGATTATCTATTTGTTTGAATTGATAAAACGAAGTCAATTAATTTCATATAATGAAAAGAAATATTATTTACAATTCTTGAAATTCTTTAAATATACTTCTCAATCAATCAATATCATATGTATCATTTGTCACAAAATTTATATTCTTTGAATTCAATCTAAAGTCACCAAAAAACTACTCTTTTACGAAAGAAACCTGGAACGTTCTAGACCTCTCTATAATATATTACGTAAGCTTAACGTATGCAATGTTTGTTGTTGACTTCATTACAAGTTTTATATAAATTGAATAAATTCCGTATTGAAATTTAAATAGAAAAATATCTTAAAATTAAATAAATCTGACCTGCGAAATGTTGATCGGGTTCTGGATCAACACTCCTTTGTTGTCCTCATTCGTATACCAATGCTCTGCTTAGCTGAACCAATGTTTAAGTACAGTTACCCTTGTCTTCCAAAAATTACTTCGTGCTTTCTTATTTTATCTGCCTTGAATCTCTTCTCTTAAATGCTTTCGACGCAAATCAAAATTGTACCAGAATTGTATCAAAATGTAATTGTCGACGCTTATTTGAAATATTATATTGACCCAAATTTGAATTATTCTTGTCGACACATATTTGAAATATTATTATCGACGCAACTTGAATTATTCAGGAATACACCACAAATTTGAAATGTTATATCAACCCAAATTTGAATTATTATCATCAACGCATACTTGAAATATCCAGACTTGAAGTATTCAGAAATACACCACACATTCGAAATGTTATATCGACCCAAATTTGAATTATTGCAACTTGAAGTATCCAGAATTGTACCACAAATTTGAAATGTTGTATTGACCCAAATTTGAAATGTTATATCGATCCAAATTTGAAGTGTTATATCGATCCAAATTTGAAGTATTATATCGGTCCAAATTTGAAGTATTATATCGATCCAAATTTAAAGTAATATATCGATCCAAATATGAAGCCCTATTATTATAAAGATTTAGTTTAAATCAATTACATAAATTCTACTCACGTTTTCTATAAAAAAAACGGCAAAAAAACTCTTCGTAGTCGTTGCACTATTATCACTGTAACATACACTTGACATTCTATTGTATTTTATTTAGATTACGTGTAGCTTTCTGATTAACAGTGACGCAGCTTCGGCGTGCATGAGTTATGAACTGACCCGTCTTATCATTGCTCTGTGTTATATAGGCACTTCCCACTTACATGTGGGCTGGGTTTTCAAGCAGTTTTGTAGATTATCTCAACCAACCAGGTCCTGTCTTCAACATTCCCTGCATTATCTGATGTAATTTATTCGGTTTTCTGTGTAATATTTATTTGCTATTGATACATTGTTATCTTTGCCAGACGTTCAACTCTAAGTCTGTTGTTTTGTATAGATATCGCTTTTTGGATAATTGAACAAAATAATTGATGTAGCTTTAATGCTGTTTTCGTTTATGTATTTTTATGCGTGTTTGAAACTGCATTTTCTTATCAAAAATGTTTGGTTCAGCGTAATTGCATAAAGCTTTGTTAGGTTTTATCTTTTATCTTCGGCGTCTTTATTTTCTAACTAATTAGAACACTTCTCAACGCGTGTTTACTTACATGTACAATCATTTCTTCGAAATACGCGTTTTATTGTTGCAAGGTATTCTAACTGGCATTACTTAAAATGAATAAAGGTCTATATACAGAGTGTTAAATGCTTGCTATTTACATAATGTATGAATTATGATTTTTCTGCTAAATACACGTTCTATTGTTGTAAGATATGCTTACTTGCATCGTTTAAAGTTAATTATGGTCTATATACAAGATGTTAAATGCTTGCTATTTACATAATGTTCGAATTACTTAATTTTCTGCTAAATAAATGCAGTTTTCTGATTCCTATTACAATTTATGGTTACTTCACGACCCTTGCTACTCAATACACCCATAAACAACCCCTTATCACAGCAATATATATATATATATATATTGTTGTGGATTTAAAGGGTAAATAGGTGTAGACAATAAAATTTTAGCAACCGTGTATATAGAAATAGGAGCAAATTAATTACGCGCCAAATTAATTAATTTATATAGTAAAAACGGACGGGTATTAAGGTATTTTTCTATATTTAAATTGGAATGTGAAAATTATATAATTGAAAAAAGTTTTTAGAGTACATAAAATAGCTCAAGGATACGCATAAGTAATTTAATAATTTAATCAAACGCATGGAAGCAAAAAGAGAGCTTGCATGCATGGAAAATTAATAATTCTAAACGCAAATGTATTCATTTTAAAAGCCAACGTTCGTTATACAAATACTAATAAACTGAGAATTGTCATTTCAAACGGTCGGTTGTTTCAAGAAACACCTGTTGTTATATGTCAGGTTTATAGAATATAAAACAAACGTTAGCACAAAATTCTATAGAAATTGTTTTCAACGGTCAATTTGGATAAGTTGCTACAATAACCAGTACCTTAAGAAGTAAGTGGAATATACGATCAATAATATAAAATAGACAGAGAAAAGTGTAAATGAAGCGATCGATTGAAGACACGTAAGATATACATGAGTATTTATGAAGGACCACTACAATTTCAATTTTCTGTAACTAGAGGGGTTCTAAAAGAAGACAACAGATATGTACAGAACAGAGATAAAAGCTGATAGGTGGAGCGTTGTGACGACCGGGAATTATATCATATGTTGATAGAGAGCAGTTTTCCAGAAGTGCGCGTACGGTAAGGTAAGAAATGAAATTCTATGTAAACAGCACGACGGACGGGAGAAAGTTTTCAGAAATTATAGTCGGTTACGTTCAAAATTTTAAGAAGCCGCTTTGAAAACAAGCTTTTCATATGAAACAGGTTCCACTAAGGGGGTTGGAGAATAATATTAATACACGAACGAATATATTAAAGTTCTCTTTTCTTTCCCTTTTAGATTTGAATACCGGTTCAGATCTACAACCTATAATAGTAAAAGCTTTCGGTTAGCAATTATTGTGTTCAGTAAAGTTACATTAAACATCTTGTTAAAATCATAAAAGCGGTAGTAGCGGACCGTAAGTTATAAAAGTGTTTGCACGAGTAAGTGCTTGTTAGATAAGGTCCCGTTACTACGTCAAAGTTATTAAATGAAGAGATGATATTTTGGGGTAAGCGAAACTGAAAGCAATTTGTATGCATGAAATATTGGTATGGAATGTTACTGTTGAGCCGAAGCTAATATCTGGGTGGTAGCGGAGATATTAGATGGTGGGGATCAGTAGATCCAGACTTCATCATAGTAGATGGACACATCGACGAGCAATTCTGGTAGCCATCTGCAGCAGTGACGAGGAACGTAGGTGACTCCAGGTAACAAACTTTAAATTTCTGTTTTGTATAAACATTTTTGGTAATATTTTGGTGTTTGTATGTTTGACTTATTGATGGCGTATTTATTATTTTTAAAACTTGTTTAAAAAGATAGATGTGCTGGACAATTAATTTTGATTATTAAAAAAGGGTTTTATTGATGATAAATAAAGGTTTATTCAGGCTATAAATTGTGGTTGTAAGGAGTAAACGGGTTTGTAAATTTGTTTTCAATAATGCAAAGTTTAAAAAGCATTTACAAAAACTGGCTTATAATGAGCCCTTAGTTACACTGTATACCGTGTTAGTTCCTTTTTTTGGCAAGAACTGTTTTACCCTTTGGAGCTAAGAATAATGCAGCTTCATCTGAGTTAAAGATTCTTCTAGGATTTTCAACAACTAGGTTGTTACGGACAAAATATTCCTCAATTTCCTCGAACCACTTTGGAATGTTCTCTTCAGAGACAATGGCACGGCATTTTGTAAGATTCTCAGTCAATCTTTCAGATCTATCTAGATGTCTGGCTAAAGAACCTTCGTACCAATGCCTCCCAGGCCGATCATTAATAAATTTAATAGGTCTCTAACTTTTTTATTATCATAGCTATACTGTCTAAAAGATTACCTTTAGTAATTGGAAAACCAGTTTGTGCAGATTTCTTAATCCACTCAGCTAAAAATGCTTTATCCACAGAAGTAAGTACAGTATTTACACTACTTTTACAATCAAGGGTGTATTCAATTGTTTAGCTGCAACTAAATAAGTTCCACTTTTCACACCTTCAACAGTTTTTTAGATCTTCCAAGGAATAATTTCGATATACTTTTGATTTAGATGACATTTTTATAGCTAAAAATAACAACAAATTTGATTTTTAAAAATAACCCTAACGTTGACACGACTAACTGTATATTTGACATGGGTGTCAAATTTAGGAAATAAATGTCTATACCAAGAATATAGAGTTGAAAATAGGTTTACATATAAATAGGATACATTAACCAAAGAAAATAAATAATGTTTATATAACAGCCAGATGTACGTATTTTTGACACCAAGTGTCAAATGTATAGCAAAGGGTATCAAAGTTATCCCTAAATTTGACACCTATATAATCAAGGATTATTATTACTTGTTTAACTATTAGAGGTAAAGATTATAATCTTCTAACTATTTCAGTAAAGCAAAAATAAGAACCGACAAAAACAATACTTATTTATATTTTCTGTCAATTAATGTCTGATATAGCTCTTTCTGCTTACCTTATAAAATAATAGCAAACAATCAAGGCAGCTGATCTAAAGGTGTAACTGCTATGAAGCAAATGACACTGACAAATGACATACATATTCTGTGTTTAAAATGCTGTTAACAGGTATGTTACCGGAAAGTATCACAGATGTAAACATAATCACCCTAAATTATGTAGAATTCTTATTATTACCGAATAAACTTAAAACATGTCAATTATACCTGCTGTGTTAAAATTTGGTACAATTACCCCTAATCAAAGTAATATATTAATGTTGCGAGCTACTATTAGAAAACCCGTCAAACACACAAGCGTCGTAAGCACTGTATATTCTCCAGGGACCGACAATTTTCTAGCAATTACTGGAGGATGAATCATCCTTTTAATTCAAGGTAT
Source organism: Platerodrilus igneus (assembly GCA_036346225.1). Classification (NCBI taxonomy): domain Eukaryota; kingdom Metazoa; phylum Arthropoda; class Insecta; order Coleoptera; family Lycidae; genus Platerodrilus; species Platerodrilus igneus. Next base: position 2,798,180 of record JARFIW010000202.1, read on the forward strand.
AAATAAGACCGATGATGAAGTACAGAGTTAGTCTATATCAGAATGTCGAATATAAATTATATCGTGTAAAGTTAAATAGTTGAGCTTTTGGAAGTGCAAGAGTAAACATAAATGTTATATTATGTGAACGTGTCTAATGTACTTGCAGCTTGTAGAATACATAAATAGACAAAAGTGTAATAAATAAATAGTTGTGTTAGTGTTGTTAATGGTCCTATGATTAAGAAGTTAGTTTAAGAAGATATTAGTGCTTGTAAATTCATTAGTGTGATAGTGCTTCATTGTTAAATGGACTGAAAACATCTATAAATAAGGCATATACTGTTAATTAGACTTGTGAACAGTGTGTAATAAAGACTCTTGTTATTTCTTGTTTTAAATTAGTGAAAGGCGGTAGTAGTAGCCCGTTACATTAAGAAGCTGATTGTAGGGAGAGCCTATTTTTGTTCTAGAAACTAGACAAATTTTACGGTTACGTACTTTAGATTTTATGATTATATGCTGCGAGTATTCCGATAAACTAAAATCGCTTCTTGTTTACTTTAAAAGTATGCATTTTGCTTAGGTGTGGTAAGGGTTTTGGGTAAAGATTTGAGAACAAAAAATGAGTAGAATTGAACTGTCGTTTGCCGAGATCAGCAACTCTCTAGAATATTACCCCTTTTAATTATTCAATGATATTAGTTATAAGGGAACTAATCTATAACATTCGCTGACGGTTAAGTATTGTTTCATATTGTTAATATTTTAGGAACTAGCAGAAGCAAATGAGGATCAAAACTTTGTAGTGTGTCCATTATCGATGCAATTAGTTCTTGCACTTGTCGAAGCTGGCGCTGTCGGTAAAACAGCTGAACAAATTATTACGGGATTAAATCTCCCAGATACCGAAGAAAAAATTCACGAAGCTTTTAAATTAATATCTTCGGAGCTTAACGTAGACGACAAATACGTCTTATCGAGCGCCAATAAAATTTATCTCGGAAAAAATTTTACAATCAAATCAGACTTTAAAAACTTGTCCACTGAAATATTTAATGCAGAAATCACTGATATCGAATTTACTGAAAACATCCCTGCAGCTGCAGAAATTAATAAATGGGTACTTGAAAAAACCCACAACAGAACCGGTGACTTAGTTTCTCCAGATGATTTAGACGAATTTACCCAATCCGTACTGATTAATGCTTTTTACTATCGCGGACGATGGATACGTCCATTCAACGATAACAATACTTTAGAGAAATCATTCAAAGTAAACAATGTCAATGAAACTAAGGTTAAAATGATGGAACAAACAAATAGGTTTAATTATATGGAAGATACTACGTTAGACGCAAAATTTTTAGAAATGCATTATAATGGTGGTGCACTTTCAATGGTCTTTGTTCTTCCAAATGATATTGATGGATTCCTCGTGTTAGAAGAAAACATTGAAGAAGTTCTTAAAATTCCAAACTATAGATTTGAAAGGGTTCATGTTCAAATTCCTCATGTACACCTAGAACAGAAAATCGATTTCATTGAAATCCTGAAAAAAGTAAGTATTTTAATACGTAATCAAAGTTTAACTTAACATACTTTTATTTCTAGTTCGGAGTTACGGATCCTTTCGATACAAATGCTGATTTTAGCAGATTAAAAGAAAATAATGAGTCGTTAGTTATAAATAAAATTGTACAAAAAGCATTTATTGATATTAAAGAAGAAGGAACTACAGCTACTTCTGATAGTAAGTAATCCTGTAGTTTTACTCTAATTCTACAACAAATTTTTTTCGATATCATTCTTTAAAAAATTATTGAGAAAGGGTAATGAGAGGAATACAAATTATATGTTAAAAACAAGTTAGTGTATAATAGTTCCCTAATTCAATTCCCATTTCGAATGGACCTGCACCTTGCTGAAGTTTTAAATTACTAGAACAGGTGAAATGGCTTGCGTGTTCTAATGAGCTAAAGAGCCAAACTACAGGTCCAACCAAAGTAGTAGGGTCGTTAGTGAGGAACCAGACTAAGACAGATCTTCGAAAGAGGGCAGCGGCTCTTTCGGTACTTAGATTGGCAGAGACCATAGGGGTCGGTATGGCAGTCTAAGACACACTACCGCCATGTGGAAGGCAACGGGAAACCACCACATTATCTCCCAAGTACACAGCGTACTTAAATTGTAATAAACATGATGGCATTCTCTGGGGTAAAAGATTCCGAAGTTAAAATAGTCCCCCATTCGGATCTCCGGGAGGGGACTACTTCGGAGGATGCGATTAGAAAGGTAAAAATAAGAATGAATAGGTTATCATTAGACATAGTAGGGATCAGCGAAGTTCGGTGGCCAGAGGCGGGGGATTTTTGGAGTGGAGACTTCAGGGTAATTCATACAGGAGCAGAGGAAGGAAATTTGGGTGTGGGGGATAGTTATGCGGAAAAAGATAGGATACTGTGTAGAAAATTACTTACAAAAGAACGAAAGAGTACTCATGGTTAGATTAGAATCTAAACCGGTAAACACAGTAATAATACAAGTATACACGCCCACCTCTAGTTACAGTGACGAGGAGGTAGAAGCCATCTACAAAGATATCGAAGACATATTAAGATACGTAAAAGGACATGAAAATTTAATAATTACGGGGGATTTTAATGCCGTGGTAGGTGAGGGTAGGGAAGGAGCGGTAGTAGGTTTATTTGGTTTAGGCACGAGAAACGACAGGGGAAATAGGCTGGTAGAATTTTGCGACAAGAACAATTTAATCATCACAAACACATTATTTCAACATCATGCTAGAAGGCGATATACGTGGAAGATGCCAGGAGATATAGGAAGATATCAAATAGATTACATTCTTGTTAGATAACGGTTTAGGAATCAAGTAAAAGACTGTAGAAGCTATGCAGAAGCAGATATAGATACTGACTACAACATCGTAAGTATGAAGGCCGCACTTAAATTTAAAAATCTAAAAAAAGGAACGGAAAAAGGCACTTGGACTTAGAGAAACTAAAAGATAAAGATATTCAAGAAAGATTCGAAAAAAAGTCAAATGAATTGCTGAACGATATCGGGAAAATATCTGATACTAAGGAAGTAGAAACAGAATGGAATAACATTAAATCCAGCCTAGACATGGCGGCCAGAGATATTCTGGGGTATACACAAAAAGAAAATAAGAAAACATGGATAACAAAGGATATCCTGAATATAATAGAAGAAATACGAAAATACAAAAATAAATCAGACGAAACAGGAAAACAGAGATACAAAACCATAAAATGGGAAATTATTCGAAAATGCAGGAAAGCTAAAGAACAATGGATTGATGAAAAGTGCAAAGAGGTACAAACAAAAATGGAAATAGGAAAGACAGACGAAGCATACAAATTAATTAGAATGAATTTTAGGGAAATAAAACCGTATAGCAAAAATATAAGGGACGCACAAAGAAACGTCTTCATAGAAAACGTAGAGAAAGTGGGTAGATGGCAAGAATATATAGGGAATTTATATGCAGGAGAAGAACTAACTGCATTAGAACAGGAATCAGACATTGATAATGATGACTTGGGATATCCTATACTTAGAGAAGAGTTTGAATTAGCATTAAAGAGTCTGAAAAATGGTAAGGCTCCGGGTACAGATAAGGTGCAAGCAGAAACTCTAAAAGCAGCTGGACAAGCAGTAACAGAACGTCTCTTCCAACTTGTAAGCTATATGTATGAGACAGGCGAGACACCCAAAGATTTCAAACGTAGCATCATAGTAGCTATACCAAAAAAGAAAGGCGCGGATAGATGTGAAAATTTTCAAACAATAAGTTTGACAGCACACGTGTCAAAAATATTAACTAGAATTGTGCAAAGACGAATGGAAAAACGGGCGGAAGAAATACTAGGAGAAGATCAATTTGGGTTTAGGTGAAACAGGGGAACACGGGAGGCTATTTTAGCTTTGAGAATGATAATGGAGAAAACAATAGAAAAAGGGGAAAGCGTGTTTATAGGGTTTGTAGATCTGGAAAAAGCATTCGACAATGTAAAATGGAAAGAAATGTTTGAAATACTCAAAAAGATTGGTATGAGTTATAGGGATATACGAATAGTACATAGCTTATACAAAGAGCAAACAGCAGTAATAGAATTAGAGCAGGAACGTAGAGAAGTAAACATTAGGAAAGGAGTGAGACAGGGATGTGCCCTATCCCCATTGATTTTTAACTTGTACATAGAAGAGGCAATGAATACTGTCAAATACAGGAAGACATTTGGAATTACTATGCAGGGACAAAAAATTGATATGCTTAGATTTGCAGATGATTTAGCGGTATTAGCATCTAGCAAGGAAGAGTTAGAAGCTGCTCTTAATGAAATGGAAACGGTACTAACAGAGAGATACGGTATGAAAATTAACAAAACTAAAACTAAAGTTTTAGTATGCAAAGGTGGGGAAAATAAATCAAAAACAAGAATACAAGTATGTAACACCAACTTACAAGAGGTTAAGGATTTCTGCTACCTAGGAAGCCAAATAACGCAAGATGGAAAAAGCACAAAAGATATAAAACAAAGATTAGCACAAGGTCGTGCTACATTTAACAAGAAAAAGCAACTACTGTGCTCAAAGACCACAAACATAGAAACAAGGAAAAGATTGCTTAAAACATATGTGTCGAGCACAGCACTGTACGGCTGTGAAGCCTGGACAGTAGGAGAAGCGGACAAGAAAAAGGTAGAAGCCTTTGAAATGTGGTGCTACAGACGTATGATGAAGATATCATGGACAGATAAAGTTAAGAACGTAGAGGTACTAAAAATGGTAGGGGAAGATAGAAATATGTGGAAAACGGTAAAAAATAGGAGAGATAGGATGATAGGCCACATACTACGGCATGAGGAAATAGTGCGGAATATTTTAGAAGCAGAGATAGGAAAAAAGAGAAGAAGAGGCAGACCTAGGTTAGACTACTGCACACAGATAGTAAAAGATGTAGGCTGTAGGGGTTTCAGGGAGATGTGTAGGCTAGCTCAGAATAGAAATCAATGGAGGTACGCATCCAACCAATCCCAAGATGGATAAACTAATGACGAAAAGATAACTGTGCTTTAACATGATGATTATTATAAGTAACTACAAGAATTAGTTGGGCAATATTCTCGAATAATGTTAAGTGTGTGAAAGGATTTACTGGAAAACCATTATTTCGGCAAATGTCTAAGTGTTGGGGGATCTTGGTAGCCACAGGTTGCTTAACCTCCTTCACTGAATCTCGGTAAAATAGGGCATAAAATTAGAAAATAATAGAAGGGGAACGAGCTGAATACACATGCTGTGTAAGAATTTCAGGAAACTATGTAGGCTAGCTCAGAATATAAATTCCAACCAGTTTTGAGGCGGAAAACCTAATGACGAAAAAATAATCGCAGATAAATCTGATGATTAGTATAAACAACTAGTTGTTGGTTGCGATATAGGGATGGCCACGGGCCCGGGCTTGGGCCCGGCCCGGCCCGAAGCCCGGCCCGAATATCAAGCCGGGCTTCGGGCCGGGCTGGTCAAATTTTTTTCGGGCCCAAGCCGGGCCAAGCACGTGTCGGGCCCGGGCCGGGCCGGGCCAGACTGCTCAAGCTTTTCGGGCTTTTCGGGCTATTCGGGCCGGCCCGAAGTTTATATAACGAAATATACAATTTATTGATTTAGTAAAAAATTTCATTTAATGATTTCTTTAGGTGCCTCTTAAACAAAATTATAATTAACGCTCTTCTTAATATATCACCCAGGTACAGTTACACACATATTGGTAAGTGTGTCATAATGGAAATAAATCGAAAACGAAAATGATTTGATTTAAACCGATTTGTGAATCTCGATTTTTTTTTCGATAAGTAATATTTACTTCTTTCCACTTTTCAAGAACTTTGAAATAGAAATCGTCCGTGTTATATTTAATTAATCTGAAGAAGTATTGCAACGTATGTTAATTGAGCTGGTTTATTGTATTATACTTATTAATTAACTTATTATTGTGGCCTCGCACTAAAGATTATTTATGAATAAATCGAAACCACTCTGTATATGTAAAAATATTTTAAACTGCCCGATTACAAACAAACCAGCTTAATTAGATTTAATTATTTGAATGTATCTTTTGTTGAACACCATACCGAATACAATGCGATTAGCTTTTTATAGCTTTAAATAACAAATGGATAGAGAAAATTAAAATGTACATACTAAATAATATTCTATGTTGCGGCATTTTTTTTTTCATATTAATTAAAATTTCCAGTAAAGCATGCGACAAAAAAATATTCATAGACAACAAAGTAATGTCTACTTGATACGAGAGACTTGAATAGTCAATTCTCTGAACGGATGCTAGCACATTCTCGAAATGTAGACCTATACACCAGCAATCTGTAAAATGGAAATTGGCAATGTTCTTTGTTTAGAATATGAGGAAACAATATTCAGTCAAATTTTGAATACTTTCCTTGAAATATTTTACTATATACTAGTAGTAGTACATGAATTCTAAAATGCATTTTGTTACTTAAGGTTGAAGTTTGACGCAAACTACCTTCTATTTTGGATTGCCTGTGCAAGTGTGCATCATCTCCAAATACCTTTGAGATTCTTCGAGGTTAAAATGATACTATAAACTATAATTTATTAAGATTGATATATTCAACTTTTGTAGAAAAACATAATAATAGTAAAGAAGTATTTATATACAACTGAAAATACATATATTAACAAACGATACGTTCCATTTGGATGTTGAAAAATCTATACATCACTTAAGGTTTTAGTTACATTTCGGCCCGAATCGGCCCGGCCCGGCCCGAAGCCCGGCCCGAAATTCAAGCCGGGCCTCAAGCCGGGCCGATGCGTTTTGGTTCGGGCCGGGCCGCCGGGCCGGGCCGGAGCAAATTATTTCGGGCCGGGCCGGGCCGCATCTAAAAGCCCGGCCCGACTCGGCCCGAATCCATCCCTTGCGAAATATCTCCAACTAATGTTGGCTGTGCGAATAGATAAATTGGAAAATATATTAAATCGTTAAATGGTTAAGTGTTGGGGGAACTTGGCAGCCACAGGTTGCTTACCTCCCTTCACAACCACTAAAGGTCGGAGAAATAGAGCGTATAACTGTAAAACGATAGAAGGTGATCGAACTGCATCTAACAAGAATGAACAGCGCCTATGAGGAAAAGCAACAAACATAGAACAAGAAGAAAATTGTTGAAAGCATATGTGTGGAGCAAACCACAGTATGCCTATGAAATACGGGCAGTCTGAAACGCAGACAGAAAAACGGTAGCAGCCTTTGAAATGCAGTGCTTCAGATGAGGACGATAGCATGGACACACAAAGATAATAACAAATAAGTTATAGAAATAGTAGGGGAACAAGGATATCTAGGGAAAAAGAGAAATAGAAGGGCGGAATACGTTCAAAGGCATTTTTGGGGAATAGTATGGGATATATTACAAGCAGAGATAGGAAAAAAGAGATGAGATAGTTATAGATGCAAACTGTGCAAATTTCAGGGAAATCTGTAGGTTAGTTCAGAATAGGAAACAATGATGGTACGCGTCTAACCAGTTCTAGGACTGAAGACCTAATGATGATGAATTCAATTCGCAATTTTATTTGCAAATTTGTTATTAAGGACTTTAGCTTTGGAAGAGTAGTTTAAACTCAAAGATTCCATGAATTCCCTAAATAGGTTAGATTCTGAACTTGCTAGCTAAAGGAGAATAGTTTTATTTTGTTTAAATTTACGAATATGTTCAAATGGAATACATGTGGGCTGTGATGTGCCTTTGTGTGCGTGCAAATGGCGTGTGGCATGGGCGTGTGCGCGTCTGTGTTCTTGTGCATGGGCGTGTGAGCGTGCGTGTGCGTGTATGTGCGTGTACGTGTGCGCATGCGCATGCGCATGCGCGTGTGCGTGCGTATGCGTGCGTGTGCCTGAGTGTGTACGTGTGCGTGTGGATGTGCGTGTGCGTGTGCGTGTGCGTGTGCGTGTGCGTGCGTGTGCGTGTGCGTGTGCGTGTGCGTGTGCGTGTGCGTGTGCGCGTATGCGTGTGCATGTGCGTGTGCGTGTGCGTATGCGTATGCGTGTGCGTGTGCGTGTGCGTGTGCGTGTGCGTGTGCGTGCGTGTGCGTGTGCGTGTGCGTGTGCGTGTGCGTGTGCTTGTGTTTATCTAACTAATCTACAATTTATATGTGCTCTAGGTTCACCATCACAAGGAACTTATGATCTTAACTCGTCTATAGAAGAATTCGAAGCAAACCATCCATTCCTTTTTATTTTAAAATCCCTTAGAGGCATTTTATGTGTTGGCCGGTTTGTTGATCCAGGCAACTCATAACCTTTGTAGAAAAGCATGTCAAAGATAGAATGAGAAGTAAACTTTAGTTCATGATTATATATACTGCATTTCTTTTAATAAAGTTAATACAAACATGTAATTTTTTCTTATTGGTTAGCAGCTGTTATGCTCTGACGCTATCTTGATTGATTATTTTTATTCCATAGAGGACAGAATGATGTAACATTACATTTGATTTTCCTATGCTCCACGCGAAGATACTACATTGGCCAGGAAGCGAGTTTTTCTTTACCTGGAAAATATGAAATTTTGCCGACCCCTTACTGTTCTAAGCAAGGTAGGGATCTTTAACGTGCATGACAACACTCACACACGGGACCTTCATTTTACCTCTTATCCGAACGAGGGTTTATTTTTGTGAAAAATGCTCGTCTAACATTTTTCAAGCAGACCGTGTCAGAATTTGAACTCTGGACCTTGGGCATGGTAGTCACACACATACCAACTACGCCACGGAGCCGCCAGAATGATGTAACAGCAAATTGCTGCACCGACTAGCTTATAGAGGTGCTTGGTGGGTTCTATGAAAAGCAAATGATGTTCTTAGAACTATACAAATTGTGACACTTTCATCAAGTACCTGGAGGCTTACGGTGGAACACCTTTAAACTCCACTGCACCATGTTACAGGCATTGAGCGCCAACTTGCCCCATACAGAAGCTGGGTTCTCCAAGCAGCTGTTTAGCGGTTCCTGTTTCCTCTGGGGATTGAATAGGTATCTCTTCATCATCATTAGGTGTTCAGTCCTCGAACTGGTTAGATGCGTACCCTGATTGTTTCCTATTCCGAACTAACCTACAGAATCTCCTGAAATTTGCACAGTCTGCATCCATTACTATCTGCGTGTAAAAGATCAACGAAGATCAACAAATTTTTCTTTCGAGTTTGTTACGTCTTTAAAATTAGGTGAAAATGGTAAGCCTGAACAGCTGTAGTCGAGAGATGGGTACACGGTCATAAGTGAAAAGGTGTCACTCATATAGTGCTACATGTTAAAATGTTTCATCATTATTAGGTCTTCAGTCCTGGAATTGGTTAGATGTGTTCCCTCATTGTTTCCTATTCTGAACTAACCTACACATTTCCCTGAAATTTACACAATCTGCATCTATCACTATCTGATCTTGGTCTACATTTACCTCTTTTTTCCTATCTCTGCGTGTAATATATCCTGTACTATTCCCCAAAAATGCTTTAGAACGTATCCTACCTTTCTATTTCTCCATGTTTTTTTTGTTTTCCACAAATATATTTCTTCCTCTACTATTTCAATAACCTATTTGTTATTAACCTTGTCTGTCCATGCTTTCATACTTATACATCCAAAGCACAGCATTCCAGAAGGCTTCTATCTCTTTCTGTCTGCTTTTCTTGTTGTCCCCTATTTCATAGACCTACTGTGCTGTACTTCACATATATGCTTTGAACAATTTTCTTCTTGTCTCTATGTTTGATGTCTTTGAGCATATATGCTGTTTTTTCCTGTTAGATGTAGTTCGGTCACCTGCTATTGTGTTACAGTTATATGTCCTATTTCCCCGATATTCAGTGGTATGTGAAAAGGGGTAAGCAGACTGTGGCTGCCAAACTCTCCCCAGCACTTGAACATTTGTCGAATTAATAGTTTTTCTAATATATCATTTTGCACAATCAACATTAGTTGAAAATATTTCACAACCCACACCTGTAATTGTTTATAATAATCATCAAATTTAAGTGCACTTATTTTTCGTCATTAGATTTTCTGTCTTGAAACTGGTTGGACGCCTACCTGCACTTATTTATGTTCTGAGCTAGCCTACACAGTTTTGTAAAATTTCTATATACAACTTGGTTCCCTTCTATTGTTTTTTAATTATATGCCCTATTTCACCGAAATTCTGTGGCATGTGAAGTGGGGTGGCTCCGTGGCGTAGTTGGTATGCGTGTGATTACTATGCCTAAGGTCCCGGGTTTGAATCTCGACACGGTCCGCTTGAAAATGTTAGGCGAGAATTTTTCACAAAAATACGCCTTCGTTCGGAAGAGAGGTAAAATGGAGATGCCGTGTGTGAGTGTTGTCCCGCACGTTAAAGATCCCTACCTTGCGTGGAACAGCAAGGGTTCGGTAAAATTCAAAATTTTCCAGGTAAAAAAACTCGCTTCCTGACCAATGTAGTACCTACGGGTGGAGCATTGGAAAATCCATGTAGGGTATCTGAAGTGGGTTTAGCAGCCTGTGGCTGCCAAGAATCCCCCAACACTTAGACATTTGCTGAATTAATAGTTTTCCAGTAAATACTTTCGTACAATTAACATCAGATGAGAATATTGCAAGACTACTACCTGTAGTTGTTTATAATTATCATCATGTTTCAGTACATTTACATTTTTTGTCATTAGTTTTTCCATCTTGAGACTGGCTGGATGCGTACCTCCATCGATTTCTATTCTTAGCTAGCCTACGCATTTCCCTGAAATTCTCACATCCTACATCTTGTAACGAATACAATTACCTGCTTCATAAATATACGCTTTTGTTCTAAATATCTATTTAACAAATATCCATTATTAAACAGACAATATTAAATTTCGATTGTAACAATATATTATTACCAATTCACACTTAGAGCTACACCTATATTTAAAGACTCGAAGTAAAATTTAAAATTTCTTCTATCTGTATGTGTATCGATACAACATTCTCATTCTGCGCGTGCTTGGATAATAAAACTGCCTGGTGGCCAAGGTTCATCATTTAACATCGGGATGTAATCAGCTAAGCAAGTGTTGAAACGTGGGCTAGCAGGTTTGATAAAACATGCCGTCCCAAAGAGAGGTGCAGTGGTGTCGACGTCTACCATGACCTCGATTAGTTGTTGTATCGACCTAGTGTGACCAAGAAATACATATCTACGATAGGCGAATAATTTTCAAGTTTGCATCCAAATCATTTCCTCGATTCTTTTCAGCGCAAGTTAATAAATAATATCGAAGCAAATTTCAAGTCCAATTTTGAAACGCAAATTTTATAGTATTGGAACGCAAATTTTATGTAAGCACGTAATGTATCAAATTGCGGAGCGGTAAATCTTTTGTATATGATTGTTATAGAACACAGAAGCACAATTGGTTGTTAGTAGTATTGAAAGTGCAAAGTCTCAAATGTTGCTATGCAAAATGGTGGAAGTTTTTGCAGATCTTGCTTAGTATAGAAGTCAAGCCCGTGCACGTACCAGCCACGCGCACCTGCTTTTGTAAGTACTCAAGATGGTTGACGAACTCGAATGCCTAGCAGATTGTTTGTGGTGAGTCATTTCCAATTTTAGTTCAACTTTCATTTCATGGAACCATTATTGAAAATGTACAAATAATTTTTGTAAATTCTATATGTTTATTTAAATTGGTACACGAATTTTTTGTAAAATTTATATGGTTATTTAAATTAGACACGTAATATTTTGTTCAGAATTTAATAATTGGAAATTTCATAAATGCTCTTATAAACACAAACAAATTTCTGAAAGATAATTTTTGAATTTACAAGGTTATACTAAAATGTATTCGTAACTAAGCACGTGACACTTTGATATTTGTTTGTCACATAAAATATAATTTATATAATAATATATATAATAATTTTGGCAATACACTTGAAGTATAGTTTAATTCAAACAATAAGTGTTTTTGGTTTTTGATTCCATCAATTAAATCAATTAAAAATGTAGTTCTGTAATCTACGGAAAGTCAGAGCATTTAATCAATTAATTGTAAACCCGAACAGGATCCTATTCAGGTATCATATATAAATTGTAGAATAATAATGAAAACACTATATTTCTTATAGAGAATTACAATAAATTTTCAATTATAAAATTCATATAAATAATCAGAGACTAATACTAGACCTTAATAAAAGTAATTATCTCGAAAGTTTCAGTACGTATAAAATTCTACAAATGATATATATATTTTTTTTGAAAATCAATAGAAAGAGTGCTAAGTTGTCTTAAAGCTTTCTTTCATTAAAGTCATCCATAATTTTTCTATAGAAGCAAACAACCACATTTATGACATTTTTTGTAGTGAAAAAAGATATATTATTGGTGTGGAGTTTAAAATTCTTTGTAGTATAATTTTGACTAGTTGATCTTTTTATAATTAATTTTTTTGTGATAAAGTGACTAGGCTCTAACGTAGCCCTAGTTCAAAAATGTTTAGAAGTGATTAAATTTTCAGATAGTACGAGATCGTCGTTCCCATTCCAGTTTGCAGAGTCATAAGGAAGTATTATTTTTCTATGTTTTGCTCGTCAAAGATTTTTTTTTTTTCGAAGATTTCCGTATCTGATCTTTGGATTGATTCTTATTATAACAATTATTAAGATACAGTGGCGTCCATTAAAAATTCTTTTATTATCGTATACCATCCTACGACCCTAACTCATAGCTCTGCTCTAAGTTGAAGAAGCTTAGCTGGCTGGAAGATCTCTTTAGAGGGTCCTTTTTTACTCAAAGCCATTTACCATCCTCTTTACCCTGAGCTTAAACCTTAAACAGGATCCCCTCATAATCTATTGAGGCTCTACCGCCTATAAGGTAAAGTAAACACAATATATAAATCTGTATAGAAATATTGTGTAACATTTCTGGCGCCCAACGTGGCGCTAGATTTAAAAAATGGTTCAAACATTTCTAGCGACACAAACGTCAGGCCTCGATTTGGTTATTTCAATTATTGACACTGCAACGTAAAAATTTTAGTAGTTGGCGAGCTAGAATATTTAGCGGAACGAGAGTGCTGTTTTCACTTTTGATAGTAGTGTTAGAAATTTAGTGGTTGAAAAGCTTTTTTAAATTTTTGAAATGGTAGATACTTTCCAGATTGTTTATTTGCACAAAGAAGAGTTGGAGTATGAGTTAAACATTAGAGGTATAGAAACTAGTAGGCCTATAGTCAAGAAAAGGAAAATTTTAGGTAGACCTTTGGCTAAGGAAGTGAAAGAACCTGGTTGTTTAATTAATCTTCTTGGGTATACAGTAACATTTTTAGAGGAACGTAAAGAGATTGATTCTTCGCTTGAATTTATAAAGAATATTTTGTCAGAATTTGATGGTAATGTTGCAGATTCTATTTTTAAAAGGGTACAATCTAGACTGTTTCATCTCGTCGGTCGAGTCAAAAGAATTAAACTTCCTACAGAAAATGTAGAGGAAGCTGTGCTGTTTAAAAATGAGACGTTAGCTACAATTTTTATTCTTGAGGCAGACTTATATGAGAAAGTTAGTAGAGCTAGTAGTTCAATTGATCGTAAAGAAGTGACAATAGAATCTCACTTAGTTGTTAGTACATCTATTCCCACAGTTACATATCTTACCCCCTCTATACCTATGAGTTCTTGGCCTGTGAAATTTTCTGGTGACTCAAAACAAGTACATCAATTTTTAGACAGAGTAAAAGAACTAGCAGATTCTCGAGCTGTATCAGAAGCTGATCTATATCGTAAATCCTCTGAATTATTTGTTGGAGATGGTTTGATTTGGCATAGAAGTATTCGTAATTCAGTGAAAGATTGGAATTCTTTAGTTAAGCGATTGGTTTTCTAAGTACACAATACTACACCCCTTGCGTAGTGCGAAAGCACATATGATTGAGTGCTTTATTGAGGAAACAGTATTTTGAGTTTTCGGCGTGCCTCAATTTCTTATATGTGACAATGGTTCTCAATTGTCAGGTCGCATTTTTAAAGGTTTATGTAACAAATTTGAGATTAAAAAAATATGGTATACTGCAGTTTATGCACCTCAATGCAATTTCGTGGAACGCACAAATAGAACAATTGATACCGCCATTAGGTCGTATATAGATGATCATGATACATGGGACGTAGAGATACCCCAAATCTAATAACTATAAGTTTCGTACGCCCGTCTTTGTGTTAAAGTTGAGGGGTCGCGAATCGATCGCTTATTGGGATTTGCGTCCGAGGGATTCGGAGTTGGGGGCGCGGTCGGGTGGTGGTTAGGTGGAGAATTTTTGCGTGCTTAGGATAGGCCGGTTTTTATGGCGGAAAACCGATAACTTGCGGAGAAATAAGGATTTTCCGGGAAAAGATTAATTTGAGGCGACGTATTCGTTAACGTGTTAAAAAAGCTTAGATCCCTCAAAAAAATCCGATCTAAAAACCGAACGGGCCGTGCGACGAGGTCGGCAACTGTTTCGTTAGCGTTGGTACGAGAGAGTAGAAAGATCGAGTTGGTTTCTAAAATTCGTATTCGGGCGTTAAAAAATATCTAATATATACCAAACAACGCTATTCGTATTCTAAAACCTGAATTATTAACAGTTTGCAAGCTGGTGGTATAGTATTTTCTTAAAACAGGTATTAAAAGTTGTCTAATTCATTTCGGAAATGTCAAAAACAGGTTTCGAAAGCCGGCGGAAGCGAACGAATATGTACCTTCAAAATCTATGATTACACATTTCTTTTAAAATTTCTCAAAATTAAATTTATAATTCGTCTAATATAATTTAAAACTACTAATAATTGACTACAATTATACGAAAACATTGCTTTTTAATATACACCAGCTATTTATTTGAAAAATACATACTTATTACATTTGACGTTTATATACGGAGTCGCCCGAAATATTACAATAGACCGTGATTTATTCCTAAGACGATGTATTTCTTATGTGACATTAGGCATAGCAAGTACACAACCAACACGATTTCAATATACATCTCCTCGACAGCGCAAGCCCAACGTCTCTGGTTACGAATCTTAACTCCGCTGGTTCAATACTCAGTAAAATTCATTTTTTTAATTTAATTTTATGATGCTTTTTAAAACATGCAATAGCATTTATTTAACAATATGCATTAAATAAACCAACACTTTTTTTTCATATGCTTCAGTGCGATCTACAATCTATAATTTGTGAATTATATTTACTCAAAAACCATTTCCAACTTTTACTTTTCAAATATTGTCCAACGTGCAGAAAAGTATTCGCTTATATGTGTATAAAAACTAAAAAACCTTTGATATTTTACGATCTTAAAACCCAAACGCTCAGAGCTAAAACCGGTACATTTGCGTTGGTTAACAGACGATTGAGTTGGTTTCACAAATTGGTATACTATCCTCAACATATTTCTAATGTGTACCAAAAAATATTACATCTGCCATAAACTCTACATCTTTATTTAAAACTTTTGCTGCGATTTGTGTAATTTATTTGAGAAATGTCAAAAGCAGGTTACGTACTACGATGGTGGCACTCTATAGACGATTATGTTGGCGCATTTTATTATTAACACTATCCGAATAGATTGCGCCCACAATTTCGACTGCAATTATGATTGTCATTTATTTGACATTAATTTGACGTTTAGAATTTTTGTTTATCTATCCGTAGCGCTATTCAAAGATTGTTTAATTTGATTTGCTGCATTTCCAAAAATTTATTATGGATTGTGGTAATAATATTCGACTTCTTGAATATATCCACGTAGTGATTAAAAAAACCATTAGTTTTACTTAAGATTACATTACTATTCTTTTTATAGGTACTTATTTCACCGTCAATGTTGTTATTACATACCTACCGATATTGCATGGGCAAATAATTTATTGTAAAACTGAAACTTAAGAGAAACTGATATCTTAAAGTTAGAGCTTGGTGTTTGTTTATACATTACTGTATTTGGAGGAGATTCATATTAGTTTTTGTAACAAATGATAAAATAATGGATTACATATTTTTATCCGAATCGTGGATTATGGATTATGGATGCTTTCTCTACTATGTGAGAGGTTGTGGAAATAAGAATGCCACTAGGCATAGATTTTCAAATCCTTATAAGAATAAAATTAGGTTTCCATGATTATTTTTTTAATTTGTATGCCAATGGCCCGTGTTTTGTTGGATTTGTCAATTGTGCCTGAAATCAGTTTTCTTCTTCCTGTAATATGCAATAAGCCAATAATATATTTTGGTAAAATGTCTATTTCATTTCTTAAAATGCACGTATGATGTACAAAACTTATATTTTCAGTTTTATTAATTTGACTTATGTACATACATAATGTATGTATGTAATTCATTTGAGTGAAATATGGAAATATAAATTTTTGCATCTATAAGCTTTCAAATACATTTTCAATGCATTCTTAGATGTAAACCATAGCAGGGTTTTAACCTTTTCCATATAGTGTAGATGCTAACCAAACCTATGATTTCATAGGAAGTATTAACACTATCCTCCAAAATGGCAAACAAAGAGGGCAACATCTTATAAACAGGAAGTAGCACATATATACTAACTCATCTAACCTATGTTACAACCTAGAAGCACGAGTACGCACTATCTGAAACTCTGTTAACAAAGTTAATTTACAAATTTCCAAAAATTAAATCTAAATTACATGATAATTCTTTATAGTACTGATAATTACTAATTCTGATTATAAAAAAGCATCACACATTAATAGACGCGGTCTATTTTAAACACAAAAAGTTAAAAATTTAATTTGACTTTTATTACCGAAAACGTCTGAAAAATTTCAAGTCTACGTAAATAATTTAGAAAACGCTATATATCTTTTGAGGCTTCGACTACTACACGTATACAACCAAAAGATTTTCTACAAAATAAGGTTCGATAGCGTAAGGCTAACACCTCCGTCTACCCGCACTTTGTATATACTTTTTTAGTTTTTAGTGTTTAGTGTTTACAGTTTAAGGTAGTATTAAGGTTAAAATTGAGTTCAAAATAGGTTTTCCACTGCTTTTCCTATTGTGCAACACACAACAATGGTATAAAAATCAAATAAAATAGAAGAAATCGTTAATTACTTTAAACAGTTAGGTAAATATTTCAGTACAGTTACAGAATATTGTCATTTACATTACTTAAAGTTAGACGTCGCATCATAGATACTATGAAAGAAATAAATTGCTATTATTGTTAGTATTCAGCAAAATTATATGAAAAAGTTAAAAATAGATTATCTTTCCTTTCTTCCGTCTGCAGGCAGCATGATGTACAGAGAAGGTAGAACCAAGCGGTTGCCTACGTTAACTAAAAGTCCTTATAAAATACCAAATATGTGCTGAAACACAAAGCTTCCGAGCGTAAAACCTAAATTCAATACCGCTTACGTATAAGAAATACACTCATTTCTGAATTTAAATTGAGAAATGTTAAACGCATATTGCGGCATAGAAAAAACTTCTTTTTATCTAAATCACTAATGGCAAAATTGATTGCATACACTTCAGGTAAAGGTTATCTTTAACATAAGATGCTATTTGCAAACACGTTATTACAAATGTACTCATGTGTAACATTGGCAACAATTAATAAATATTGCTTAATTTTGATTGGTTTGCATGTATCGATTTTTATTTGGCCCGATCGACTCTCTGAAATGATTTCGACAAACTCTACTAGGGCAAACTTATCTAGGCCCGATCGACTCCCCGAAGTGATTTTGACAAAGACTACTAGGGCAAAGTGGTCTTAATCCGATCGACTTCCCAAAATGATTTTGACAGCATACTATGTCGAAGCGATCTTCATCCGATCGACTCCCACTAACTGATTTTTACAAAGTCTTTTATGACAAAATGATCTTGATCCAATCGACTCCCCCGAGGTGCTTTCGACAAGTCACTAGGGCGAAGTGGTCTTGATCCGATCGATTCTCCGAAATCATTTGGACAAGGTCACTAGAGCGAAGTGGTCTTGATCCGATCGACGCCCCAAGTTATTTCAACAAAGTCCACTAGGACGAAGTGATCTTGATCCGATCGACTCCTGGAAGTGATTTCGACAAAGTCTACTAAGGCGAAGTTGTCTTCATCCGATCGACTCTCCGAAGTGATTTCGACAAAGACTGCTAGGGCAATCTGATCTTGATCCGATTGGCTCCTCCGAAGTGTTTCGACAAAAACTACTAGGGCGAGGTGGTCTTGATCCGATAGAGTCCCTGAAGTGATTTCGTCAAAGACTACTAGAATGGAGTGGTCTTGATCCGATCGACTCCCCGAGATGATTTCGACAAAGACTACTAAGGCAAAGTGATCTTATTTCGATCGACTCCCCGAAGTGAATTTGACAAAGACTACTAAGTCAAAGTGATCTGGATCCGATCGACTCTCCTAAGTGATTTCGACAAAGACTACTAGGGCGAAGTGGTCTTGATCGGATCGACTCCCTCAAGTGATTTGGACAAAAACTACTAGAACGGAGTGGTCTTGATCCGATCAGCTCCACGAAATGATTTCAACAAAGTCTACTGGGGCGAAATGATCTTGGTCCGGTCGACTCCCCAAAGTGATTTTGATAAAGTCTACTAGGGCGAAGTGCTCTTGATCCGATCGACTCTTTGAATAGATTTCGACAAAGTCTACTAGGGCAAAATAATCTTCATCCGATCGACTCCCCGAAGTAATTTCGACAAAGTCTACTAACACAAAGTGTTCTTGATCCGGTCGGCTCCCCGAAGTGATTTCGACAAAATCTACTACAGCGAAGTGGTCTTGATCCGATCGACTTCCCGAAGTGATTTCGACAACGTCTACTAAAGCGAAGTGATCTTGATCTGATCTACTCATGAAGTGATTTCGACAAGTTTACTACAGCGAAATGATCTTGGCCCGATTGACTCCCCAAAGAGTTTCTGACAGAGTATACTAGAGCGAAGTGGTCTTGATCCGATTGTTCCACGAGGTGATTTCGACAAAGTCTACTAGAGCATCTTGATCCTATCGTTTCCCTGAAGTGATTTCAAAAAGTCTACTAGGGCGAAGTGATCTTGATCCGATCAACTCCATGAGGTGATTTCGACAAAGTCTACTAGAGCAAAATGATCTTGATTCGATCGACTCCCGGTGTGATTTCGGCAAAGTCTACTTGAGCGAGGTGATCTTGATCCGGTTGACTCCCAGAAGTGTTTTCGACAAAGTCTACTAGGGTGGGGTGTAGAGAGCGCGAGGCGTAGAAAAGGCGAGGCGTAGAGACGACGGGTCGTAGAGAGGGCGGGGCGTACAGAAAGCGGGCGTACATTGGACGGGTTGTAGAGAGGTCGAGGCGTAGATAGGACGGGGCGTAAATAGGGCGGGGCGTAGAGAGTGCGAAGCGTAGAAAGTGCGTGGCGTAGAGAGTGCGTGGCGTAGAGAGTGTTTGGCGTAGAGAGTGCGTGGCGTAGACAGGGTGGAGTGTAGAGAGGGCGGGGCGTATTGAGGGCGGTGCGTTAAGGGTGCAGGGTGTAGAGAGGACGGAGCGTAGAGAGAGCGGGGCGTAGAGAGAGCGGGGCGTAGAGAGAGCGGTGCGCAAAATGGTAGGGAGTAAAGATGGTGGGGCGTAAAGAGTGTGTCCCACAAAGCGAGTAGAGGCGTTCAAAGTAGTCTCGTAGGGACTACAAACCGCTTCTAGTACAGTACGCTATAAATTCCGCCAAACATCAGTCGACTGGTTATACACCAAATTTTTTAGTTTTTGGTTGTAGTGTTCCGATCAGTGGAAAACTTTATGGACCTGGAATTCTTCCAACTGATGATTGTGAAGTTATCCCTGGAAGTCGTCCTTCGTATGTCTCAGACAGACAAGGGTTATGGGAAATCTTTAAGGATGTTCGTGCGAGATTGCATTAGGCTTATGAACGTGCAAGCAGACAATACAATTTGAGAAGGAGAGATATTTCTTTTAGAGTCGGTGATAAAGTTTGGAGAACTAACAAAGTACTTTCTAAAGCTGGCGAGAAATTTAGTGCAAAACTTGCATTCAAATTTGTTTTGTGTGTTGTTCGTAAGAAAATTTCGAATTTGGTATATGACTTGAATAATACAAATGGTTCTAAAGCCGGTAGATGGCACCTCAAAGATTTAAAACCATATTCTGCTTTAGATTTAGATAATGGCGTTTCAGAAAAGTAAATTTTGACATTGATGTCTGTTTGTCAAAGGAAACTTGTGTAGTATGAAGTATGTCGAGCGTTTCTGTGATATTTTTGTTTAGGTAACAGTTAAGCTTTCGTGTTAGTTCATATTATTTTTTTGTTGTTGAGACAACAGTAGTATTAATTATGTATAGTTTTAGTATCCTAAATCCTAAAGAATTTTTTTGAAATATTTGCGTGTAGATGATATCGAAAGAGTTGATGTTGATTGTATTGAGTATATTGAAATAGTTGATATTGATTATATTGGTCGGTCGATTATATTAGTAAGGTTGATGTTTATTATGACGACTATAGCGATGATGTTGTCAAAGTGTAGGTTGTTGATTTTAGATGATGCTGAAGAAGTCGAGTATAGTGGTTATGTTAGCACCGATGATGTTAACTATGTTTAAGATTTTAGAGTATAGGTAAGCGGGAGTCACTTGCGTTGAGCAGAGATTTGTTTGTGAAGTTGGTCAAAGTTTGTGGTTATATTTTAGGTAGAAGATGTTTTGACCAAAGTAATGGTATAGAGTGTTTGACTTGGAAGCAAATCGAATAATTTTTGGTGTGTCCACTGTAATGCGGACATATAATGGTAAAGTTAAATTTTATGAATTCCGTTGAGAGTTAGTAAAGCATAGTGTTGAGATATGATAGTCTATGTAGGACTATGCGTTTTTAGAGTTGAACGTCTAATGAGGTAGTTCTATCGATTTTTTTTGTGAAAGGTAGGACGTGGCACTCAAGTACTTTCTTTTTGCTGTTCAAGTTTATGCTGTCGAGTTCTAACAGATGATTTTTAAGAAAGTTTATGTGGGTAGGGTTGTCAAAATTTTTTTGATAGACAATCTTGATTCCCGATTTGAAACCGTTTTGCTCTCAGGACTTTACGAAGTCTAGTTTGAATAGCGTTTGTCCGTGTGCGAATATTCTTAAATTAGAGTTAGTTTTAAGACATAAAGAATCTTATGTAAAATATTTCTAGATCTATAAGTTTATAATTTTTCGTCTAGTTAATATTTTTTTAGTCTATAGAATCGGCGGTTAGTGAGTAGCAGTATGATTGTACATATGCACACACTTATTGTTGTTACCACTTCATTGAGTGACTTTTGAGTGTCAGACCTTCCCGATTAAGCCCTATCTATTTTGTCTTCCCGGATATATCTCCTTTTTGGACGTGTTGTACGCGTTAGTTACTATTACACTCATTTGCTCATTTTTTTTTATTTTTATTTTCCCATATTACTAGTTAAGTAGGATAAGAGATTATAAGAGTTGATCTTACGTTAATGTTTAAGATTAAGTTAGTTCGTATTTGTTTATCTTCAATTGGTTAGTTAGTTATGTTGAGATTATTACTCCAACGATTATAAAAAAAATCTTTGATCCATCTTTAGGATTTGTTTTGTTTATCCAAGATTTTTTTTCTTTTTGGAGAGAGGCTGTGTAACAAATACAATTACCTGCTTCATAAATATACGCTTTTGTTCTAAATACCTATTTAACAAATATTTATTATTAAACAGACAATATTAAATTCCGATTGTAACAATATATTATTACCAATTCATACTTAGAGTTACACCTATATTTAAAGACTCGAAGTAAAATTTAAAATATTTTCTATCTGTATGTGTATTGATACAACATTCCCATTCTGCGCGTGCTTGGATAATAAAATTGCCTCGGGGTCATGGTTCATCATTTAACATCGGAATGTAATCAGCTAAGCAAGTGTTGAAACGTGGGCTAGCAGGTTTGATAAAACATGCCGTCCCAAAGAGAGGTGCAATGGTGTCGACGGATACCATGGCCTCGATTAGTTGTTGTATCGACCTAGTGTGACCAAGAAATACATATCTACGATAGGCGAATAATTTTCAAGTTTGCATCCAAATCATTTTCTCGATTCTTTTCAGCGCAAGTTAACAAATAATATCAAAGCAAATTTCAAGTCCAATTTTGAAACGCAAATTTTATAGTACTGGAACGCAAATTTTATGTAAGCACGTAATGTATCAAATTGTGAAGCGATAAATCTTTTGTATATGATTGTTATAGAACAGAAAAGCACAATTGGTTGTTAGTTGTATTGAAAGTACAAAGTCTCAAATGTTGCTATGCAAAATGGTGGAAATTTCTGCAGATGTTGTTTCGTATAGAAGTCAAGCCCGTGCACGTGCCAGCCGCGCGCACCTGCTTTTGTAAGTACTCAAGATGGTTGACGAACTCGAATGCCTAGCAGATTGTTTGTGGTGAGTCATCTCCAATTTTAGTTCAACTTTCATTTCATGGAACCATTATTGAAAATGTACAAATAATTTTTGTAAATTCTATATGTTTATTTAAATTTTTGTAAAATTTATATGGTCATTTAAATTAGACACGTAATATTTTGTTCAGAATTTAATAGTTGAAGATTTCAAAAATGCTCTTATAAACACAAAGAAATTTCTATAAAATAATTTTTGAATTTACAAGGTTATACTAAAATGTATTCGTAACTAAGCACGTGACACTTTGATATTTGTTTGTCACATTATAAAATATAATGTTTTTGACAATACACTCGAAGTATAGTTTAATTCAAACAATAAGTGTTTTTGACCTTTGATTCCATCAATTAATCAATTAAAAATGTAGTTCTGTAATCTACGGAAAGTCAGAGCATTTAATCAATTAATTGTAAAACAGAACAGGATCCTATTCAGGTATCATATATAAATTGTAGAATAATAATGAAAACACTATATTTCTTATAGAAAATTACAATAAATTTTCAATTATAAAATTCATATAAATAATCAGAGACTAATACTAGACCTTAATGAAAGTAATTATCTCGAAAGTTTCAGTACGTATAAAATTGTACAAATGATGTATACATTTTTTTGTAAATCAATAGAAAGAGTGCTAAGTTGTCTTAAAGCTTTCTTTCATTGAAGTCATCAATAATTTTTCTATAGAAGCAAACAACCACATTTATGAAATTTTTGTAGTAAAGAAAGATATATTATTGGTGTGGAGTTTAAAATTCTTTGTAGTATAAATTTGACTAGTTGATCTTTTTATAATTTATTTTTTGGTGATAAAGTGCCCTAGTTCAAAAATGTTTAGAAGTGATTAAATTTTCAGATAGAACGAGATCGTCGTTCCCATTGTAATAAAAATTTAAAATTTTGTTTTTAATTTTATATTTATTTTACCCTCGTGAATATCAGCTAATAAATTACACCTTTATATTTCCTAAACCCTAACCTGATATCACATGTTCGAGAATTTCTTATTATCAATGAAAGCCCAGGGTAAAGTTGGGTGTCAAACGGCTTGAGGAAAAGAAAAACTCTTTAGACATAAACGGCTAGAAGAGTGTTAGCTCTGGGTAGATCATGAGCTTGGGTCATGGGTTGTCAAAAGACCAAAAATATAAATAATGAGCACCACCGTATTTTTCAATACAACAACCTACAAAATTTAACTGCACCTGTATTAGGGGAATGCGGAAACCTTATATCAACACCACTAACATAGCCATAAAACCTGAATTTCACTCTTTAAACACACTTACCAAAACCTCAAACACCATATGTCATACAGATGTCTCGGCTTGACCTGTGAACAAACAAATGTACAACATGGACACCATTTGTGTCCTCAAAAATATTTACTAAAAATAAAATAATAGAATTTAGGTTTCAAAAATATACACCCAGGGTATTTGTTTCCATTACACACAATTTCTGATCAGGGATGATTTGAAATTTTTATTTGAATTTTAAATGATAAAAAGTAATGCAAAAAAAATAGATTCTATTTGATTAAATTTCAGGATTTGTTTTACTATAATATTTTCAATTTGTTTTACTATAATTTTTCCAATTAATAATTTTTATGGAACTGAAATATGCTAATAAGGATTTGTATTCAACAACATAAAGATCTCTAAATGGATCTTTCTTAATAATTTAAATGTAAGGATTTGAGTTTTCTTAATTATTTATATTACAAATTCTCCAAGCCATAGTAGTACTACTTCGACCTTAACAATGAAATTTAATTACCTAAGTGCTGATAAACTAGCATGTATCAACCTAAAGTTACTTTTATTTAACAGTTATTAGACGAATTCCACATGTTGACTAAAAATCAAAGTTCATGACCTCATAATATTTAAACATATTTTTAAATTAACATAAGATGACATGTGAGGTCTAAATAGGACAACTGAATCTATGTTTTTTATATCTGACATAATATGTCACTCACAACTTTTTAGCTTAGTTAACTTTATCTGCATGTGCAAACATTCTGACAAACAATAAATTTGTTATTTAATTCATTCTTTCCTTAAACGATTTTTACGTTACAAAAGTTCCATGTAATCTTTTCTTATTGCAACTTAATTAATATTTAAAGTGATTAAATGCTAAAATACACTCACGTGTAGAAATACTGCTGTGAACGAAAGAAATCGGACTATAACCTCAGCTGTCGGAAATTCCATAACCATCGGTTTTCTGCGACGCACAAATAGAAACCACTTGAATACTTACGAAGTTTATTACTGGAATTGCGAGAACTCTTCTGAATACAACCATTATTTAACGAAACTAACTTCTGCTTGATTTTACATCATATTAAATTTAGTACTCCAACAAATTTTCTAGATCCAAGATTTGCTTATTCGATATTACTTATTTATGATGTTGAATTATATGAAACTGCATAACATGATATTACCATATATCATATTGTATAAAGTATTGTCATATCTGATATTGCACTATAGGGAAAATGTTAATAAAATTTATTTAAATAAATTTATACTAACTGTATTGTTGCGAGCTACTACTAGACAACCCATCAAACACACACAAAACGCCGCAAGCACTGTTTATTCTCTACGGTTCCAGAATTTTTCTAGAAAATACTAGATAATGAGTCATATCTTTAATTCAGAGTATATATAAGGTCGCTTATGAATGTAAGAGTTAGTCTATACTTAAATGTCTAATATAAATTATATCGTGTACAGTAAACGTAGTTAAGCTTTTAGGAGTTCAAGGATATACATAAATGTTATATGCTGTGTCTAATGTACATGCAGCTTGTAGTATACATAAATAAATAGAAGTGTATAAATAAATAGTTGTGTTAGTGTTGTTAATGAACCTAGGGTAAAGAAGTTAGTTTAAGAAGATATTAGTGCTTGTAAATTCATTAGTGTAATAGTGCTTCATTGTTAAGTGGACTGAAAACATCTATAAATAAGGCATATACTGTTAATTAGACTTGTGAACAGTGAGTAATAAAGACCTTTATTATTACTTGTTTTAAATTAAAGAAACGCGGTAGCAGTAGCTCGTTTCAGTATTAATGATGAGGGGGAGCTTCCATCTTCTTAGGCCTGCAGGGATCAACTGAACTGCTCTAGGTGGAACTTATACAAGAATATCATCACGCTAAAGTTGCTGGGTTCAACCTCCAGACACGAAGATTCAGTCAATCACATTTCTCTTTTGGACTGTGTTACAGGCCACGTGTTTAGACACGACCATCTTGACTTTACTACGCCGCTTATCGCAGCTCGTCCCTTCAAACGTTGATAGCAAAGTGATCAAATTGACAACTTGACAGAGCATAGTAACGAATCTTAGACCACAAAGGTAAAGGAGTCTATATGCTATTGTTAATTTTATGTATTAATTTTACTGAACAGAAATTTATAAATTATATATTTTATATTATTGCTGTTTTATTTTATATTAAAGAACGAAGTGTAACTAGGAAAAAAAATACGTTACACCATTCCAGTTTGCAGAGTCATAAGTAAGTATTATTTTTCTATGTTTTGCTCGTCAAAGATTTTTTTTTCTTTTCGAAGATTTCCGTATCTGATCTTCGGATTGATTTTTATTATAACAATTATTAAGATACGGTGGCGTCCATTAAAAATTCCTTTATTATCGTATACCATCCTACGACCCTTGCTCATAGCTCTGCCCTAAGTCGAAGAAGCTTAGCTGGCTGGAAGATCTCTTTAAAGGGTCCTTTTTTACTTAAAGCCATTTACCAACCTTTTTGCCCTGAGCTTAAACTTTAAACAGGAACCCCTCATAATCTATTGAGGCTCTACCGCCTATAAGGTAGAGTAAACACAATATATAAATCTATATAGAAAAATTGTGTAACAATCTTTCACTATCTGTGTGCAATAATCCAACCTAGGTCTACCTCTACTTCTCTTTTTCTTATCTTTGCTTCTAATATATACCGCATTATTTTCTCATGTCTTAGTATGTGACCAATCATCCTACTTTTCCTATTTTTTACTGTTTTCCACATATTTCTATCTTTCCCTACCTTTTCTAGTACTTTTTTGTTCTTAACATTGTCTGTCCATGATATCTTCATCATACGTCTGTAGCAACACATTTCAAAGACTTCCTCCTTTTTCTTGTCCGCTTGTCCGACTGTCCAGGCTTCACATACGTACAGTGCTGTGCTCTACACATATATTTTAAGTAATCTTTTCCCTGTTTCTATGTTTGCTGTCTCTGACTACAGTAGTTGCTTTTTCTTGTTAAATGTAGCACGATCCCGTGCTAATCTTTGTTTTATATCTTTTGCGCTTTTACCATCTTGCGTTATTTGGCTTTCTCGGTAGCAGAAATTCTTAACCTCTTGTAAGTTCTCGTTACCTAGTTGTATTCTTGTTTTTGATTTATTTTCCCTTCCTTTGCATACTAGTACTTTAGTTTTATTTTTGTTAATTTTCATACCGTATCTCTTTGTTAGAACTGTTTCCATTTCATTAAGAGCATCTTCTAACTCTTCCTTGCTAGATACTAATACCGCTATATCATCTGGAAATCTAAGCATATCAATCTTTTGTCCCTGCATAGTAATTCCAAATGTCTTTCTGCATTTGACACTATTCATTGTCTCTTCGATGTACACGTTAAAAACTAATGGGATGGGGCACATCCCTGTCTCGCCCTTTTCCTAATAATTACTTCTCTACGTTCCTGCTCTAAATCTATTACTGCTGTTTGCTCTTTGTATAAGTTATGCACTATTGGTCTATCCCTATAACTCATTCCAATCTTTTTGAGTATTTCGAACATTTTTTTCCATTTTACATTTTCGAATGCTTTTTTTATATCTACAAACCCTATACACGCTTTTTCCTTTTTCTATTGTTTTCTCCATTGAAAGGCGTAGGCTATGGAAAAATAAAATAATGGGTTTAAGGTTACAGGCTGCTGCAAACCGTTGTAACTTGTGGTCTAGGAATATTGTTTGAAGTAGGTAGGTGTATCGATTTAAAAAATTTAATTTCTTCTGTGACGGGAAAAAATTTGACATTTAATGACAAACACACCTAGAGCTTTATCTAGTACTTTTTTCCCTTGTATAATAAATAACTATTAAAAAGCACAGCAAACGAATAGCTAGATTCATTATGCAATCGCCTGTAGCAACATGCTGCTTTTCCCAACAAATCGTTTTTTTTAAATTATAAATATGATACGTGGCTTCCGAGAAACAACATCAATTTAACTATAATCTTGTTTGTTATAAAAACTCTTGTATAATGTACAAGGCCATCAACAAAGTGAAGATTTAAATAACCTCTATAGCTGATTAATACATAAATCTTCTCAAAGTTATAACGAGTTCACTTACGATACTAGCTTCGAACGACAATCTAATTTTAAATTGTTTTTAGAGGTGAGTAACCGTTATAATTTATATTTATTGATTTAGTGCATATCTCATTCATGGACTATATAATAGAATTCTTGACAGTACAATTAAGATGTTTAGTGCAAAGGTCAAGCACTTGCATAAAGCATATTTTAGAAGATGGAGATAAATCTGTAATTATTTAAAATTTTTATAAATAAGTGGTTCGTTCGTATTCTCAATATCAGGCGATAGATACTTATGAAGAAAACTTATATTTGTCATACACTGAAAAAGCGATTTTTCATCTTGTTCAAATAAATATTGAGTAAGCTACCACCAATATATTACAAAAATCGCAAACAATTAAGCGCTAGTAGAATTCCCAGAATTTTAATTTTTACGTTTCAAAAATAGGATCAATTCTTCTTTTCTTACTACCCGAACGGGCATCAATGGCACAATCCTAAAACAGCTCGCCTAATATCTGTCAAGCGATTCGTGTTGCGAATCGATCCAGGTATGCAGAGATCAGCAGTCATACGCGAATATGTCTGATCCTCGCAGCCGCCTCGTTCCTAGACCGACCCCCTACATTTGATTTTCCAATGCTTCACCCGAAGGTACTATATTGACAAGCAAGTCAGTTCTTTTACCTCGATATCTTTGAATTTTACCGAAATCTTACTATTTTAAGCAAAGTAGTGATCAGTAATGTGGGTGAAAACATCCACACACGGGACCTATACTTTACCTCTCGTTCCGAACGAGGGCGCAATTTTGTGAAAAATGTTTGTCTAACATTTTTCAAGCGGAAATTTTGAAGTTTGCCGAACCTGTGATATCCCAAGTAAAGCTCGTTTAACATTTTCAAAGCGGTCCGTGTGGGAATTCGAACCAGAGGTTTTTGGTTTAGTAGTCACACGCGAACTAACTAAGCCACCGAACCGTCTCCTTCCTATACGTTAACCCTACACTTGATTTTTATAATGCTCTACCCGAACGTACTATATTGGCCAGGAAGTGAGTGTTTTTACCTGAAAATTTCAAATACAACAAAGTAGAGGTACCTATTGCCAACCATATACTGGTAGGATGGGGGCAGATATTAAATTTTGTTTGAGTAAAGAGAAGGCCGACTGACACGCAGGAGTCCATAAAAAGAGATATTTTTACGAGTAAGGTTAGAAAGTGCCAAAGTAAGAGAGGCGAAATTGGGATGACACGTCGGTACCAACTGGCCATGGCAATCAGACGACGTATTTCAGTAATAGAGGACAGAGGACAGATGTTGATGATGGTTGAACCATTGTCAGGGTCCACAAGTAGACCATCTCGAGGTAACAAAGTTTGGACATGCAAAAATGGCATTTATCTTGTCGGAGAATAAGACCGGCGTAGAAGAAACGAGAAAGTATTAGATCAAGGACTGGAAGGTGTTGCTTGAAAGAAGGAGTAGCTATAATGATATGCAAACAGAACCGTTTCAGGTCAGAACCGATAACCTGATCGATTAAGCATTGAGAAGTGGCAGGACAATTGTGGAGGCCGAAAGACATGCGACAAAACTAATAGAGACACCTCTGTCGCATCGCGAAGGCAGTGAGAAATTTGGACTCGGGCGACAACAGGATTTGCCAGTAAGCGGAACAAATGTCTAGGAAAGAAAATAAACGAGCACGACAAAAACGGTCTAAGATAGTGGAAAGAAAAGGAAGGAGACAAGCATTTTTTTGAGTAACTTGGTTCACTATGCGGAAATCAACACAGCAACGATACAAACTATCTCTCTTCTTCACCAAAACGATCGGGATAGACCACGTACTAGTAGAAGGTTCTACCACTTCCAGACGAACTATTTCCTCAAGCTCGAAATGAGCGAGTTTAAGAAGGATCGGAGAAAGAAGATAATGCCACTGTTTAATAGGCTCTGCGAAAGTATAAATACAATGTTTGTACTAAGGGGAGTGCAACTAAGATCAGTGGACTGTTTCGAAAAACCCGTACTCACCAAAGTGTTCAGGCGCAGCTGTTGCACAGAAGTAAGTTCTGATACAATATGGGTAGGAACAGGGGCGATGGACGTAAAAGATGAAAAAGAAGCAAAGGTCCAGACACCATCGCGAAAAGTAGGAACACATTGTACCGAGTTCCAAAAACCGATACTCAGAACGAGTTGATCTGAAACGTCAGAAATCACAACGTCCAGAGTAAGTATAGAATTTTGGAAGGTTATGAGAAGAGAAATGACTCCTAGTATGTTGCAACAAGGCTAAAGCAAGAAGAAGAAAAAATATGGCGAGATAGATTAACTGAAGATAGATGGTTCCAACCGAGACCGCCAAAAATAGTATGAGTAGCGACGGAGTCAAAAAGTCCAGTAAAAGAAATATTAAAAATCTTTACTTACGAACAAGGGCATTCGTCCCCACGAACATTAGCACATATGAAATTGAGGTTGGATCTGGATTGGTCCTCCAGGCCTAGAAAAGGAGTATTCGAGGACATAGGAGGAATAAGGAATAAGGTCCTCGGACCGTAAACCCTATAGCCTGTTTAAAGAATTACCACAACTGTTCAGATAATTATGACGGATCACTCCTTTACGGCCACAACCACAGCAGTGCAATATTTGGGGGCAGCTACACTTAGACAAAATATGTCCAGACTTGTAGCATTTGAAGTAAATTATTTGTCTAGTAGTAGTAGCTGTAGGACTAGGAGTAGTGACCGAAAAGTTGGTTTTTTAGCGGGTATTGGACGAGCAGTATCAGAAGTAGATGCACACGGTGTCAACGAAGAGGATGCCAAGGGATTAGATTTATAAACAAGCGCAGGTACTAATACTTACGAAGTTTTGCTAGAAGGTGGTAATCGATGACGTTTGGCCGAAATCTTAGTTGTTTTTAATTATTAACCCAGTGATAGAAGTTGATCAACTGACGTAACAGGGGCAAGGTCAAAAGAATTCTGATAAAAAGAAGTTAAATTGCCCCAGATCAGATTTAAACGTTTTTCTTTGGACAGTGATTTCGAAAGACGAACGATATATTCAGCATACTAACGATATAATCGGTAACCCACATCATCGTAACGTTGAAGATATTCTAAAAACACATCTCTACCAACAATATTTTGTAAGACTATGTATTGCCTTACTTCCGTTTCGAAATGACGTGCTAAATACTTTATAATCTGCTTGTTCCCTAAAGGAGAATCAAGTTGTTTAGCAACGCTAAATTTCTTGATCGCACACAACTCCCTTGTCATGCCTAGATCGCTACTATAGTTGCTCATCAATAAATTCTCTAACTTTAAGTTGCTGGTTGTCTTCCCAGAAATGCTTTAAAACTTTAATTTTGAAGTCTTTGAACAATTTCAATTCACCTTCAATCAGTCTAAACCAAATTTCGGCACTACCCTTCAACATATACCTTACAATATTTAACTTTGTTTGCGCATCTCCTTTACCTTCCATTAAAGTTTTTAAGTTGTTTAAAAATACGTTAGGGTTAAGTTTATTATCCCCATAAAATTTCGAATGTTTTTCCAACGGAACACTGGTTGGACTACATCTCATCGGTTCCCCGACATGAATATTTTTATCCCTGTCTTCTAAATTCTCAAACTTATTCCCTAACTCTGTTTTAAAATTTCCCAAATCATTTCTAAATGTTTTAAAACTAGCTTCTCTCTATTTCATTTACTTTTCGATCTAAAGTTTTAATTGTCCCATTAATTTTTTTCTCACTTGCTTTTTTATTCGCTTTTATTTGAACTATTTCTTCTTGAATATCATCCATATCATCTAAAATTTGTACTACTTTTCCTCTATTCAAATTTCATTTCTTCAATGGTTTTGTTAGTTTTCTCTAAAATCAAAGTTATTCTTTCATTAATCTCTTTAAATTTTATTTCATTCTTCTCACTTTCTAATCTTAAATCCAAATTTTACAATGTTCTCTCTAAATTCTGTTTGTAACTCTTAAGTATTTTGATCCAATTAATCGCCCATTTCTTTGGTACATTTCTCACCCATTCCTTTCATGCCTTTCTCATTTTTTCACCCGTTGCTTTAATGCATTTTCATTCCTTTCACTCATTGTCTTTTGTTCCTGCATACTTTAGTTTAGACTTAATAAAAGAGCCATTATTTTTTATTCCTGGGTATCCCCTACACTCTTTGTCTCTGGATTCTCTTTTTTCGCTTCTTTCACATAAACGCTTTCTTGAGAGCCAACTTCTACTTTTTCAACTCTCAAACTTTCACGAACTTCTTTCGTTCTGTCCGTCATACTAAAAAATTAATCAGATATTACAAAAGCAAAAAAAAACTCCTAAAACAAATCGTACGTGACAAGAAACTCTAACTTACAAACGAATTGATCGAGCCACAGGCTGGGTCGCCGCTAAAAAGTGATGTGAAAAGGGCCACACGTTGAGGCATCACTAAATGAGTGCTGTGAGAATGCCTCGCATTGGATGCGCTAAAACAGTGCTGTGGTGACGGCGCGATGAGAGCGTCACTAACAGAGTGTTGGAATACAGATACAGCAATGTGTAAAACTTGAAGTTGTTCAATTACCTCTCTTTCTGACTTTGCCTTGCTAGCTCAACTGAATTGACGGAGTTTTTAAATGTAATCAAAGCGATATCACAAAGCATTTATACAATATGAAATATTTTCTATCATACAAAGGCATATAGAACATTTACAACATCGTTTCTTTTAAACATAAAATAATTTCTAAGAAGTACTTATAAAAGAAATGTTCCTTATCTTGTTTTAAATTTACAGAACTAAATTTCTTCTTTTATGGATATTTTACCTACTCTCCGTCAGTATAAATGAAAACTCCTTGTACGGTTTGTGGCATTTCCAAGTTTAACGGTCTGTGATCAAAAGCTAAAGCGCAATAGAATAATTTCAACTAATGCGACATATGTACAATTATTTTAAATGCTTCATGCATTAGTTTTATCTATAGTCAATAATTTCGAAGAGCGCCAGTTTAGTATAAAAAATGTGATGTTAGTTATGTTATCAACGTTATCTTGTTTTTTAAATAATCAAGTCCTGTTGAATTGGTGTTGTTGAAATTGATTATTTTTACACAGTGGCTTAAAAATTTGCCTTAAATGTAACTTTAGTTATTGGATTGGATTTGTTTGTGCACAAAAATCTCCACAAATAAAATATTAATAGGTTTTGTACTAAAATCAATGTAAAATTCACCTCTCATGGGAAAATTATATGAGATTGAGTACTCAAATATCACCATAAAATATCAATATTTCATTAAACTTTAAAATATTGTAAATCTCTCACCTTGTTTATGGAATATGTAGCACTCAGTTGCTGTTCGTTATATCTCAAATCAGCACAAGTGATATTTTTGCTTGGATTTGTTTCGTAGTTTCTAACATGCTCTAAAATTATTACATTTCGTTGACCATTCTTCAAAAACTATTTGTTACCAAAATTTCTGCCCATTTCCCAACAATTATTTAAATTAATTGTTTATGCCTATTCACCAACCGTTATTTAAAGTACCAAAATTTCTGTCCATTATTTAAAGCTTTATAAAATTTTGTATAAGTATGAGTTAATGCCCTTACATTTGTCAAACAGCTCATTCCGTTGAAAATTTCATCAAGTTTGTGTTTAAAATTAATTAAACTATCTTCTTGACGCCCTTTGGCGGGTTAACTTTTATATCACTAAATCACAGAGTAAAATTCCTCTTCTTACATTTTGTCTAGTATTTATACGATTTCAAATCGTGAGGTAGGGGATTTTTCGATTGGATTGAAATTTTTCCCAGTATTTGTGCTGTTTAAAATTTCCCGACAGATAAAGGATTTTGACGCGCTTTTAGTGACTGAAATGCATATGATTTTCTATTATTTTCGCTTTTATTAACCTTATATTGAAATAGCAAGGTAATAACTGACTTGAGTACAGCTGCCTTGAAAACTAAATTTTTGCTGCACAATCTTTTCCATAACACGCCACTTTGGACAGATTAAACACATTTACGTGCGTTTTTTTAAATTTAAATTATAGTTTAAGCGTTTTTCATGAACTTATGTATCTTTGAAGTAACAAATGTTTCCAATATTATAATGTATACAAGTTAATTAATTTTATGGACGGCTGCATTTTAATGCCCTAAACTGGATTTCCTTAATCTACTGTACTTTTTTCTAACATTATAATACAAATGCGTAATGCTCTTTATGAAATATTTACAGACCAATACTAATAGGATTCCTACCTTAAACCTTATTACGTGGAGCTACATACATTGATTTATTTTAAATGCTAAAAATTTTATTTCCGGTGCGACTTTAAAAGTGTTTGCAAAGTTATACTGCCGAAAAGATTATTTCTCATTAAAATTCACGTCAATATATATATATATATATATATATATATATATATATATATGCTTCGATTCATCTTTGCTTATCTGCTCATTTAAAATTCAATCAACTAACCAACACATGTTATCTGCGCTCCTTTATTAACATATCTGAAACGCTCTTTCCTTGTACAATATCGATCTGTATTCTTTAACGGCCACCTGCCGTTGTTGTATGTTGTTTACACATATATCCAACGGTCTGTATTTTTTGGAACATTAAATTTTATAGCCTCGTTCGTTTAGATAACGTTCCCCTGTTGTTGGTATGGTTTAAAATGTTTCTGGTTCTACCCTATGTTAACGAATACGAAAAGCTTTTGCAAAATAAAAGCGGTATTTGTTTCGTGTTGCCTCTAAACTTTTATTATCCTAATTAAATATTATGCTAAGTCATTTATAAATAAATACACCTAAAATTACATTACCCTAAACTATCATACGTTGAATATGCTCTAATTTTTATTTACAAATATCTAATATATATATATATATATATATATATATATATATGGACATGCCCAATTTGACAGTATCCTCAATATTTATCTTGCACATATATATATATATATATATATATCCATCTATGTATATATATATATATATATATATTACTCATATTTAGACCAGGGTAGAAGATTAAATAATCGCATCAAATAATTTTAATCACCGTGTATAATGAATATTATTAGATAATACGCTTTATTAAAACCATTAAGCATAAATAAATTCGGTCGTCTCAGTAAAATTAAGAAATTTAAATTATTTATAAGACGCTTTATATCAAAAGAAGCAGTATTGAAAAGCTCTGCGTGTAATGTAATTATTCCTAAACAAATGGAAATTACGTGCAAAGTTTATATTAATTAACCCTATTTCGAGTAACCGGTATTAAACAAAGTGTACACATAATAATTAATATTTAAGTTGTATTCGCTAAAATGAAAAGGATAGAAATCAATTTTAATTGGAGTTAATTAAACCGTTAATAACATATAATACCTATAGAATCTTGTAAAAACCCAAGATTAAAATACCACGGATTAAAGCTCTGAGAATTAATATTATGTAGAACACCTGCGTAGTTTAAATAACACATTCGGCGTAAATTTTGCAGATAATTAATGTTTCAAAGAATCTTGGGAAAACGTCGCATAATAGTTACGAGAATTGCTAAAGCTGGGTATTTCACACTCCATGTGGACTAAAATAATCGATAATAAAGAATATCAAGTTGCACCAATAAGAACACGGTAGAGAAGGAAAGAGAAAATGCGTCAAGCAAAGACACATATTGTAAAAGGCGGGATTTAAGCAACGTCACGGGGGTCACGATTGGTTAAAAATAGGATGCAAATATCAGAGGTAGAACAACAATTTCTGTACAAAATTAATTAGTTTTTCTCGGACATGCTTGCGTGCCGTGTGGAAATTTTCTGAGTTTTAAATGGGGCGAGTGAAAATTCGTAAAAAACGACGTGCGAGCGACAGACTGGGAACATGGCATGAGAAATTCTTTAGAATTACCCGTTTTGGGGAACCGACCGACAGACAGGCTTTTTGCTATATATACCGAGATGAATATAAACAAGCTCTCTTAGACTTTTGACGATTCGATGCGTTAAAAGCTCGTACATACGCGACTTGATTGAAGATATTAAACCGTGCATTTTAGTTTGATTAAATAATTTAAAGTTTGCTAGTATATTTTAGTGATTCAAAATAGCTTGTTATTTACGTGCTAACATGAATGTACTTCAGTGCACTTAGATACAAGGTAATAAAATTTAGTTTCACTGTACCAATTAGCAAAATTTACAACGACGAATGTATACACAAAAGTAGGCAGTTTCGGCGTATATTGGTGACAGACGCATGAATTTCTTTGCTATTTTTCGGGGGTGTTAATAATTAAATGGTTCAAATACGTGGCTGGATCCATGAAACAAGGGTCAGATAAACACAGATGAGTTCCGGAAAAGCCCAGAAACAACTTCAAATAAATGGTGATGGAGAAAATTTTAAAAGCGTAGAGAATCAGAAGCCGTAAATATAATCCTGTTGAATGGTGTGATTAACTAAAGAAACGATACTTTGAAGCTACGAGGACAGTAACCTTCAGGTAAATTATACTATTTTGTTTGACATTTTTGTGTGTATTGAATGACTTTATAATTGATTTACTTTAAATGGACATTAGTGAAATGGTACTAACCATAAAAGTTTAATTTTAAGATGAAATTTGCTTGTTTAAGTAAAAAGGGGTATTTTGTTGTGATGTTCGGGAATATGATGAAAATTTGGGTATGTCTTTGAGCTCAATTAGACAAACCTGGTTAATTAACGTAAAGGGGTGGTAGATGCTCCCTTTATACTCAGACTCCGGTCTGCTTATATTGTTATATTAATTAGTAGGCATCCAACAAGGACTTTAATTTTGGATGCACAGTAAAATGATAATAAAATTAATCCTGAAATTCTTTTTAAAACTGAATTGTATGCTGAAATTTAATTTGAAGATTTAATGTATTCTGAATATTGATGTAAATAGAGTTAACGTTGATGTTTGTGGTAGGAATGTGTTGTTTAATTTTATGCATGAGGAGGTTTATAAAATTAGGTGAGCAGCCGAGGCGAAAACAGGATCACAGCAGTTTATGACGTCCAATCGGTGGGACTAGAATTTTTTTGTTGAAAGGACCCAGTTCCCGCATAACAGGAGAATATCACAGCAGTTTATGGCGACCACAACGTGAGGGCTCGAGTTCCAAATAAAATTTTTGTTATTTTATTCCTGGAAACTGGCGATCTGAGAGAGAGAGTTTCTGTTTGTGGATAAATTTAAGAGTATTTTAGAGTGTGTGAGAGTGATTTGAACGTATGCAGAGAAAGGAGTGGTTAAGGAGTCAAGGAGTGGAAATTGGAAGTGACGATAGTGCATTGTGTGGGAAAAATTCGAAAATGGAAGAAGCTGGAGGCAGTAGAGATCAGTCGAGGACGGAATCAGAAGAAACAGGAAATGAGTTAATGATGAGAATGTTAGAGGAAATGCGATTAGCTAGGGAAGAATCGAATAGAGCGATGGAAGAATCCAATAGAAAATTAGAACAGTTAAGCGATGAATCTAATAGAGCTAGGGAGGAATCGAATAAGAAATTTGACCAATTAAATCAGGAATTAGGGAATAAAATAGAAAAATCGACGAGAGAATTTACAGAATTTAAAAATAGTCTTACCGTGAAAATGGGGGAAGTTGAAAATAAGGTAGATAAAAATGAGCGGGATATTACAGGTCTTCGACAGGAAATGGGACATTTAAGGTCCGAAGTACGCATGTTCTGTGAAGAAGAGATTAATGTAAAAATGACTGAAGTGACGGACTCATGTAGGGATCAGTTAGGCAGGGTAGAACGTGAAGTTAGTAGTATTAAATACAACATGTCAAATTTAACGGGGGATGGTCCCAGATTTGCTACAGGTGGAGTATCATTGGACCAACACATGAAGTTTTATGGCGATAACAGGGTAAATCCACAAATTTTTATTAATAGTGTAAGAAATCTAGTGGGAAATTTATTTGACGAACAGACTAAACTGAATACGATAAAGACTTTATTAAAGGACAACGCGGAAGCATGGTACAATTTAGTAGGACAGGACATAGACACGTATCAGGACTTTGAAAACAAATTTTTACAACATTACTGGAGTGATCACAAACAGGATCAGATTAGGGACGACTTGATTACAGGAAAATTTAAGGGAGAGTTTGCAGGTTCTAGGGAGCAATATGCCATCCGCAAGTACAGTGTGGCCAAACAACTGAATCCACCATTGACGGACAGACAGATTATCAAGTACCTATCACGACATTTTGAACTGGAAATTAGACAACACGTGGCCTTACAAAACATCACAGAACGGGAGACATTTTTAGAGTATTTGCAGAGATATGACGATGTAGTGTAGGACGGACAAGAGAGATACGAGAACGAAACGTTAACACAGTTAGGTTTGACAACAGGGCACCGAATTATCCGAGACGGCCTGACTACAACAGAAATTTTCGACCGAATTGGGAACGACGAGGACAGGAATACAGGAGCAATAGTGCGACTAGGGGACCGACGCCAAGACCTAGTTACACGAGACAGAACAGTTTACCGGAAGTAAACGGGACTGTGACCAGCACGCCGAATAGAGACAGGGACACGGATATTAACACGAGGAGGACGTACGCACAGGTTGTAGAAGGACAACCAGGACCAAGCACGGAAAACAGGATGAGACAGGATTTTTAGAACGTGACAGACCACTAGATTTCTGTGTAAATGTATACGAACATCCACGTGAATTTTTCAAAATTGAGGAGGAAGTAGAGCCAGAAACTGAGGAAAAATTATGTTTGCCAATTATTAATTTAGAAATTTTGAGAATAATGTAGAAGTATTACTTGATACAGGGCAGAGGCGAGTTTAATATCGGAGGAATTCGTCAGCAAAATTAGGGATAAGGTTTGTGATAGAATTATGCCTATAAAACGTAGCCATTTAGTAGCTCCAAATAAAAAGAAGTTTGCTGTAGTAAATAGTGTTGTGGTGCTTAGGATAGATATAGGAGGTTTAAGCTGTGAACAGGAGTTTGTAATTGTACCTGGACTGAAGTTTCAGAGCATTTTAGGTGTTGACTGTATGATGAAGTTAGGGGTTTTGATAGATATGGAAAGGAAGGTAATAAGGATTAAGGATAGGGTAGTGCCATGGAAGGGCAGTTATGAAGTCACAGAGGATGACACGGGGTTTAGTATTAATGTAGTAGAGGTAGAGGATGATGAGGTTAAACAGATCAACACAATAAGATGTCCAGAGGATAGGATAGTAGAGGTTCAAGCTTTAGTACAAAAACATGCAGAATTAGTGGGGGTAGAAGCAACAGCAGCATATCGGGAGCAGGTGAAGGCAGAATTATTTTTGATGAGGTTAAGTGGCAAGTTTGTTTTTAATAAAGTAGATTTAAGGAATTCATTCTGGCGAATTCCATTACACAAGAATTCTAGAAGGTGCATAGGATTTTCCATAGAGGGAAAATTTGATAATTTTAAAGTAGTATCGTTTGGTTTGTCGGCAGAAAAGGAAATAAGAATAAATGAGAAACAGACAAGTGTAGGGACTGAAGAAGAAGTAATATTTAAGAGTCAGGATAATAGGGATGATAAGTTTATTTTATGTGAGATAATAGGGAGGATAAGTATAGATATAGAAGGGGGAGAAATAGGGATGAAGAGTATTAGGAGGGTGAGAAGAAAGACTTGGAGGGTCAAGAAGAGAGTTAGATTTAAATAGGATAGGGATAGAATAGGTGTAGATAGAAGAGTAGAAGTAAGTGTTTATAGAAAATAAAGCTAGGTATAGGATAAATATGGGAGATAATTAGAAATAGGTGTTTAGGATGAGAATAAAGATTAAATGTAGGAAGAAAATAAGATAGGTTAAGTATAGATATTTCTTATAAGATTAGTGGCGAGTTAGGAATAGAGTAAGAGTAGGATAGGCATATAGGATTAGGTAGGGGGAAGTAAAGTATAGTGAAGATTAGTTAAAAGTTAGGAACAGGATAGGTATATAGGATGTATATAGGATTAGATGGATGAGTAGGATGAAGTTAGGGATAATTTCAGTTTACAAAATTAAGTGAGAGTTAGGAATAGGATAGGGATATAGGGTAGGTGTAAATAATTTTTTTGATTGGAGACAAAGTAGGTAAGTTAGATAGATAAGGGTAGAGAGAGATAGGCAATTTTTTTTTTGTAATGTTTTGTCTAAATGCTTTATATTTGCATTCAAATAAGTGGGATTATTTGTATTCAAATAGGGGGAAAATACTCATATTTAGACCAGGGTAGAAGATTAAATAATCGCATCAAATAATTTTAATCACCGTGTATAATGAATATTATTAGATAATACGCTTTATTAAAACCATTAAGCATAAATAAATTCGGTCGTCTCAGTAAAATTAAGAAATTTAAATTATTTATAAGACGCTTTATATCAAAAGAAGCAGTATTGAAAAGCTCTGCGTGTAATGTAATTATTCCTAAACAAATGGAAATTACGTGCAAAGTTTATATTAATTAACCCTATTTCGAGTAACCGGTATTAAACAAAGTGTACACATAATAATTAATATTTAAGTTGTATTCGCTAAAAATGAAAAGGATAGAAATCAATTTTAATTGGAGTTAATTAAACCGTTAATAACATATAATACCTATAGAAACTTGTAAAAACCCAAGATTAAAATACCACGGATTAAAGCTCTGAGAATTAATATTATGCAGAACACCTGCGTAGTTTAAATAACACATTCGGCGTAAATTTTGCAGATAATTAATGTTTCAAAGAATCTTGGGGAAAACGTCGCATAATAGTTACGAGAATTGCTAAAGCTGGGTATTTCACACTCCATGTGGACTAAAATAATCGATAATAAAGAATATCAAGTTGCACCAATAAGAACACGGTAGAGAAGGAAAGAGAAATGCGTCAAGCAAAGACACATATTGTAAAGGCGGGATTTAAGCAACGTCACGGGGTCACGATTGGTTAAAAATAGGATGCAAATATCAGAGGTAGAACAACAATTTCTGTACAAAATTAATTAGTTTTTCTCGGACATGCTTGCGTGCCGTGTGGAAATTTTCTGAGATTTAAATGGGGCGAGTGAAAATTCGTAAAATCGACGCGTGAGCGGCAGACTGGGAACATGGCATGAGAAATTCTTTAGAATTACCCGTTTTGGGGAACCGACCGACAGACAGGCTTTTGCTATATATACCGAGATGAATATAAACAAGCTCTCTTAGACTTTTGACGATTCGATGCGTTAAAAGCTCGTACATACGCGACTTGATTGAAGATATTAAACCGTGCATTTTAGTTTGATTAAATAATTTAAAGTTTGCTAGTATATTTTAGTGATTCAAAATAGCTTGTTATTTACGTGCTAACATGAATGTACTTCAGTGCACTTAGATACAAGGTAATAAAATTTAGTTTCACTGTACCAATTAGCAAAATTTACAACGACGAATGTATACACAAAAGTTGGCAGTTTTGGCGTATATTGGTGACAGACGCATGAATTTCTTTGCTATTTTTCGGGGGTGTTAATAATTAAATGGTTCAAATACGTGGCTGGATCCATGAAACAAGGGTCAGATAAACACAGATGAGTTCCGGAAAAGCCAAGAAACAACTTCAAATAAATGGTGATGGAGAAAATTTTAAAAGCGTAGAGAATCAGAAGCCGTAAATATAATCCTGTTGAATGGTGTGATTAACTAAAGAAACGATACTTTGAAGCTACGAGGACAGTAACCTTCAGGTAAATTATACTATTTTGTTTGACATTTTGTGTGTATTGAATGACTTTATAATTGATTTACTTTAAATGGACATTAGTGAAATGGTACTAACCATAAAAGTTTAATTTTAAGATGAAATTTGCTTGTTTAAGTAAAAGGGTATTTTGTTTTGATGTTCGGGAATATGATGAAAATTTGGGTATGTCTTTGAGCTCAATTAGACAAACCTGGTTAATTAACGTAAAGGGTGGTAGATGCTCCCTTTATACTCAGACTCCGGTCTGCTTATATTGTTATATTAATTAGTAGGCATCCAACAAGGACTTTAATTTTGGATGCACAGTAAAATGATAATAAAATTAATCCTGAAATTCTTTTTAAAACTGAATTGTATGCTGAAATTTAATTTGAAGATTTAATGTATTCTGAATATTGATGTAAATAGAGTTAACGTTGATGTTTGTGGTAGGAATGTGTTGTTTAATTTTATGCATGAGGAGGTTTATAAAATTAGGTGAGCAGCCGAGGCGAAAACAGGATCACAGCAGTTTATGACGTCCAATCGGTGGGACTAGAATTTTTTTGTTGAAAGGACCCAGTTCCCGCATAACAGGAGAATATCACAGCAATATATATATATATATATATATCTTTTGTTTATGTATACTAATAATG
This sequence comes from Platerodrilus igneus, assembly GCA_036346225.1. NCBI lineage: Eukaryota > Metazoa > Arthropoda > Insecta > Coleoptera > Lycidae > Platerodrilus > Platerodrilus igneus. The sequence continues at coordinate 2,840,667 of JARFIW010000202.1, forward strand.
TAAATTTACTCTCATATTGTATCAGATTTATCATGAAGATTCTTTTCCTATTAATACCAGCAGTGTTTGCTGTTATGGGCGAGCAGTTGAGTGAATTAAAGGAACTTAGTGATGGAAATCAGGAATTTACTGCAAAAACATACACGGTACGTATTTATTTTTGATTATTTGTAATCCGTATCTATGCACATCAACTTAAAGTACACCGCCATACACGTACACGCTCAATACATATGCGTACACGCAAGTACGTATTTGCACGTAGACGCACACACATGCGCATTCATGATAGCAAGTGTACGCATGCAAGCGTGTGCACATATTACTAGCAGATTCACGCGTGCATACATGTACTTGTGCACGTGCGCGCAACACACACAGGTTTAAACTCGTGCGCACGTATACTTATACATACCCACGCACGTACTCACACAATGTATGAACAAGCACTCGTGCATTCACGCAAACTCACTTATGCCCCTCACACAAGCACGCATGCGTATACGCGCACTTGCACATACATCCACTACAAGCACCCATCCACTTACTTATCTACAGACTCACTCATTCGTTCATCCGTATGCCCACCCAGATATAAACTCACTCATCTAGCTACCCATAAAAAGTCAATTAGTTTAAAATATTTTGTCAGCTGTTGATGGTAGGTGTTTGCAAATTTACAGTCTAATTTTTTGAGACATTCTATTTGAAATTTATCAGTCGCTTTCTCTTGTTTTTGCTCAAAAGCGTACTTAAATTAGTTTTTTTATAGAAGATATAATGGAAACGACAAAATAGAAATAAATAGGTTATGTTCCAAATAGTTTGTTTCTCTGCATTAAGTTTCTTAGGAATATTTTGATTTGACATTTTAGGAATTGGCTGAAAAAAACCTTGGCAAAAACTTTTTGGTATGTCCTTTATCGGTAGCAGTGGTTATGGCACTCGCCGAGACAGGAGCTGCTGGAGATACTGCTCAGCAGATTATCAAAGGCTTAAGTCTGCCTGATACTGAAGAAAACATTCACAAAGCTTTCAAATTAATAGCTCCTAGTCTCAATGTAGACAATCAATATACACTCTCAAGTGCTAACAAAATTTACGTTAAACAAGGGTATAAAATCAAATCTCAACTTAAAGCTGTAGCAGCGGAAGTATTTCAAGCAGATGTAAGTGAAATAAATTTTGAACAAAGTGAAGCTGCTGCTGCAGAAATCAATAAGTGGGTTAGTGAGAAAACCCGAGATAAAATTAAAGAATTACTTGCAAAAGATGATCTCGATGGAAGTACAAGGGCAGTACTTGTCAATGCGCTATACTTCAATGGTTTCTGGGTTCACGCATTTAATGTTGAGTCGACTTCAAAAAAGCCTTTTGCTGTAAGTAACACGAAGGAAACGACAGTTGAGATGATGGAACAGACCAATTTCTTTGAATATTATGAAGACGCTAGCTTGAAAGCGAAGTTTCTAAAAATGAATTATCTGGATAGCCCAATTTCGATGATTTTTGTTCTCCCTGACGATGTGGATGGCTTAGCTGGTTTGGAATCAAATCTTGGAAAGGTTCTCCAAACTCCTAAATTTACGTTTGAAAGAGTTCATGTTCAAATTCCACGCATACATGTTGAACAAACAATTGATTTTATTCCAATTCTTAAAAAGGTAAGTATGTTAGGTATAATCATAGACTCAGTGGAAGCTATCTAGACATTTTAGTTTGGAGTTCATGATGCTTTTGGTACACGAGCAGATTTTAGCAGATTGATCGAAAATGCTATCGTATATATTAGTAAGATCGTACAAAAGGCTTTTATTGACGTAGAAGAAAAAGGCACTACTGCGGCTGCCGCTACTGCTGGTAAGTTGAGTTACACACTACAACTTTTTACAGGATTTTTTGCATTATTGAGTTAAATATGTGAAAGGATAAAATACAGGTTTAGAACATTTTATTGATTGACTTGTACATGGTGATTTATTAAGGGCGGCGACCGGCCGTATCTCGAGAATGGTATGCTCTAGAACCTGGGGAAAAAATTCTTTTAACAAATTTGGCCCTAAAAAATGTTTAAAACTGTTTTTAATCCGAAGTTTTCTCCTATGTGGTGCAATTTACTACTTACAAAATATAATTACGTTCCTTACAAAATAAACTCTGACTAAGGTTGGTAAAAAAATATTAATATTAGAGACGAGTGATGTTAAACATGTCGAAGAATTATCAAAACTGATCCAGTTAGCTTAGAAAATGATATTAATGTTTTATTATTGTTTACTTTTAAATTGTTGTTGCTGTTAAATTGATTTTGAACGTTTGCAAACTCACTCTTTTATAATGCATTATTATTCAAATGATATGCTTGGTGTGTATTTTGAATGTCTACAAAATAGAGTAATTGCTGATAGGGAATATGCGGTACAATATCCTAAAAGGCGGTGTCATTTTAGCAAAGTATTCAAAAGATTGGCATGAAGTTTGCAATATATCGGCAATGTTCAATTTGTTGCAGTAAGCAATAGGATACGTAGAAATATTTATGGTTCCGGGTTGGGGCCGTGTAATCTTATAAACTAAGGTCTACGTTTCGCCAACTTTTGTAAGGGGTTTCATCAGGACAAGAAAAGAAAATAATTATTTAAAATGTAAAGAATTATAAAAAAGTTATTTCTGAACTAGCAGACTCACCAACCCATTTAAGCCAAAAGGTGTCTTGTGGCGAAGTAACTGGCGAAAGTAGCGAAAGTGGTATTTTATATAAGACGAGAACTTGATGCATGAGTGATCACTCGTTCGCTAAATTGAAAGTGATCAAGAATTGAATTATTCTTTGCTGAATAGAATACTAAAAGATTGTAAAATGCATCTGTATCCTGTAGACCCTCTTACCACGAATTTTAGGTAACGTTTACCTGCGTGTAAACTGCCTGCTATGAAAGTCAATTCTGTTGCAACCTTAGCAGGGAGGGGTTCAGTGTTGTACAGTCTTATAATAAACAGAATTTAGTTGTTCAATACGAGTAGCGAATAATTATTTAATCCCTCTATTGACGCAACAGCATCCTTATATTATTTTAAACCAAACGTTAGAATAAATAGATTTTGATCGACGACAGAACTACTGAAATGGTTAAAAGGAATGTTGAACGATGATACAGACTTTATTAATGACGGATAACGGATAAGGCTACCCTGTTCAGCAATGGTGAAGTAAATTTGCACAACAGCCACTACTGGTCAAAAACCAATTCACATTGGCAGAACAAAGGCAATTACAAAAATCGTTGTAGTCTAATCGTATAGTATAATATTTTAAATGCAAATACTATCGAATCACTTTTCTTTGAAAGAACATTAGATGGAAAAAAGTATTTAGAATTTTTACCAATTGATGGATTGAACGAGGGAGTATTTTTCCATGGCCAGCACGGTTACTAGACCTTACGGTTTTAGATTTTTACTTGTGGGGATGAATAAAAGATTTACTTTCTAAAACACGCCAAACTACACGTAAGAATATGAAAGATAGGATTCTGAAAGCATTTCAAAGTATTTCTCTTGCTGAAGTTGAGACCAGTCATCATTCCATTAGCGGAAGACTGAATTTGTGCATAGCAAATGATGACAAGCACTTTGAGTATTTAAAATAAGTAGGTAAGTAAGTGATTTTATTTTTTTTTTGCGTTTTGTAAATTTTCGTTATGAGTAATCTTAATTTGATTATGTTTCATTATCAATGTTATTAAATATTTTTGTGATGCCGTTTTACTTGTTACTTAGTTCTCAAAATAATTTTAGCAACATAATTTTACTTACAGTGTGATCTAACACATCACAATTTCGAAAAAGCCAATACCTTTGGAATGACAAAGGATATCAGTTTGTGGCTTTAACAGGTCAATAATTTCTCTTATTTGTCTTTTTGTACCCTAGTTAGATCGATAACATTTCCTAGAAAAAGTCATAATAAGAGCTAGGTGTTACAAAACGTCCTCTAGTGTTATCGCTCGAGTAGGGAGGCGTCTTAAAGCAAGTAGGCTTGGCCTGATTATTTGTTTAATAAGTATAACAACCAAAATAATTATAAGTTCATAAATACATAAAATAAAGTGAATTCGTTAAAATTGAATGAATTTTAATTGTTGAAGCAGTTCGGAAGTCTTCGGTAATTTTTAAAACTCTTCGGAAGGCTTCGTGCTTGCTTGTGAAACCAAAATTAACTCAAACACGTATGAAATGAATGTCTATATAGCTTGAAGGCGGTGAAAGCGGCTTTGGTGGTCTTCGTAACTCTGGGGAAGGTTTCGTGTTTTCACAAAGAGTTATGATTTGAAATTAAAAACTACTACTTTACAATATTTACAAGTATAGGGAATGTGGAAGTCTTTGCTTATCTTCGGAATCCTTCAGAAGGCTTTGGACTTGATTTGTGAAGTCCAATAATAACTTAAACAGTGGTGATTAGAAAATATTAACAGGTTTGGGAGGCCCAGACGTCTTCTGTGGTCTTCGGCACCCTTCGGCAGACGTCGTGGACGTAGTGCCTCAGGCCTCGTAGAGTACGTTTCCGTTAAACACTACGGGGATGATGTCCCGGAGGTAGACCTGGCAGATGCAGTCGACGACACTGTAGTAATCCACTCCTCGGGATGTGTTTCTAGAAAAAGTCGTTTGAATAGGGTCTTTCGGAGACGGTGGAATGAACGGATCGCGCGTCGAAGGGCGTTCTGTGCTTGTTTGCGACTTGATTGGTGTACGGAACGAATCTTACCACCCATACGTAGTTTATATAGTTATTCCCAGTATATTATAATAACGTGCCCCAGGTCTGGCGGCAGACAACGCTACGTTCGGAGAGTACGCAGGCTACGGTGAGCGCTGCGTTCCGAAATATAGCAGGCTATGGAGAGCGCTGCTAGTTGAAGGTTTGCAGGCTATGGGAAGCATGCAAGAGGATTCTTTAGGCTATGGTGAGCACTAACGAATGTCTTCCGCAGAATTTGAAACTATATTTATACACTTCCATTTCCAATTCTTCCTGTGTTGAAAAACGTTAATGATGTCTTTAACCAATAATTTAGTTGCACCAATGAAAGTATAGATTTTTGGGTAGCACAAAAACTTAGTTGGAATTTCTCGAGATTTTTTGGTTTGTTCTATTTCCAGCTCGTGTACTCTGATATAATCAACTGCAAATTCTCGGTCTGTTCAGTGCTCTGCGTGTGGTGATATAGTCAACACTAGTTGCGGATTGAAAGATCAAATATGTTGTTGTTATTTTATTCTGAAATATACCTTTAATGCTCTTTGCATGGAGCTTACGTTTGTGAAAATCAGTTCAGCATTATGGAGGTTAGAGTCTTTCTTCTATCATCGAAATTACACTTTCCCCAGCACTTAGAAATAACTGATACAGAAAAATGACTTAAACAAAAGTTGTAGCACAAGGACACTAGTTTCTAATGTTGATATTTTTACCAACCTTAATTAGGGAATACTATGTAAATAACGTAATTATATTTTGTAAGTGATAGATTGCACCACCTAGTGAAAAACTGCAGAGTTAAAAACATTCTAAGCAAATTTTTAGTGCCGAATTTGTTATTAGGATTATTTCCACAATTTCTAAGATACATGGTTTCCGAGATACGGTGGTCACAACCCTTAAGGAATAACCATGTACTGCAAATTATCTCTACCACGAATTAACTTTTCCTTGTAACTCTACTCCCATGTTATTCTTTATTTATGGTCCAGTCTCAACATAAACTGTTTGACGCAGTTTCCACTGTTACCTATTTTATGCTAACTCTTTAATACCTTCTAGCATCTATACCTAAGTAACTCTTTTAACAAATTAAGTAATCGCGCAGGCAGAGTTAATAGATCAACCGTTGTACAAGTTTGTGAAACATGGTTAGGGTTTCTCCAGCACAAACAATGAGGACAAATGAGAACAATGAAAAGAAATGAGGACTGTTAAATATTAATCTATGGCTGTCACAAAGATAGCATTATACGTAATATCTTCTTTAAGAGAAACGTAACTATGATCTGTACATAAGTACACACCAAAAGTTAAACGCTAGGATTTTAAGACTACAAAAGCGAATTTTTATAACTAATATTCGGTACGATTAACTTGCATTATGTGACGTTCTCGAATCAAATAATCCTTTTTCAACTTGCATTTTTTTATTAGGTCCAATACAAGTCTAATTATTCATAAATATTTTCAGAAATTCCTTAATATACCGAAATGCCGTTACAAATAGTTACAACAATATTTACTAAATAAATTTTTTTTAAAGCGAGGTGGTGCACTATATCTATTACTAATTTAATTACGTACCTAGATGTACCATTAATTTGTTTACACAAACACTAATCTAATTATGTCAATGTATATAATATATTTGACAACTTGAACAATTTATTTCAAGACACTTGTGGATTATTAATACCTGACTGAACTAATTGTCGGTTAGCAGCGACTACATCGCATCACGTGTTTTTGATAATTTTTAGAAGTTACAAAATCATTCTCGAATTGTTCTTTTTGTTCGCTTTCTATCAATTTTCTAAATACTCCATTTAACTATCACTTACTCCGTTGTTCATTTAAAGGCTTCGCCTTTTTTATTAGCAGTCAGTCCAGCGGTTTGCATTTACAATAAGATAAGTTACAAAGGCAAGTTGTGGTTAAACAGAATAAGATCTCGGTATAGGGTATGGACTAAAAGTTAGCAGGTAATTTAGATTTCTCAAAAATTATTTTTAAATATACTGACAAATAACTTTTATCTTTTGCGAAATCCACAATTATTTATTTAAATTAAAAAGTGTCAAAAAACTTATTTGTTCTCATTTACTTTCACCGAAGGCTTGGTAGTTTAGCAACATTACCAGAACCTTGCATTTTGACTATTCAAACTGTGTGGAGCAAGAAACTAGTTCCTGTAGGTACAGCAACAGAAGAAAGGTCACTGAATTTTTTTAGCATTTAATAGGTGCAGGCTATTTATAGTTTCACTTAAATTATGTATTACATGTTTAAGTGTGTAAGCAATCACTTCACTAAGTTTGACAAAGCTGTAATTTTTATTGTAATTTATAAAGCTAAAAAGGATGAAATAGCTACTAAACAAATCAGATTTTGAGCATTACTGGGAATTAAAGGGTTAAAAATTGGTACTGGTAGTCATCTGAATTAAAAACTTGTTTGCGGGTTATTCATTTATTTGTTAGAGGTGATAAATCGTATTTGGAGTTATTCACGTTCTCTTAGACTGAAATAGCCTCGAGAAGTAAGCTTCAGAATTAATTTTATTACTTTATTTGGGTATATATATATATATATATATATATATATATATATATTGATTAGAAGTCATAAAAAGGTCATGTAGCAACTTTTTCGTAAACACACGACGCCGCAAACCAGAGCAAATTAGGAAAGATTTAAGAAAAGGCTCAAATTATTTAAATATTAATTCATTTCATAGAGAAGCGTATTTGCTTTAACGCTCGGTATATGGAATATAAATGCATAAAAACTCGTGACTGAAAGAGTTTTTATTCTAAATTACAAAGAAGTAGTGCTTTCAGATAAGGATAATGGTATTTTCCGCGAGTAGGACGTTTCTCAAAACGTTTCCCAGCATAATCTAGTACTAAAATGATACATAAGGTAAAGCACATCGTCCAAATTATAAAATAAAATAAGATTAATTACAGCCATAAATCTTAAATGTCGTAAAAATAAGATAGCGCATAGGTAGCCCGAGGCTGGTAACATGATAAATCTAAATGTTGCATTATACATGAAAGTTCTGAAAGCTTACGCAAAAAATGAGCCTATTTTTAGGACCAATCCGAACACTGAAATTAGACTTCGCTAGGTTTCTCTAGATTGCCTACGTCACACGGAAGCTTTTGCATATAACCCAATGGAAGTCAAATGCGGGATTAGTCGGTCAATTAATGAGTTGCTATTCAAACATCCCGAAGCCCAAAATTTCTAATTAAACACAATCTTTAATATTTTATCAATTTAAGGCATAAGTATTACACTAATTATTGAACTAAACTAAGGATTGAACTAAGAATTCAACTAAGTAAACGCTCGAGTGTTAAACTGGGCGTTTAATCAAGCTGTACTACGTGATTCAATAAACAACTACCAAACAAAATCATCAAGAAAATCTAACTGAAAACAAACTAAGGGTACTGGTCGGCAGCACAAAGCAGCAGCTCTAAGAATTGGGGTTCATGAAGAGACGCGCATTCACAACCAGCAGTTCAACGGGAAAAACAACAGGTCAGAGATAAAATTCATTAATAGCATAAGGCATTAATTTCTTTTTGAATATTTAAATTTTGCATTTACTGAGATATTTATATAAACGGTCGTCAAAAATTTTTGGTAGATACATAGAAATTACGTAAAAGGGAAAGAAGTCATCGAACGTTCAACGTACTTCCAATAGTATAAAGAGTTATTTTTGCTGGCTTTAAACTGATTTAAGGGAGTCGTAATTTGGAAACAAACTTATAATAAACATTGTTTAAAATTATTGAACCAAATTGTTGTATGTTGTTATATATTAAGCACTCCTTATATTTAACATTGTAAGTAACATTTTCATCTTTCAGTCATTTTCTCAAAACAAAGTATGATATCTGGAGGAAGAAAACCAATAAAAGAGTTTAATGCAAATCATCCCTTTGTGTTTATAGTTAAACATCCCAATGGTATCGTATTTATAGGTCGATATGTGATTCCTGACAACCATTGAGTACTATGAACAAATCTGGTATTTAATTTCCACAATTGCAAATCTTTTTTTCCAAATTCTTTTATGATTATATGTAATACAGATCTTGCATATAAATATATTTTTATACTAAAACTGGATTTTCTTTTACCTTACTTGCACAAAATAGATAGCTCAAACGCCACCATCAATTTGGGACTCGGCTAAAACAGTCATAGAGATTCCACTGCCTGTTTTAAGAAAATGACTCTCCATTCTTCATCCCTAATGTTATTGTAAGATTCTTGCACCTCTTATTCCGGCAGCACAAATTTATTTTCCAAGGATATAGTTGTAAAAGGACATATTCTTCACACCAGGTGAGTAGGGACATCATCTCAAAATCCTACCCTACTCTGATAAACATTTTCTCATCAAGTGAGTAGCGATATCGTTTCCGAATTTCATCCTATTTCGATCAACTGGTTCTCATCAAATGGATAGCGATATCGTTTGACGATCCCACCCTAATTCGGTACGTAGTACTTACATGTTTTAGAAGAGGAGCAATAAGTTGCTAGAGAAAATATAAAGAAAAGAAAAAGTAAGAATCCCTATAGATAGGAGCGTAGAACCTTTGTAGTCCCTTGCAGCTATATTAATACTAGCTTTGATAGGGTTTAGTAGAATTAAGTGACCAACAAAAGGAGGTTTTGGTTGGGAACATTTAAAGTCATCTAGTCAAGTTTAGCTAATAATCGCACAGGTGTGAGTTTTGTCCTAAACCGACAAATAGTAAAAATAGTTAGTTAAACAGGGCAGTAATAGAACCATAATAGTCACATTTGGTACTAAATCAAGATCACATCATGAGGATTAAGAAATTAGAAGAATATATGATCCAGTTCTACAGGTTATTCAAGGTGTTACAAATGCGTTGCTAGTTGAAAGAAAGCGCAAGAAATCGTATTCTTAATAAAGAAAGAAAGAAACAAAAAGACTGTCACACAGAAGAGTATGCAAAAATATAGGAAATTTAAGAAAAGAATTAATAGATTATATAAGCGTGCAATTCGTGCAGAGCAATTGTCAGAAAATGAAATTAGCGTCAAATGAGGATAAGCCCATTAGAAATTTTGAGCATCTGCAAGACAGCTGGTAAGAGAATTAGAACAACAAAAAATTAAGCAAGCATTGTATTAGTAGAAGCGCAAGATGTAGCATATATGTGCAAAAGATATACAGAATGAGTTAGAGAATATACTAAAACGGCAATTCAAAAAGAATTAAAACATCTGAAGTTTTACAATGCCATTGGAATAGATCTATTACAGGCGGATAGGGTGAAATGGAGAAATATACATCATATAGGTTGATAAACATCATATAAAAAGGAACCTTAAACTTAGGCTTTCCGGTCCCATGCGTTTTCCAGGTTCAAGTCCTATCCGGGACCTTATATTTTCCATCTTTCAATTACTAGCTTGATTTGAAATGACCATTTGGGCTTTGCATAAAAGTTTAAGTTATTATTTCATCTTATTAACTATAATACGTTAGTATTTCCTTGTGTAATTAATTACTTAATATTTCTATATATTTAATACTTGGCTTATAGCCGTAATTTTCAGCATTGCTTCCTGTCGACAACTGACATAAGTAAAAAACTTGACACTGTCAGATATGATTGACAAAAATGCCAAACGATAGGTTGATGTATAGTTGTGTACCTGACTTAGATTTGTCAATTTTCCAATTGTCGTCACCTGTCCCGGTGGCGTAATTGGAATCCAAACGATTACTTACACACAAGTATTATAACCTACAAACGCAATTTAAGTCTAAAAACAAAATTTTATAACTACTGAGCATTAATATAGGGTTTACCCAGTCTTAGTTTATAATTAGTATTCCTAAAAGTTTACTTAAGTAGGTGACAAAATTGTCTTTTAGAAATTGGTATGGATAATTTGTGTACTCTTCAATTAACCCGCCTAAGTGTGATTGAGCAGTGACTCTTAAGAGACCTTTTTTAATGATCAAATTAGTTCGATATTTGACCCCATAAATCTTGATAATTATCCATTCACAAGTAGCATCTATACGCCAGAAGTTTTATGCAAGATTAGTCTATTTACATTAATTATATCACGAAATGTCTATCTAAAGATCTAAACAATAAAATACTTGCGGTTTTAACCATTAAATTATGCAGGATTCATATATCTTCAAACCGAGTCGTTGATCAAGCTTCCATCTCTATTTTATACCATAATAACTCTATCGGAAAGTCAATTCTCAATTTATCCGTTTATGTTACCATTAATACATAAATTAAATTCGTAATGCTTCTTCTCATTTAAGTTGTTCATATTTCAATAAAATTTACTTTTGTACCTTGAATTTTACTCCATACGTTTTAATAAAAACCATTGTTTTAATCAATACATTAAACGTCAAACGTAACCCAGCACTAGTTTAAATCACAGCTTTTAGTCGATCGTCAAGCACATTATGGACAAGTGTCTTTATAAACAGAGCATTAGTACTGCTTGACTAACCATTCGTAAATGACGCCTTAATTATTTACCCGCTTTATAAAATAAAAAGGGGGTTATGTCATTAACTTCCGAATATTTCTATACTTCTCTAGTTGATATGACTGACTAAGCAGATGACATTTAGTCGAAAATGTTGTTAGTGGGTTCCTTGCGTTATCTTTGGCTAATGTGTTAGGTCGTAAAAATTTCACTATCTACGTCGATTGGTGTAGTTATATGAATGAATGGAAAAACTCGTTTGTTATTGCGGTTATTTTAATTTATGGTCTTTACACATCCTATCGCATTCTGCGGTTGCGCAAATTCATGATGTTACAGTAAAGATAATTATTTGTCACCTGCAAATTGATTTATGTTGTTCTTTTCACTTTCCAATAAACTAGAACAATTTGGAGAAATGAGTATTTTCGTTTTTAAAAACCAAAATACTTTAAATGGACAGAAATCCCTAGGTACTTGAAATAATGTTCCCAGTAGAACAACTTTACTTTGTAACGCGTTATTAAATGGTATTTAATACTTTTGAGGAAGACAAATATTTACATATCAAAACTCGTTTTTAAATTACGAGTTTTCCAACCTACATAATATGCATTTAAAATGTGTTTTAAATGGTATTTCATAATTAGAAATGATTTATATTTTTGCGACTATCACTTACGAACTAGAAAATATTATTTTTCGAAGCCAGCCGTACTACGGAATACTATACAGGATGTTTCTTCACAGAAATTAAGTATTATAAATTTTTAATTTTTTCTGGTTATGGGTTGTTTTATGTACAGAATTTGATGCTCAATGGCCTGTATATGAACTTCTAACCACACACACATATATATATATATATTGCTGTGATAAAGGGTTGTTTAAGGGTGTATTGTATAGCAAGGGTCGTGCAGTAAACATAAATTACAATAGGAAGCAGAAAACTGCATTTATTTAACAGAAAATTAAGTAATCTGGATATTATATAAATAGTAGGTATGTAGCACCCTGTATATAGAGCATAATTAGTTTTAAGCGACGCAAATAAACACATCTTACAACAATAGGACGCATATTTAGCATAGAAATAGGTAATTCATACATTAGGTAAATAACAAGGATTTAATTTATAAAGCTTTATTAATTTTAAGTAATGCAAATAACGATATTTTTCAGTAAAAGCACGCGTATTTAGAGGTAAGGATAATACATGTAATTAAACACGCATTCAAAAGGGTTCTAATTAGTTAAATATAATACGAAGATAAGAGATAAAATTTAACGAAGCTTTGTGTAAGTGCGTAGAAACAATTAACATTTTTGATAAGAAAATGCAGTTCAAAAACGCATAAAATAAACATACATGAAAATCGAAATTAAAGTTACATCATGTATTTTTGTATAATTATGGAAAAGGCAATATCTAAATAAACAACGTATGGTTTAGATAGCAAATAATAAAGTGTCAAATAAACACATTACATGGAAAACGAATATATTACACCAGAAAACCACTTCAAGGTGTAGGATATACAATTACCTTATTGGTTAAGATAGCGACGGACTTGTTAAAAGTCCAACCCACATACAAGTGGGATGAGCCTATATTAACAGCGACAATGATAACAGAGTTCAGTTTTAACTCAAGAGGGCAAAGCTGCGCTACTTTGAATTGAAAAGTCATGCGAAATTTTAAAAGGTATAGTGACAAATAAGTGATACAAATATGAAGATTTGTTTTGCCGATTAACGGCTTCGAATGTGATGTTAATAATTCGAATGTGATGTTAATGATTCAAATGTGTGAATATTCCTAATGGATGGTATAACAATTTAAATGCATGAATACTTCGAATCTTGGTGAAAATAATCCTAATTGATGGTATAATATTTCAAATGAGTGGATAGATATTATAGTTGATGATAATTCGAATATGGGGATATTTTAAATGGATTAATGTGATATTTCAAAGCAGCGTCGACGATTTTGGTACAATTTTGGGTTGCGAGATTTAATGCAAATATAACAAAGAAGCACGAAGTAATTTATGGAGAAAAAGGGGTTCAACTAAGCAGAGCAGGTCAGATCTAATTAGTTTTAAGAGATTTTTCTATTTAAATTTGAATATTGAATTTACTTAATTTATAAAAGTGTAACAAAGTCAGCAACAAACTTTGCATACGTTAAAAGTACGTAATATAATAAAGGGATCTGATCGTTTGAGGCTTCTTTGGTAAAAAGGGTAGTTTTTGGTGACTTTAGATTGATTGCATAGCATATAAATTTTGGAATAAATAAGACTTATGATATTAATTGATTGAAGAGTGTATTTTAATAATTTTTAAAACTTGTACATAATATTTCTTTTCATTATATGGAATTAATTGACTTCATTTTATAATTCAAACAAAGAGGTAATCAGAAAGGGGTGAAGAAGAAAAAAAATTGACCATCGTAACGTTGTGCACTCTGTGTAGAATAATAAAAGCTAGCCGTGGAATAATAATAAAATTAGTGAGATTTAAATTTGATTGGAAAACACAGAGAGGTGGAGTTATATAAGAAAACGTCCATTGACACCGAGTACGGCGTTATCATATCAATATATATATATATATATATATATATATATATATATATATATATATATACGGATTATATGTAATACCGTTCTTGCATATAAATATATTTTTATAAGTAAATTTAAATTTGTTTTACTTTACATCTACAAAAGAGGTAGCTCAATAGAGTACCATTCGTTTGAACCTAGGCTATAATAGTCATAGGAATTCCATGGCTTGTTTTAAGAAGAGGACTCTCCATTCCCCATTCATACTGTCTTTAAAGGATTCTTACACTTCTCTTTGTGAAAGGCTACAGATAACCCACGCCGCTTTATTTTCCCAAGAAACAGTTTTAAAGTAACATATATTCTCATCGGGTGGGTAGCGATATCATTTCTCAATCCCATTCTATTTCGGTAAGCTTTTTCCGATCAGGTGAATAGCGACATCGTCTTACAACAAAACTCTACTTGTGTAAGCTGTCCCTGCTTGTTTTAGTGGGGTAACACAAAATCATTAGAGAAAATATAGCGAAGAGAAAAATAAAAGAACTGTATGAATAGGAAAGTTGAACGTTCGTAATCATATATGGCTATTTCTAAATTTGATAGGGCTTAGTAAAATTAAGCGACCAACAGAATAAGACATTTGGTCAGAGAAGAAGGATCAAGTTGTTTGGCAACACTAAATTTTTTTGTAGCATACAACTCCCTAGTCATGCCTGAATCACTACTATACTTGCTCATAAGTAAATTATCTCTAACATTAAATTGCCGGTTGTCTCTCCAGAGATATTTTAACATTTTAATCTCGAAATATTTAAATAAACTCAACTCACTTTCAATCAGTCCAAACCAAATTTCTGCACTATTTTTCAACATGGTCCTCGCGACATTTAGCTTGGTTAGTTCATCGCAACTACCTTGTATTAAAGTTTTTGTTATTTAAAAATATGTTAAGCTTAAAATTATTATTCCCATAAAATTTTGAATATTGCTCCAACAGAACCTCCTTCTCATCGGTTCCCTTACATGAATATTTTTGGTATATTTTCTGAATTTTTAAAAATTATTCCCCAAGTATGTTTTTAGATTTCCTAATCATTTCTAGACGTTTTGAAACCATCATGGTAGCTTCTTTCTATTTTGTTTAGTTTTTGATATAAAATTTTAACCTTTTCTTCTGTTTCTTTCTTACTTGCCTCCTGATTCGCCTTTGTTTGAATAATTTCCTATTTGACGTCATCCCTATTCTTTAGAATTTGTACCACCTTTCCTTTAATTTCAAATTTTATTTCCTAAATGGTTTTATTAGATTTTTAACCCAAAGTTAGCTTTTTACTCGTTTTTTTTAATTTCCTTTCATTGTTGTCACTTTCTAATCTTAAACTTTCTCCCAATTTGGCTACGTTCTTTCCAAATTCCGGTCTTCGCTCCTGAGTATTTTATTCATATTTGTCTCATATTTTTCATCATTTCTTTCATGCCGTTTTCGTTTCTTTCATGTTTTTCATTCATTTCTTTGATACATTTTTCATTCATTTCTTTTACTGTTCTCTCATTCTATTCACTTATTTCTTTCATATTTTCCTTTGTTGCTGCATATTTTGATTTAAACTTAATAAAAGAGCCATCATTTTTTACTCCTGGGTCTCTCTTACACATTGTTCTATCTTGGCCTATGGATTCTCCCTTTTTCTTTCCTATATATAAACACTTTGCTGAGAATCAATTTCCACTCCCTCAGCTATCAAACTCTGGCAATCTTCATTTATCCTGTCAGTCATACTGTAAACCAATTAGATATATTACAAAGAAAAAACTTTTACAACTCTTACGAGACTAGAAACTCTAACTTTTAGTCGATTTAATTATGACAACCACTGTGAAAGGGAACTCTAAAATTTGTACCGTGACTTAGGTACAGCAAACTGTATTAATGGGAGAGCACTGAAAAATATGAAATTATTATTTTACATTCTTTTTCTTTTCTTTGCCTGGCTAGCTCAATGGAAATTATACTGTGGAATTTACAAAGATGAAATGAAACAGCAATCTCAGAAAACATGTATGCATTCAAAAACATTTTTTTTCATACAAAAGAATTTATAAAACGGATTACAGTTTAAGTTTATACAGAAAATTATTCCTAACGGTTACCTGTATACTAAAATTATCTCTACATACTCTTTGTTAACAGGTATGAAATCCTTTTTAATTCATGCGTGGATAATTTGTCCATTTTTTATAACCACGTTCGTGAAATGTGATTGGCCAATAACTGTTTACAGATAATTTATTAAAGATCAAGAATCTGCACACTCTGACCTAAAAATTTGATACAAACTATCCCCATCACAAATAATAAGTATGAGAACTTATTTTAAATCTAATTTACCAATATTAAAATATTCTAATCAGTTACAAACAAAGAAATCTAAAATTTATTCCTGCAATCCTTATGGTCAAAAGCGCTTATTAAAATCTCATTTCCAACGTAATTAACGGCATTAAGAGCTCCCTGGTTGCATTTTAAAATCTCCATCAGATTACAAAGCGGATCTTCTATTTTTAATCAATTAACGTCCGAGCAACTTTTGTATTGAAAAACGTTCAATCTTCATAGCATTTTTCAAAACAATGATACTTATCAAATGATTGCGGTTGAGGATTTCTATGTCTCAAGCTACTTACACGTATACGTTTCATGTCGGAAGCGTGCAACTCTGCCTTAAATGTTACATATTGTTTGGTAAAAATTATTTCCATGTCATTTTCCAGATTCTTCCAGATTTATTTAGAAGCATTAGTCACCGCTGATGTAAGAATTTACACCCATTTTTTTAACATTCCAATTAGTATCAATTGTCGTGATTTATGATCATCGTAAAACTTGTGGTTTACCTTCTTCGAATGCACGGAGTTAATGTTCGCCGTCTCTTTCTCTCTTATTGTACTATAGAAAGCTATTCAAAGCATTTAACTATTTTATTGCATTTTACTGTTTGCACGAGTTCCTCAAACCGGCGTTTATTCAATAATTAACTTGTAATTACGTTTAAAAACATTTTTTAGTAACGTATTTTCTTATTAATCAAGAACATTCTGGAAGTATTACGTTTAGTTTAAAATTCTTAAAATGAATTAAAGTGTTATATACACACAGGATAATTATTTTATGCTTTAAAGCTACATGCGACTTCTTTTTATTCTACATGGAAAAGATACTTCCCTTTGCTTTTTAATGATTGATTTGTATTGTAGTAAAGTCAACATTTTTAAAAGCGTTCTAAGTTATCTTTAACAAGTATTATTCTTCTCAAAATCTACACCCGGAAATATGCTTTGTTTTACCGCGGATGAATTTATAATTGATATTATTTCAGGCAATGAAAATGAATGCTTTGTGTATTTACACTTTAAAATGAAACTCGTTTTTACTAAGAATAGAATGATTTAAAAATGGGGCTTTAAGTTTTTATCCGTTTTACGATCTTTGCAATAAATGCAATACATGGGATTTCAGAATTAAATAAGAGATTCTTTTATGTTTTGTAATAATGGAGTGCAATGAATGGCTATGCAAAGAACTATACTTATATTATACAGGGTGGAAGAATTAAATATTATGAAAATTTTTTTTTTTTTTTTTTTTTGGATGGTAGTTTTTCATATAGTTTGGTGTCCAATGACCTCTCGTCACCTCTTTACCGCATCAATTTATGTATATATATATATATATATATATATAACCTTTATGACATAAGCGTATAATAAAAAAATTAGAAAACATCAACTTTAATTATACCATAATAAATATTGTTTAAAATTATTGAACTAAATTGTTATATATTAAGCACTTCTTATATTTAACACTGTAAATAACACTTTCATCTTTCAGTCATCTTTTCAAGACAAAGTACGATATCTGGAGGAAAAAAACTAATAAGAGAGTTTAACGCAAATCATCCGTTTATGTTTATAGTTAAACATCCCAATGGCATCGTATTTATAGGTCGATATGTGATTCCTGACAGCCATTGAGTACTATGAACAAATCTGGTAATTAATTGCCACAATAGCCAATCCTTTTTTCAAAATACTTTACCAAATTCTTATATGATTATATGTAATACAGATTTTGCATATAAATATATTTTTATACGAAAACTGGAATTTCTTTTAACCTATATGGACAAAATAGATAGCTCAAACAGCACCAATAATCTCGGACTCGGATAAAACAAGCCATAGAGAATCCACTGCTTGTTTTAAGAAGAGGACTCTCCGTTCCTCATCCATAATTTCATTGTAAGATTCTTACACTTCTTTTTCTGGAAAGCAACGGAAAACCAGCTCCAATTTATTTTTCCGGGCAATAGCTGTAAAAGATATATTCCCATCAAGTGGGTAGGGACATCATCCCAAAATCTCATCCTACTTTCATAAACCTTTTCTCATCAAGCGAGTATAGCGACATAGATTCCGAATCCCATGCTGCTTTGGTCAATCGTTTCCTATCAGATAGATAGCGACATCGTTCTTCGATCCCACCTTAAATCGGTAAGCCGTATATACTTGTTTTAGAGGAGGTGCAAAGAGTCGCTAGAGAAAATATGCTACGTACCTAGACGTAGCCGGGAGAAAAGTAAATACCAGGCTAACCATCAAACGCGGAGAGTGGAGGGGATTTACCTAAATACAAAAAAAACACCAAAAAAACACATCGCCCACGATTATCTATTAACACAAAAATAAATAAAGGATTCTGTACAAACAAGCAAAAAGAAAATAAATTAAGAATTACTATTCCAAAGCAAACAATTATATTGTATGGACAATTTAGGAATTTAGATACGAAATGCGCATCTCGTATTTCAGACAAAATAAAACTAATCAGTAGTAAATAAACTTGTGAGAGCTTATAAAATTTCACCTAATACTTTTTGTAAAATAACTAATTAGTAGGAAAGAATTAACGTGTGGGAGCTTTGTTAGACATTTTTTAAATCGTACATAGTACCATTTGTAAAATAAACCAATCAGTATAAAGGAATAAACGTATGTCTGAACAACATTTTTAAGAAAGCTACCTCACACTTGTAAAGCGATAATATCGATTAGCAGCAACGAACAATAGTTCTACAATGTCACGTTTCTTGTCACGTAACTACACCAAACGTTGATACGGAATATGCCATTGACACACACAAAAGAAAACGAGTTGCATACCTGTAGGTGTCCGGATACCTAGCTCGCAATCCGTCGGGGGTGAGTCAGCACAGCAACGCCATGGTCGTCAGGATCTATTTATCCTGCCACCATACTGCAGCAGCGGTCTACGGACAAAAGCAGTTGGTCTACAGACAAAAACAGTTGGGCTACAGAAAGAAAGAACCCGTTTGGCTTTCAGCAATACACGCAAGACACCTCCTAATTGTCGAAAAAAAAACCAAACGTGCGTTGCTTTTGAAATACGGTGACGAATAATGTAGAAAATATTTCGATGCATAAGCTGCAAAATCAAATTCAACAAAGGTTCAAGTAACTCGAATTCGAACTGCAAATCCTCGCTTATCGAAGCGCGATTGAAACTAGCAAACCCGGGTTTTATCGGATAGTGCGCAACCTTATTTCAATAAGTCTTTACATTAGAACATTATACGCGGTTGTAATGTATACCAAGATAACGGGCACATAAAGCAGGATATAAACTATTTAATTGTAGCATAAACTTGTCGTTTTAAGGCAACTACATTAAATTAACCAAGGAAATTTTAAAAGCAAAATTGGAACGTAACAAATATAAAGAAAAAGTAAGAATTCCTATGGATAGGAGCGCGAAATGTTTGGAGTCCCTTGCGGCTATATTAATATTAGATTTGATATGACTTAGTAGAATTAAGTGGCTAACAGAAAAAGATTTTGGTTAGGAAAATTTAAAGTCATCCATTCAAGTTTAGATAGTAATCGTAGAGGTATGGGTTTAGTTTTAAAATGAAAAATAGCAAAAACAGTTGATAAGCATCAGGTCATGAAGATTGGGAAATTGGAAGAATATATGATCAAGTTCTGCAGTTTATTTAAGGTGTTACAAATGCGTTGCTAGTTGAAAGAAAACGCAAGATATCGTACATTTAATAAAGAAAGAAAATAATATAAAAAGGTTGTCACACAGAAAGATAGGCAAAAATATAGGAAATTTAGCAAAAAATTAATAAATTGCATAAGCATGCGATTGATGCAGAGTAATTGTGAGAAAATAAAATTAGCGCCAAATGAGGATAAACCCTCAAAAAATTAGGAGCATCTGCAAAACATCTGGTAATAGAATTTGAACAACAAATTATTAAGCAAGCATTGCATTAGTAGAAGCGCAAGATGTAGCAGATATTTGCAAAAAATATACAGAATAAGTTACGGAACATATTAAGAACGGAATTTCAAACGAAAATATAACATCTATAGTTTTAAAATGTTTTTGGAGTAAATCTATTACAGGCGGAGGTCGGTGAAATGGTGCACAATACATCATATAGGTTGATAAGCAGAATATAGAAAGGGAACTATCGTTAAACTTTGAAAAGCGTTTCCAAAGAAAGCAGGATCATAGGAGTCCTTAAGTTTTTGGACCAATTGTGTGTTGAGCTTCTACCTAAAAGCATTAACTAAAATAATATATACTACTGCACAGATTAGTAGAGAGAACTTTTCTTATGTAACTGACAAAATTTTCTTGTAGAAGGGTATGTATAATTTATATACTCTTCAATTAACCAGCCTATGTGTGACAGATTAGTGACCCATAAGAAATCATCTTTAATTATCAAGTTAACTCAACATTTGACCTCAAAAAATCTTAATATTATCCATTCACAAATAACATATGTACGCCAAAAATCTTATGCAAGCTTAATCTACTTAATGTCTATCTAAAGATTTAAACAACATAATCCTTGCGGTTTTGACCATTAGACTATGCAGGATTTATAATTCCCCAAGCCAAGTCGTTGATCAAATTTGTATCTCCATTTTGTACCATAATAACTCAATCGGAAAATCAATTTTCAATTCCTCCGTTTGTTTCCGTTAAAACGTTAATTAACTGTGTAAATCTTCTTCCCATTTAAGTTGTTTATATTTCGATAGAATTTACTTTTGTACGTTGAATTCTCTTTAAAATTCTCTGGATAGTTTACATCTCATCGTATCATTGCAAATATTCCAAAAATACATCTCTGTCTACTATGTTTTGTAAGGATATGCATTGCCTTACTTCCGTCTCGAATGTCCTGTAAATATTTTATAATTTGCCTGTCTTCTAAAGGAGGATCAAGTTGTTTGGCAACGCTAAATTTCTCTATGGCATTAAACTTCCTTGTTCTGCTTGAATCACTACTATACTTGCCCATAAGTAAATTATTTCTAACTTTAAATTGTTAGTTGTCTCTCCATAAATGTTTTAATTTTAATATCGAAATCTTTAAACAAACCCAACTCACTTTCAATCAGTGCAAACCAAATTTATGCACTAACTTTCAACATGGACTGCACGATATTTAGCTTGATTAGTTCATCCTAACTTCCCTGCATTTAAGTTTTTGTTATTTAAAAATATCTAAGGCTAAGTTTATTATCCCCATAAAATTTCGAATACTGTTCCAACGAAACACTATTTGGACTCCATCTCATCGGTTCACCAACATGAATATTTTAAAACCCATCTTCTAAATCTTCAAATTTTTTCTCAAGTCTCTTTTTAGACTTCTCAAATTATTTTTAAACATTTTAAAACAATCTTGGCACCTTTCCTCTATTTGGCTTACTTTTTGATCTAACATTTTAATTTTCCCATTCGTTATTTTCTCACTTGCTTCCTGATTTGCCTTTATTTGAATAATCCTCTAATTTCAAATTTCTCTAAATTTCTTTTCATTCTTATCAGTTTCTAATCTTAAACTTTCTTCCAATTTTGCTATGTGCTTTCCGAATTCCGCTGTTACCTCCTGAATATTTTTATCTTATTTTTCACTCATTTGTCACACATTCTTCTTCATTTCCTTCGTGTTTTTTTCGTTGCTTTCATGTTTTTCATGCATTTCTTTGGTACTTTGCTCACTCATTTCTTTTACTGTTCTCTCGTTCTCTTCACTCATTTTTTTATATTTTCGTTTTGTTCGAGCGTATTTTGATTTAGATTTAATAATAGAGCCTTTATTTTTGACTCCTGGGTCTCTCCTACACCTTGCTTTTCTTTGCCTCTGGATTCTTCTTTTTCCCTTCTTCCATATATACACTTTTCTTTCTCAAACACTCACGAACTTCTTTCATTCTGTTAGTCATACAGGAAACCAATTAGATATATTACAAAGAAGTAACTTTCAGATATCTTACGAGACTAGACGATGTAATTGAGCATTAGATTAGGACACAGCTAAAAGGATGCTGTGACAACCACTGTGAGAGGGGACGCTAAAATTTTAACCGTGACTTAGATACAGCGAACTGTATTAATGGTATGCACCAAAATATATGTAATTATTATCCTATTTTTTGTTTATTTTCTTTGCATGACTAGCTCAACAGAAATTATACTGTGGAATTTATGAAAATGGAATGAAACACAGCAATCTTAAGAAGCATCTATACATTCAAAAGCATTTTTCTTTCATACAACAGAATTTATAAAACAGTTTACAGTTTAAGTTTATAATGAAAATTATTCCTAACGATTACTTATATACCAAAATTGTTCTAACCTACTCTTTATTAACAGGTACAAGATACTTTTTAGTTAATGCGTAGATAATTTGTCTATCTTTCATTGCCACGTTCGTGAAATGTGATTGGCCAATAGCTTTTCACAGATAATGTATTAAAGGTCAAGATGCTGCGAACTCTGAAATTAAAATTTGATGCAATTCATCCCCATTACCAATCATAAAAATGAGAACTTATTCTAAATCTAATTTACCAATATTAAAATATTCTAATCATTTACAAACAAAGAAATCTAAAATTTATTCTTGTAATTTTTATGGTGAAATAACGTTTACTAAAATCTCAGCTTCAACGTAATTAACGGTATTAAGAGATTGCTGGGTCTATCTTAAAATCTCCATCAGTTTGTAGAGCGTATCTTCAATTTTTAATAAATTAACTTCCGAGTAGTTATTGTATTGAAAAACATTCATCCTTTATAGCATTCTACAAAACAACGATACTTCTATGTTTCAAACTACTCAAACGTATACGTTTCATATCATTGGCACGCAACTCTGCATCGAATGTTACACATTGTTTGGTTTAAGGAAAAAATGACGAATAGCGAGTGAATCTTTCTAAGCAAATTCCGGTCTATATGCAAAAATTATATCTAAACATCATTTTCTAGATCCTTTCCAATTTATTTAAATGCATTAGTTCCCGCTGATGTTTAAATTTACACTGACTTCTCATTTTAACGGGCCAAATTGTCGTGATTTATGATCTTCGTAAAACGTACGGTCTATCCTCTACGAACGCATGGAGTTAATGTTCGTCGTTTCTTTGTTGCTTATTGTACTATGGAAAGCTATTAAAAGTGTTTCTTATCTATTTTATTGCATTTTATTGTTCGCGTGAGTTCCTCGAGCCGGCGATTACTCAATAATTAATTTGTAATGATGTTTAAAAACTTCTTTTAGTAACAGACGTACTTTCTTATTAACTAAGAACATTCTGAGAGTAATACGTTTAGTTTAAAACTCCTAAAATGAATTACAATGTTATATACACACCGGATAATTATTTTATGCTTTGAAAGCGTATGCGACTTCTTTTGCTTTGCTTTTTAAAGATAGGTTTGTATTATACTAAAGTTAATATTTTTAAAAGCGTTTTAAGGTATCTTTAACAAGAATAAATCTTTTTAAAATATATACACGAAATTTGCTTTGTTTTAACGCGGATGAATTTAGTTGATATCATTTCATGCTATTAGAATGAATGGTTTGTGAGATTACACTTTACAAATAAAGCTGGTTTTTACTAAGAGTAGAATGGTTTTAAGCTTTTGTTCATTTTACAATCTTTGCAATGATTGCAATATATAGAATTTAAAAATTAAACTTGTTTTATGTTTTGTAATAGTGCGAGTGCAATGAATGGCTTTGCAAAGAAATACGTTTATATTATACAGGGTGGAAGAAATAAATATTCAGAAACTTTTAATTTTCCCGTTTTTCTTCCCTTTGGGTGGTAGTTTTTTTAAATAATTTGGCGTTGTATGACCTCTTGTGACCTCTTTATCACAACAATATATATACACACACAGACACACACACACACACACACACATATATATATATATTATAGTGGTTTTTATATTATCAAAAATAAATACGAAATTAACAAATTCAAAACACCCTGTACAAAGGAACAACCAGAAATTACGTGTACAAGTTATATTAGTTAATTCATTTTTAAGTATCTGGTATCAACGAAATTTTATAAATAATTAATGAAATTTAAGTAGGTTTGCAAAGAAATTAAATGGTAGAAGCCAATGCCATTAATTTATTAATTAATTTGAATTTAATTGAACGATTATTGAAGTATAATATGCATAAAAGCGTTTAAAAACCCGGTAATACCAAGATGAGACGCGTTGCTAACGTACAAATATATCAAGAGGGTTAAAATACGTGGAAAATCCAGCGCGTAGAAGTGTTATTTAAAATGTTACGATTGAACACCTGCGTATTTTTAAATGTCACGTTCCAATAAATTCTGTAGATAACTAACAAAGATTCTACGTATATTGTAAAACCATCGCATGCGTTCTATAGAAATGCTAATGAAGGGGTTAGTTAACTCACGTAGACAGTCCACGTGTGTAAACATTGAACAAACAAGGATATTGATTTTTCTACCACTCAAGCAAGGTTAGAATGAGACGTATAAAACGTATAAGCATGAGACCACAATAGTATAGGAGGGATTTAAGAAACGTCATTAGGTCTACGATTGGTCGATAGGTTAGTTTGACTTGACATGGACACGAGAATAGTGTAGCGTAAGTTTCTTAAAATTTTATAACGAGGTACGGAAATTCGCAGATTTGAAATTGGGGTTGAGTGCAAAATTGTGAGAATGTGTTGTTGGGAGCGGGAGTTCGGATAACTGGGGGCCTGGAGAGGTTACAGTCGAAAGATATATATACTCTAAAGAACTAGGACTCTTTCTCTTGTCTTTTAACTTCGCGCCTTATTATTTCGATCGTCCCAAAAGCACGTATGAAAGTTAACACGAGTTGTAAGTATTAACAAATAATTTAAAGTGTATTGCTTAGTGGTAGCCTCTAAAGTAATTAAAACGCGGTTAGTGTGCCTAATTACTTATTTTAATTAGAGGTACCACCTATAATTTTTATCAACTCCTGTCGGGTACATTAAGTAACGTAGATTACTGTGAAATGAAATTTGGAATTTGGTTACACCGAGAAGAAGGCGTTGGCGGATTAACTGAAATGGAAGTCGTCTAGTCATAGCGAGAAACAACCTGCAGACCAGGGAGAAAATTTACATGGCATCATCTACAGAGCGGAGTTTCCAGGTAACGATGAAAATTGTGATTTCTATAAACTGTAAATATTGGGGTAGAGTATGAGAGTGTTTTCGAGGTAGTGTAAATTATTTGAGTATTGAACAGAATTTGTGTAAATAACTTTATTACGGTATTCAACTAGAAATTGAAGGTGTCTAGAAAGCTTTTAAACGTTCCATCAGAACGTGAAATTTTGTGAAGAGTACATGGCTTTTTTTTGGTTTTAGAGTATGCAAGGTAGAGAGGCATACATGAATTGGGTTATTATGAGCTCACCATACCCCACAGTTTACTTAGAGTATTAAAATAAATAAATAAATTATATTGAAGGAATTTTAGAGAAGGTATTATTCAAGGTCCATTTACTCCGAGTACTTTTTATGTGTTTGATGATTTTAAAATTAAATACAGGACATTACAAAATAAAATTTACTGAAATGTAACGTGAACAATAAAATAATAATGAATTGCATTTGTAAATAGGAATAAATAAAAGATTGTATGTTTGTTGTATTTTGTGGTTTTATTGGGTGTGTGCGTGAATGATAGGATTTATGAATAAATATAGCTATCCAAAAGGAGGTCTAAATGAGCTGGCCGGAAGCAGTTGAAGAAGGCCATTTAACCGAGGAAAAGAGGAAAACGGGTAAGCAATATCTTTTTGACTTATTTAAATTTTTGGAAATTTTTCTATTTTCGAATTGGAAAATTTTATATTATTTTCGAAAATAATGTTGTTGGTGAGAATTTTACCCGAGTTCCACGGCATAATTTTGACGCCCAATTCGTGAGGCACGATTCTTATAAGGAAACACAATAATTTTGGCGCCCAACGTGAGGCACGATTCTTATTAGGATACACAATAATTTTGGCGACCCAAAGTGAGGCTCGAGTTCCAAATAAAATTTTAGTGATTTTATTCCAGGAAACTGGCAATCTGAGAGAGAGGGTTTCTGTTTTATAAATTTAAGAGTATTTTAGTGTGTGTGTGAGTGATTTGAACGTATGCAGAGAAAGGAGTGGTTAAGAAGTCAAGGAGT
The DNA here is from genome assembly GCA_036346225.1 of Platerodrilus igneus. NCBI lineage: Eukaryota > Metazoa > Arthropoda > Insecta > Coleoptera > Lycidae > Platerodrilus > Platerodrilus igneus. The sequence continues at coordinate 2,867,160 of JARFIW010000202.1, forward strand.
GGAAATTTGAAGTGACGATAGTGCCTTGTGTGATAGAAATTCGAAAATGGAGGTAGCTGGAGGTAGTAGGGATCAGTCGAGGACGGAATCAGGAGAAGCTGGGAATGAATTAATGATGAGAATGCTAGAGGAAATGAGATTAGGTAGGGAAGAGTCGAATAGGAAATTGGAGCAGATGAGTGTTGAATCGAATAGGAAATTTGAGCAGATGAATGAGACATTAACAGGAGTTAGGGAAACCTTAAGTGAAAAAATAGATAAGACGAATAAAGAAGTTTCGGAATTTAAAAATAGTCTGACGGTAAAGATGGGGGAAGTTGAGAATAGGGTTGATAAAAATGAGCGTGATATTTGAGGTTTAAAGTTAGAAATGGGACAATTAAGGACTGATGTAAGGATTTTTTGTGAAGATGAGATTAATGCGAAAATGACTGAGGTAACGGACTCGTGTAAGGATCAGTTAGGTCGAGTTGAGAGAGAAGTGACCTGAATTAAGCATAATGTAGCGACTTTAATGGGGGATGGTCCAAGGTTTGTAACAGGAAATGTTTCTTTAGAGCAACAAATGAAATTTTATGGGGATAGTAGAGTAAACCCGCAAATATTTATTAATAATGTTAGAGGGTTATAAATAATGTATACGACGAACAAGCTAAATTAAATATTGTAAAAGCTTTACTAAAAGACCATGTAGAAGCTTGGTATAATTTAATAGGACAGGAAATTGACACCTACACGGACTTTGAAGACAGATTTCTAAAGCACTATTGGAGTGACCACAGCCAAGACCAGGTACGGGACGACTTAATCACAGGGAAATTTAAGGGAGAATTTTCAGGAAGTAGGGAGTAATATGCTATACGAAAGTATAGCATAGCAAAGCAACTGAACCCACCACTGACGGACCGACAAATTATCAAGTATTTATCGAGACACTTCGAGGTAGAGGTTAGACAACACGTAGCACTACAGAACATAATGGACAGAGAAATGCTTTTGGAATACCTACAGAGGTACGACCACGTAAGTAGTGGACGACCTCGGGAATATGGGGAAAGACAGATCAACACAGTTAGGCTCGACAATAGACGGGACAAGTACGCTAGACGGGGGAATAGTTATGGATACCAGGGACAGAATTGGGAACAGCGACGGTCATATTTTCGAAGTAACAGTTTAGGAAGGGGATCTGCACCGAGACCGGGACCTACCAGACAGAACAGTTCACCGGACATAAGGGGAACTGCTAATACAGACACAGAACGAGTGGAAACACCTAGGATACCAGGACCGAGTAGGGAAAACAGACCTGGACAGGATTTTTAAAGACGGACAAACCACTAGACATCACTGTGTACAATTTATGAACATCCGAAAGAATTTTTAAAAATTGAAGAAGAAATTGAGCCAGAAATAGTAGAAAAATTTTGTTTGCCCATAATTGAAATTAAAATTTTTGAGAAAAATTTAGGAGCATTATTAGATTCAGGAGCTGAGGCGAGTTTGGTATCGGAGGAATTCGTCAATAAAATTAAAAATAAAGTGTGTGATAGGATAATGCCAATAAAAAGAAGTCACCTGGTTGCGCCGAATAAAAAACGATTTGCTGTTGTAAATAGCGTAGTTATTTTGAAAGTAGAGTTAGGTTCAGTAAGCTGTGAACAAGAATTTATAATTGTACCTGGGTTAAAGTTTAAAGGAATATTGCATGATGAAGTTAGGGGTTATAATAGATATGGAGAGGAAAATAGTTAGGATTAGGGATAAGATATTGCCCTGGAAGGCAAGTTATGATGTCACAAAAGATGACATGGGGTTATGTATAAATAGTATAGAGGGAGATGATGAAGAAGTGAGTGAGATCGACACCATTAGATGCCCAGAAGAAAAGTTAGGAGAGGTACAAAATTTATTTTAGAAACATTCAGAGTTAGTAGGAGTAGAGGCAAGCACAGCGTTAAATTATGAACATGTTTTAGAGGTAGACAATTCTGAACCATTTCATGCAAAAGTATATCAAATACCGGCAGCATATAGAGAGCAAGTGAATCAGGAGTTGACTAGGATGCTAAATGATGGCATAATTGAGTTTTCAAATACGCATTTTATAAATCCGTTAGTTGTGGTTAAGAAGAAAGATAATAGTATTCGGTTGTGTCTGGATGCTAGGAAGATAAATCAGAGGACGAAACCACAATTTCATTGTCCACCGTCCATGGACACACTTTTGACGAGATTAAGTGGCAAATTTATATTTAGTAAGTTAGATTTAAGGAATTCGTTCTGGCTAATTCCATTACACAAGGAGTCTAGAAGGTATACGGGGTTTTCCGTAGAAGGGAAAGTGTACAACTTTAAAGTAGTACCGTATGGTTTGTCGACATCGAGTGCAGCATTAATTAAAGCCATGCAGGCGATTTTAGGAGCATATGAACATTTTTGCATACACTATATAGACGATACATTGATTTTTAGTGAAACAGAGAAGGAGCATTACACTCATTTAGAGAGAGTTTTATTAGAATTGAAGTTAGCAGGTCTAAGATTGAATATTGACAAGTGTGAGTTTTTTTCAAAAACGGTAAAATTTTTGGGATATGTAGTGAATCATAAGGGTATGTGTATAGACAAGGAAAGACTATCCGAGATATTAAACTACCCAAGACCAAATAATATCCGGAAATTAAGAGCATTTTTGGGAGTTCTCACTTTTTATAAAAAGTTTGTACCGGCGTTTTCAGAGAAGGCAGGGCCGCTGTTCAAACTTTTGAAAAAAGGAGTGAAATGGAAATGGTCGGAGAGTCAAGAAGCTGCATACTTAACCCTGTTGGAGCAGTTCCATGAGCAACTCATTTTAAGGCATCCTAGATTTGACGTAGGGTTTATTTTAAGAACGAATGCATCGGATAGTGCTTTAGCGGCGGAGCTGTATCAAATTCAGGATGGAGAGGAGGTTCCCATATCATTTATTTCTCGGACACCATTAGTGAGAAAGAGATGGCAGCAGTGGTTTTTGGCATAAGTAAACTTAAATTTTACCTCATTGGTCGACATTTTGTTATTGAGACGGATCATTCAGCGTTGTGTGCTCTGATGAATACCAGATTCTCCAACAATAGAGTATATCGATAGGGTTTATTGTTACAGAAGTTCGACTTTGAAATAAAATATATAAAAGGGGAGAATAATTTTATAGCGGACACGTTCAGCAGAAGTAAGGAGAATGTGAAGAAGAGGCCTTGTGACATTATGATTGCCATCAACATTTTGAAACAGGATGAATCCATATACGGACATGAAGAGGTAATGAGGAATCAGGAGCAGAGTAAAGAGCTACTACGTGTCAAAAGACGGTTAGAAACAGAACCGGGTTTTAAAAAGTATAGTATGATAGAGGGGTTTCTGTGTAAGAGAGTGCTGGATCTGGAGCTTTATGTAGTAGATAGGGTGCAAGCAGAGTTGATTGTGAAGGACCTTCATGTAAAATATAGACACATCAGTGTTAGGAAACTTTGGCTTATATTTAGGGAAAACTTTTTCGCTGTGAAAGACATTAGTATTGTAAAATCAGTAATCAAATTGTGTCATCTATGTACATTGGGGAAATATAAAAACCACTATAATATATATATATATATATATATATATATATATATATATCGGACTTTAATTATACCATAATAAATATTGTTTAAAATTATTGAACTAAATTGTTATATATTAAGCACTCCTTATATTTAACACTGTGAGTAACACTTTCATCTTTCAGTCATTTTCACAAACAATAGTATGATATCTGAAGGAAGAAAACTAATAAGAGAGTTTAACGCAAATCATCCCTTATGTTTACAGTTAAACATGCAAATGGCATCGTATTTATAGGTCGATATGTGATTTCTGATAAGCATTGAGTACTATGAAAAAATCTGGTAATTAATTGTCACAATTGCAAATCTTTTCTTCAAAAAACTTTGCCAAATTTTTATATGATTATATGTAATACAGATCTTGCATATAAATATATTTTTATACGAAAACTGGAATTCCTTTAACCTTACATGCACAAAATAGGTAGCTCAAACGGCACCATCAATTTGGGACTCTGGTAAAACAGTCATAGAGATTTCACCGCGTCTTTCATCATCCCCAATGTGATTGTAAGATTCTTACTCTTCTTTTTTTGGAAAGCAAAGAAAAACAAGCACAAATTTATTTTCCAAGAAGTAGTTGTAAAAGACATATATTCTCATCTGTTGGGTAAGGACATCATCATAAAATTTCACCCTACTTCGATAAACTTTTTCTCATCAATCTAGTAGCGACATCGATTCCGAATCCCATCCTACTTCGGTCAACCGTTTCCCATCAGATAGATAGCGACATCGTTTCACGATCCCATGCTAATTCAGTAAACCGTACATACTTGTTTTAGAGAAGGAGCAGAAAGCCGTTAGAGAAAATATAAAAAAAGAGAAAAAGGAAGAATCCCTATGAATACGTGCGTGAAACGCTTGGAGTCCCTTGACTAGATTTGATAGGGCTTAGTAGAATTAAGTGACCAACAGAAGGAGATCTTGATTATGAAAATTTAAGGTCGTCCATTCACGTTTGGATAAAATACGTACAGGTGTGGGTTTTGTTTTGTCTAAAATGAAAAATAGCAAAAGTAGTTGGTTAAATAGAGCACTGATAGGACGATTGCACTCATGTTTGGTAATAAATCAACATCAGTTCATAAGGATTAGGAAATTGGAAGAATGTATGATCAAGTTCTACAAATTCTACAGGTTATTCAAGGTGTTACAAATGCGTTGCTAGTCGAATGAAAATGCAAGATGTCGTACAATTAATAAAGAAAAAGAAAATATAAAAAGATTGTCACCCAGGAGTGTAGACTAAAATATAGGAAATTAGGGAAAAAATTAATAGATTGTATAAGCGTGTAATTGGTACAGAGCAATTGTGAGAAAATGAAATTAGAAGATAAACCCATCAAAAAATTAGGAGCATCTGCAAGACAGTTGGTAATAGAATTGAAGCAACAAAGAATTAAGCAACATTGCGTTAGTAGAAGCGCAATTTGTAGAAGATATATGCAAGAGATATACAGAATGATTTAGAGGATATACTAAGAACGACTATTCAAAAAGAATTAAAACATCTAAAATTTTAAAATGCAATTGGAGTAGATTTATTACTGACCGAGAGGGTGAAATAAAGCAAGACATATCATATAGGTTGATAAACAGGATATAAATAGGGAACTGTCGTTAAACTTTGAAAAACGGTTCCAAAGAAAGCAGGATCATAGGAGTCCTAAAGTTTTGGGACCGATTCTTTGTTGAGCTTCTACTTAAAAACATTAACTAAAATAATATATACCAATGCACAAATTAGTAGAGAGAAAAGATTAGCAGAAGATCGGTTTCGATTTTGTAAGAGCATATGTGCTAGGGAAGCAATCGTAACACTAAGGCTTAAATTGGAAATATTATTATTAATATCATTAAACGAAAACATTTTAAAGAAAGAGAAAGGCCTAATCAGATGTACACTAATAAAAAACAAGTGTCCTAAAAGAATAATAGAAAAAGAAATGAATAAAGTCCCAACAAAATAAAAATAAAGAAAACAGAAATAACGATATGTATCAAAAAATGCTCTCAATATCATACATAAAAGGATTCTCCGAAAAAAATCTAAAGAATAGGAAACAAATTTAAAATCAAAACGGTATTTAGAACCAATAATACACTAACAACACAATTAACAAGAACAAAACCCAAAAACGCAATATAAAGTTCAAAAAACTGCATCTACAAAATACCGTGCGAATGCAATAAGTTTATATAGGGGAAAATTCTAAACCATTTGAAGTTCGATTAAAAGAACATAAATCATAAATAAATAATAGAAAACTTTGAAAAATGCATGATTTGCCTCATGAAATAAAATAGGAAGACGCAAAAATTATTGACAAAGGAGAAAACCAGTAAAACCATCAAAAACGCAAAATAAAAAAAACTGCTTATATAATCCTACATCAAAATAACTGCGTAGCAAACGAATTCGTGACTTTCAGTAAACAATGGAGTCCATTATTAAAAAAAATAACAAATGAAAATCAAATGCCCCCAATATCTAGGTAGCATTGTAAGTTTTTCCTCGGTTTTCCGTGCAATATTAACATGAAATACAGCCTACATACATGATTTTTATTTATACATACAATACCTAATTACATAACAATAAGCATATTACCAGCCCCCGTAAAACAGCATTGGTATCTGACAAATGTAAACCCGTCATAGGGTTACCTCAGTTCTAAATACAATGCTCGTTGGACAGCATTGGTATCTGACAAGCGTAAACCCGCCATAGGCTCCTCTTTTATCTATATACAATCTTGTTGAACAGTATTGGTATCTGACAAGTGTAAATCCGCCATAGGGTCGCCTCAGAACCATGTTAAGATTTACCAAAGGTAGTCTAGATAATATTGAGCATTGGTATCTGACAAGTGTAAGCTCGCCTTAGGGTCGTCTCAGAACCATATAAAATATTCGTAGAACAACATTGTTATCTGACATGTGTAAACCCGCCCTAGGGTCGTCCCAGAACCATGGTAAAATTTACCAACGGGGTAGCCGAAATCATAAATTTTACTCCTCAAGGTAAATATAAAAATACGGCTGCTTAAGCCTTACGGTAACGTAATTGCACACTTCTTTATTAACCATTCTCATAGTCGTATTTCCAATTCTCAAGTTATTGAATTTATATGAAATTTAACTATATAAAAGTTAATCAGCTGATCTGACGTTAAGCGTACTGGCTATCCAAAGTCGCTCCCAGGGCGCAACACAAATTGAAGGCGCTAATTCTTCTAAACCGAAAATTTTTAGCTAATATATATAACCAAATATATCAAACTTTAATAAATCAAAATCACCTTCAATTTGTGTCATTAATGTTAACTTGAAATTTTTATTATTTTGACATCGATCATGAATTAAAACGTAAATAAAGACGATTTTAACCACTATGCTTGGTTTAGCTCCCAAACGAGATTAGGGAAAATACAAACAAACCGCATCAAGCATACAGGGAGTATTATACAGGAGATCCTTTCATAGAAAATTAGTATTAGAAAATTTGAATTGTCTTTGGCATGGGTTAAACTACAGAATACGATGCTCAATATATATACATACACACAAACACACACACACACACACACACACACACACACATAATACACCCAAACACTCACACATACATACACATACGCGCGCGCGCGCACGTACACACACACAGTGGGGAACAGCAAAATAGAATAAATTCATTGTTTTGGTAACTGTACTTATTTAAAGCAAATGCCGAAACGCGTCAATTTTATATTATGAATTGACATCCTTGCAACGAAACAATTTGATCCCTTTATTGAACCCCCTTCGAGTGACAGTTACAATCCCCAATTTTATAAATGGGAAATATGGACTTTTGATATATCGTTTGACAGGTCTCTCCATTCGCTATTCAAAAGTGTTGTTTTCACATGTTTTCGTTTTTGGATGGTATTAATTAAAAGGACGAAAAGATACCATAGCAAGGTTGGTTTTGTTTAAAACGCCTCAGCAAATTGTTGTGTTATTTTAATTGCATGACAGTAGTTATCAGTGTTATACTTATCGTTTGAATTTCGTTAACTGCTGCAGGGAACCCTCAAGTTTCAGTGAATACGATATGGTTTCAGCAAGATGGAGAACCCTCACATTACCAACGCAATGTCCGGCAGTACCTCGACGTAATATTTCCAAATCGGTGGATAAGGCGGCGAGGATCGATAGAATGACCAGCACGATCACCTGATCTTATGTTATTAGACTTTTTTTATGGGATATGTGAAGAGTATTGTATACAAATGTAAATCCCTGGATTTATACGACTTAAGAAGAGGAACAACGTTTGCGATTAGGTCGGTCACACCTGAGATGTTAAGCGAAGTAAGAAGACAGTTTTATTTAAGATTAGGGTGTTGCTAAGACTTTCACGGCGAGCATTTTGAACATCTACTTCATTGATATTCATGTTATTTTTTTGTTTTATTAAATTATGAACATATAAACAGTATTACTTATTAGTTTTTGTGTGTGTTGTAATTAATTTCGATACTTGTATGATGTTATTTTTCATGTTAATTTTTGCAATAAATGTGAAAACAATAACATTTTTGAATAGAGAATGAAAATACCTTTGAAACGATATATCACAAGTCTATATTTCCCACTTAAAGAATAGGGGATTGTAATTGTCACTCGAAAAGGGTTCAATGAAGGAATCAAACTTTTTCGTTGCAGGATGTCAATTCATAATTTAAAATTGACGTGTTTCGGCATTTTCTTTAAATACGTAGTTACCTAAATAATGAATTTATTCCATTTGACTGTTCAACATTGTACAGCCCTCATCACAAGCGTTTACTACAAATTTTTAAAAATTTCTGTGTCGACTTTAATTGTACAATAAATATATAGCGTTTAAGATTCTTGAACTAAATTGTTATGTTATAAGTATTCCTTATATTTAACACCATAAATAACGGTTACATCTTTCAGTGATCTTCACGGAAAAAACTTTGATAGTTGGAGGGAGAAAAGCATCAAAAGAGTTCAACGCCAATCATCCTTTTATGTTTATAGTTAAACATCCCAATGGCATCGTGTTTATAGGTCGATATGTGATTCCTGACAAACATTGAGAACCATTAACAATTCAGGTAAATAAATATATTTTAAAATAACCACAACTGCAAATCCTGTGTTCAAACCACTGTACCAAATCATTATATGTTTATATATAATACTAATCTTGCATATAAATATATTTTTGTACGTAAATTGGAATTATTTCTTTTACCTTATATGTACTAAATAAGTAGCTCAATAAAGTACCATACGTCTGGAATCAGGGCATAATAGCCAAAGAAATTCCACTGCTTGTTGTAAAAAGAGAACTCTTCATTCTCCATTCATATTGTCCTTAAAAAATTGTTACACTTAGCTTGGTGGAAGACAACAGATAACCAACACCAATTTGTTTTGACAGGAAGCAGTTTCAAATGAACATATATGCCTATCAGATGTGTAATGACATCATTTCACAATCCCACTCTATTTCGGTAAGGTATTTCTCATCAGGCAAATAGCGACATGGTCTCACAACTACAGTCTACTTCGGTAAGCTATCCCTATTTGTTTTAGAAAAGTAACACAAAATCACTAGCAAAAATATCGAGAAAAGAAGGAAGGAACTCTATGAATAGGAGAGTGGAACGGTCATAATCCTTTGTAGCTATTTTAAAACTAAATTTGATGGAGTCGACAGAATGAGACTTCTGTTCAGGAGAATTTAGGGTCATCCGTTCAGGTTCAGATAACAATCGTACAGTTGTGGGTGTTGCTATAACAGGGAAAACAGCAAAAAAGTGAAACATGTTAAACAGGGCAGCAATAGGATAGTAGCAGGCACATTTGTTATTTAACTAAAATCAGATCACGAGGATGAGGAAATTGAGAAAATGTATGACCAAGTTCAAGGGGTTATGCAAACATAGGGAGCAAGACGGTGCCAACCATATCATGTAGGCTTACAAACCTGATGTATAAAAGAAGACTGCCCCTAGACTTTGGAAAGAGTGTCCAAAGGAAAAAGGATTAAAAAAAATTCAAAAATTTGGAGACCAATTTGTATGCTAGCTTTTATTTAAAAATATTTAAAAACAAAAAATATTGATTGTCACGGTATTACGTGTGTACACGAAAGAAATAACGTGCGCAACGAAAATAGCCCGTACCGATTACTGCATCAAAAAAGAAATCCAAATAATGTAGTGTTAGCTAGAAATTCGTAGCGTTAAGTGGGTCAATTGACGTCAATTTTCCAGGTATTATTCCGCATAGCTGTCTGGTTTTAATGTGAACTACTGTCAATTCGGCGACGTTTCGTCAGAATCACATCTACCAGCTTCGGGGTTTCAGAGCCCGAAGATGCCAGATATGATTTTGCCGAAACTTCGCCGAATTGACAGTGGTTCACCTCAAAACCAGACAGTTATGCGGAATTATACCTGGAAAATTGATAAACAGACAATATTAATATATGTATACGTATATATATATATATATATATATATATATATATATATATATATATATATATATATATATTGTAGTGGTTTTAAAGGGTTAAATTTGGTGGTCAACAATGCACTTTTAAACACCCTGTATAGAGGAAGGAACATAATATTTACGTGCAAAATTTATTTAATTTAAATTAACAAGTATTAATATAATTGTATAATTAGGGATTCAAAGTTAATAGGTTCATAAGGAAAATTAGCTTTATAAGCCAATAGAAATTAGTAATTAATTTAATGTAGTTTAATATAAGGGGTTATTCGTCAGAAAATGCAGCAGAGCATGTAAAATCAATAAATCCAAGGCGAATAGCTTTCGTTGTAACAAACAAATATATCGGTTGGGTTGAATACCATGAAAAGAAACTCCGAGAATTGTTATTTTAAACGTTCGTTAATTGAACACCTGCATGTTTTGCAAGGTCGACTTCTATGTATTTTGGAGCATAACAAGACATGTTTCAAAGAATGTTGTTCAACCGACTGTCGCAAAGCATGAACTCATCCACGTGGACGCGGGCAGCTATATCGATTTTCTGCCACACAACCAAGGTTAGAATGCGACATCAAATATGCATAAGACGGGAATAGAGATATCACAGGCGGGGTTTTAAGACGTCACTGAAATGTATGATAAGTCGAAATGGTTAGTTTGAGAGTAGGCGTGTAGACGATTTTCATAACTTCCAACGACAGGTGTAAGTGATAGTTTGTTGAGATAGCGTGTTGACGCGAGAAGATTTCAAGAAGCTTAAAACGGTTAGACAAAATTTGGAAAAATATTATTTCACAATTAAATATTTCGCGCAAAGTGTGACCGAAGGGGCTTAGCTTGAGGATATAAATACGGGAACTAAATTAATAAGGGGCTTTTTATTTTTTAATCTTGCATCGCATAACGACATACAAAAAGCAACTGACGAAGCTTGTAAGTATTAAAATTTGTAAAGTTCAGTATTAGATTGTTGTGACCTTATAGTTTGAAACGCATATAGTGTCGAGTTTATTTAAATTTAACTGAGGTCCAACGAATACTTTAACAAGCGCGTAAATTAATAATGTGATAATAAACAAGTGTAATATACATGGATTTGGATATTGCAATTGATATTGGATGGGTAGCAGTAAGCGCAACTTAGATTGTGGTCAGCTTTAAAACATCTTGTGGAGCTGCACGCAAAACCAATTGGCCGAGGGGTTCAAGAACATAATACAGCGTCAACGGAGATGGAATCTTCAAGTTTTTCCAGGTAACGCATTTGAATTTGCTGTTTTTATTTTAACTGTTAAAATTGTGATGTGTGAGAGTGAACTTTAATGGGTATTTTACGGTATTTTACGTATTGAAAAGGATACATAGCTGACTATTAATATGGTATTTTAAATATAAAACAAAAGGTCTACATAAAGCTTATTGAATTGCTTGATGAATTTAAATTTAATTGTTAAGAGTACATGTTTTTTTTTAAGTTTGTAGTAATAGTATGCAAAGTGGAAAGCATACATTTATAAACTGGGTTATTATGAGCTCACCATATTCCAGTGTAGTAATAAACAAAGAGAAGGTATTATTTGGGGCCCAACAAGGACTTGACAAAAATAGCATTTATTGAGGTGTAATTTGAACACCGAACTGTAAATAACTATGAATATTATTATTTGTAAATAGTGGTTAATAAATATTGTATGATTGATATATTATTTTGTGATTTTATTTGAATGGTGTGTGAACGGAAAAGAGAATGAGAGTAAATTTAGGTATCCGAGAAGAAGCCCAGCTGAGTTAGCCAGGGAAGCTGCTGAAAAAATTAAGTTGATAGAACAAAAAGCGGGTAAGAAAATTTTTGTGAAAGTTTTATATTTTTGAGAATTGATTTTTTTTGTGAACTGGCGAGGTACCAGAGCGTAAGTTCAAATTATTTTTAGGAAGTTCCAGAGGCTGACCAGAAGGTCCACGGCAATATATATATATATATATATATATATATATATATTGCTGTGAAACCACCAAAATCCGGGTACTCCGCTTTTCGAATCGAGCCTCACGAATTGGGCGTCAAGAATGCTGTGAAACCTACAAAAAGCTATTAACTTAACTGGTCCGTTGACTTTCTTCTGTTCATCGCCTCGGCTGCTCCCCTAGATAAACCTTCATCCTCATTCATAAAAAAAAACAAACACATTCCTACCACAAACATCAACGTTAACTCTATTTACATCAATATTCACAATACATTAAAATTTCAAAATTAAAAATTCAGCATAAATTTCAGTATCAGAAAATTTCAAGATTTAAGTTTGTTATCATTTTAATGTGCATCCAAAATTAAAGTCCTTGTAGGATGCCTACTAATTAATATAACAATATATGCAGACCTGAGTCTGAGTACAAAGGAGCATCTACCACCCCTTTACGTTAATTAACCAGGTTCGTCTAATTGAGCTCAAAGACATACCCAAATTTTCATCATAATCCAGAACATAAATACTAAATACCCCTTTCTACTTAAACAAGCAAATTTCACCTTAAAATTAAAATTCTGTTGTTAGTACAATTTCACTACTGTCCATTTTAAGTAAATCAATTATAAAGTTATTCAACACACACCAAAATATCAAAGTTCGAACAAAATAGTATAATTTACCTGAAGGCTACTGCACTCGTAGCTTCAATGTACATCGTCCCTTTAGTTAATCACACTATTCCAACTGGGTTATATTTACGGCTTCTGATTCTCAACGCTTTTAAAATTTTCTCCACCACCATTCATCTAAAGTTGTTTCAGGGCTTTTCCGGAACTCATCTGTGTATATCTGACCCTTGTTATGTGGATCCAGACACGTTTATGAACCATTTAATTATTAACACCCCCGAAAAATAGCAAAGAAATTCATGCTTCTTTCACCAATATACGCCAAAACTGCCTACTTTTGTGTATTCATTTGTCGTTGCAAATTTTGACTAATTAGTACAGTGATACTAACTTTATTACCTTGTATCTTCTTTTCTAAGTGCACTAAATTACTTGCATTGTAGCACGTAAAGAACAAACTGTTTTTAAATCACCAAAATATACGAGCAAACTGTTTAAATTATTTAATCAAAATCGGAACACTAAAAAGCACTGTTTAACGCATTGAATCAATTCGAAAATCTAAGAGAGCTTGTTCATATTAACCTGGGTATATATAGCAGTTAGCCCGTCTGTCGATCTTGTCCCCAAAACGGACAATTCTTCAGAATTTCGCATGCTAGGTTCCCATTCCGCAGCCCGGCATGCCATTTTTACGAAATTTGCACTCGCACCAGTTAAATCTCAGAAATTTCGACACGGCTCGCAACGTTTGGAAATAACTAATTAAATTTTATACAGAAATGTTATTTTTACCTCTCAAGTTTGCCTTTTACTTTCAACCAATCGCAACCCCGTGCCGTTGCTCCACTCACGCCTTTTACTATATGTGTTTCGGTCTTGCGCATATTATCTGTCTCTATCTACCCTGTTCTTATTGGTGCAAATTGATATTCTTTATTATCGATTATTTCAGTCCATGTGGACTGTGAAATAACCCACCTTTAGCATTTCCTGTAACTATTAAGCTACGGTTTCTCCAAGATTCTCTGTAACCATTAATTATCTGCAAAATTTACGCAGAATGAGCTTTTTTAAAAATACACAGGTGTTCAAACATAATACTTCTAAATAACACTTCTACGATTTGCATTTTATTGGGCTTTTACAAGTTTTTATAGATATTATATGTTACTAATGGTTCAATTAACTCCAATTAAAATAATACCCTTTAATTTTTAGTGACTCCTAATCAAATATTAATTATTATCTGTACATTTTGTTTAATACCGGTTACTTAAAATTGAGTTAATTAATATAAATTTTGCACGTAATTTTTTATTTGTTTCTTTACTAGGAATAATTAAATTACACGCAGAGCTTTTTAATACTGCTTCCTTTTTTTTTATAGCAAGCGTCTTGTACATAATTTAACTCCCTTATTTTTAATGAAACGAATAAATTTTTATGCTTCACGGCTTTTTAATAACGCGTACCTTTTCCCAAAGCTTCTACACGGTGATTAAAATTATTTGATGTGATCATTTAATTTTCTACCCTGGTCTAAATATGAGTAATATATATATATAAGAGTTTTAATTTTTTCTTGGATATTAAGGTTTAATTAATTATGTAAATATTCAATAGGATGATTTATTTTTTATTAAACTCCAAACGTTTTGGCTGAACATATTAGCCTTTGTCAATGTATATTCAAGTCTCAAATATAATATTACCAATAATTAAGTTGCCTACGCAATCATTTGGTTTCAATAATGTTAGTGCCGCTGGATTTAAAATGAAGACTTCGTAAGAAGAATTTCACTAAGGAATATGTTTAGTGACTGTCGGTAATGGGTTACTAGGAATTGTATATTTGGGATTGGGGAAAATGGGATAAGCTGGATTGAATTTTTAAAATTATTTTTGAGACGGGACGAAAGAGAGCAGGGGTATAGAAGATGGGTAGTGGTTTCTAGTTTGGATTGGTCGTTGCATGGGCAGAAAGCGATTGGGGTAACGTAGAATTTATGCAGTTTTTCTCGAAAGGTGCGGTGTTCGGTTAAAAAAAGGGTAGTGGGTCTGCTGAACAGTAGTGTGCGAGGTGGGATGTTTGTTATGTTCGTGAATATTTCATGGGTATATCTGCCGGCGCAGAAAATGGAACATAGTTTTTGCTAAGGGTGGACCAGAGAAGTATAAATGTGGGATTTATCTTTGGTCCTGGGATGTTTTGGTAGTCTTTTTAGCGTAGGATACAGTCTTTCAGGCTAATAGGTTAGTTGTTAGAATGGGAATGGTTTCAAGGTGGAAACAAAGTGTATAGCGCAATTGTTGATGTGGTTCTGTACGTCTTGATGTTTAGAGTAAGAATGGTGGTATAATTGTGTTTAAAGTATGCTAGACGGAGAGGGGAGTACAGAATTATTGGGATTACAATTTGATTTAAAATAAGTTTAGTCGTAACTTTAGCGGATTAGACAGAGTTTGGGAGAACATGGTGAAGGTTGTTAAGGTTGGTATTTGTTTTGGCGCAAAGTGTGGATGAATGGAATTCTTTTCAGGTGTGTGTCAATGTGGAAGCCTAGGTAGAAAGCTGGCATGGCAAAGCTGATGAGAGTCAAGGGTATGGACTTTTAGGCTACGTCTTAGGACCAGGGGGCCTTTTAATATGATTAATTTCTAGAAACATTTAATTTTGCCATAGTAAAATGGATACGCCACTCTATTTAATCTTTGCAGATAATATACATTGACACCAAACGTTTTTAAAACCAGTGATCGTCAATTCTATGTAATTAGGCTGCACTAGCTGGCCTCCAGGTTTTGAAAGCCATCACGACAATTTTGCACACTTGGTGGCATACCGCCGAGAATTGAATTGGAAAGCAAAAACTACACACTACGAGGTATAGTTGAGTTTGCCGGTCATAAAAGCAGTGAACCAACTGCAATGGAACGCACACTGTTGGCGTAGTTCTGAAAACATTTGGCAAATGTTTGATGACTTGCAAACATCGAAAAATATATCCATTTCTAAACCCACACTTCGAATACGATGCCAAATGATTGCCTTTTCTGCATAATTATCATTTTAAGGATTTGACATATATTAAATAAAACATTTATAATAAATAATACAGGTTTTATTATTTATAGAGAGTACTAATACTACGCCCTTGGCCATATCAACAAAAAACCCTACTAATGTAGTATTCCCTATTCTAATACTTTCTTCTAATAGTA
Organism: Platerodrilus igneus; assembly: GCA_036346225.1. Classification (NCBI taxonomy): domain Eukaryota; kingdom Metazoa; phylum Arthropoda; class Insecta; order Coleoptera; family Lycidae; genus Platerodrilus; species Platerodrilus igneus. Next base: position 2,883,177 of record JARFIW010000202.1, read on the forward strand.
GTAGTCGAAAAATAGTAATAGTCGAAAAATCAAAATAGTTCTATAAGCTACTTTACTCCAGCCCCAATAACATTTTCTATAATAACTTACTCAGGAGAGTGGAACATTTCGAATTATTGACGGAACATTTGGGTACATTTCAGGTACATTTCATTAGGGTCAATTTTATAAAAATCTAAATATTTGGAGGAAGGGGTTGTCAGTACCCCAGTCCCTCTTAATGGTTTCCGGATTGCTTTTAAATGACAAAGGTACATTTCAAATTATTGACGGTACATTTGGGTACAGTTCAGGTACATTTCATTAAGGTCAATTTTATAAAAATCTAAATTTTTGGAGGAAGGGGCTGTCAGTACCCCAGTCCCTCTTAATGGTTTTCGGATTAGCTTTTAATGACAAAGGTACATTTCAAATTATTGACGGTACATTTGGGTACAGTTCAGGTACATTTCAGTAAGGTTAATTTTATAAAAATCTAAACATTGGAGGTGGGGCTATCATTACCCCCAACCCCTACTAACGATTTTCATAATAACTTCCAAAGGACAAAGGTACGTCTCAAACTATTGGCGGTACATTTGAGTACATTTCGAGTACAACTTGGGATTGCATAAATTGTTGTCTTTTTTAAAAATGGGGGTGGGGCAGGGTAATGGACTCGATTGCAGCTACTTTCTGTAGAAGTAATACTTCTCATTTTTCTTGTTAACTACACATATGATATACATATCTAGACACAAGAGCTTTCATTTCTTTTATTAACTTGCATTTATATACATCTCTTGAATTATTAAGCAGAAATATATAGAATCTAATTTTGTTCTGAAATCGTTTTTATAAAATTGTGCACTTGCAATTAAATGCTAAGTAAGCACGTTTGTAATTCGTGTTAAGGTAAAGGCACTAGTAGTTGACCGTGCATTAGTAGTTGACCATTTTGACACTTAACAGCAATTAATAAGGTCCTAACTGGCAATAGCTTCTACAAAAAGATATATTTTGAATGATGCTGGTCTCTATTGGTCATCGTTAGAAGAACAAAATATGCTGTGCATTGTGGGTAAAAATGGTTACCGTTTGTTTACAGAAGTGTTAGTAATTTGATGGTCTTACGCGAATTTGTTAGCTTTTTACCTAAGAACAGCTGTGTCTTGTTATTAAAGCGAAACGCTTACAACGAAAAATATTGGGTAAGTAGTTAATTTGATTTATTCTTATTATGTTTTATCTGCAAAATAAATCATGGGATTCTGATGTCATAACCTTGCTCTGGTCATATTGTAGGGGTGGTCAACTACTAAATCCACAATTTACAATTGCTCTAGAGTTTGACCGTGGTGGTCAATTACTAAATAAATTGACTCTTTCATAATTTACTGATTTATAAACATTGTCTCTGACTATTTTGTTCTTAGAGCGTCTCGTTTCTGTAGTTGGCCGCACGGTCAATTACTGATACAAGCTATGGCCAACTTTTGACACATTTTTTTTACATTTAAGTAATTATTAGGTGGATTAGGTTAATGAAACGCTGTGCCAGCTAAACATTTTTAATTTGCCCTTAAAGTGCTAATGATTTTGCCATTTTACCTAAAAATGCTAAGTTAAAACCAGTTAGTTTTTAAAGTTTAAAGTAAAAACATATTAATTTTATAAGATTTTGGCCTGGAACCTTTTTTGTTTTGTACAAGTTACTTAGTATAGTTCAATCTATTATTAAGCATGTTAAGGGTTAAATAAAATGCAATGTTTATGCTACTTATTTTTCAGGTCTGCTAAGAAATAGTAAAATAGTAAAGAAGATGCCTGGAGCCAACAGCTAAATCCTGAGATATTCAGAAGAAGTCATGAAAGCTGCGATGAAAGACGTTCGGCTTTACCAAACACCGATAAGAACAGCAGCGAAAAAGTTCGGAGTCCCAAGAATTACTTTAAAATATAATATCGAAAGAAAGAGTCCAGCTCAAAGGAAGATGGGGCCTGCTTCTATTCTCAGCAAAGAAGAGAACGCGGAAATATGCAAGTGGGTGGAAAAGATGGCAAAAGCTGGTTTCCCGGTAACAGTGGATGAGCTTACCATCAGTGTGCAAAGGGTGATAAAGGAAATTGGACGTCCACACTCATTTAAAGACGGGGGACCCAGTAAAACTTGGGTAAAGGCATTTCGAAAAAGAAACGGTAGTATATCTAAAAGAATCTCCCAAAACTTGACTGTGTCTAGATCAGCAGTCACAGGTGCGAATATACTACACTGGTTTACAGATGTCAATGCATACTTGACAGAAAACAGTTACGACCAAATATTAGATGACCCTTCTCGCTTATTTAACTGCGACGAGACGCCATTATTCCTAAACCCAAAGGGCAGAAAGCCCTTGCAGGAAAAAGGGACAAGACCGTATACCAACAAGTCAATGCAGACGAAAAAAGAATGTGTTACCGTTCTAATGACCGGCAATGTTAGTGGTGAATTAGCTCCAACTACCGTTGTGTTTAAATACAAACGCGTACCGCAAGAAATAGCTGACAATTTCCTTCCAGAATGGGGTTTAGGGAAAACCGACTCCGGACGGATGACGTGTGAGGTTTTTTACAAATTCATTGCCAATATATTTTATCCATGGCTAATGGAAATGGAACTAAGACTACCTGTGATTCTCTTCGCTGACAGTCATGTTTCACATCTGAGCCTACAAACTAGCTAATTTTGCAACAGTGAAGGAATTATGTTAGTGGCGTTGTATCCAAACGCCACCCACATCCTACAGCTGATGGATGTTTCTGTGTTTAGAACCCTAAAAGAGGGATGGAGAAAAAGAAAATGTCATGGAATCGATTCTATCAAATGGATTTCGTAAATGTGGTCCTTACCTGTGGGATCCACAGGCAGTTAAGGTACTTGGGCAGAAATTAGAAGAACAGATCGACAGCCATCCAGAAAAGCAGCAGATGATAGATTTAAACTTCGGTCTTCGTTTTCTTAACGAAAATATTGGCGAAGAAAAGTTGCAAACTTTTCGTGGAGCATTAGAATTGGACACATGGTCAGGAGATCAACATGACACTTCTGTTTTTGCATTGTGGAAGAGTACGAAAACAATGCTTGATCAACTCTCTTCTGGTGCTGAGCCTTGTGGGGGTAGCACGCACTTTGCATGAGCTGACTCTAGAGGATACCGATTTTCCTCTAACTGACTTAGGAGATTTTCAAGACTTTTCCAATCTCAACATTCCTCCACCAGAGATTCAAACTGAACCGAGGCAGTCGCAACAGCCAGCACCACTAACATTGCTAGATCCATCCATAGAAGAATAATTGCCTCAAACAGTAGTTCTCTCTGTTACACCACCCAGCGAAGTTCCAATTTCGACTGTCAGGAATGAAGAAGAAATGTCAGATGGTGTACCTAAGAGCGTTGTAGGTGTTGTAGCTGGACCTTTTCATGGGATACAATCCCCTTTTAAACGACACTTTTATTTCTCGGCATCAGCAACTCAGAATAATAAAATCAAAAAACTCTATAAAGAAAAATGTGTCTGGTAAAATATGTCAAGAATATTTTATAAAAAAAAATGAAAAAGAAAGCAGAACAAGAACAGCTGAAGATAAAAAGAGCAACAGAGAGAAAACGAAGAAAGGAAGATAAAGAAAAACTGGAAGAAGAGAAAGATCTGAAGCGGAAATTGAAACAGGCAAAAAGAAAAGTGCAGTTGTCGTCAGAAAGTTCTGATTCAGGTGTTGCAGTTTCTTCTGGGGAGAGCGTTGTTTCTAAATTTACGAAGGAAGAGAATTCTGATGAAGGTTACAACTGGAAACCTGTGATAAAATACGTCGGGGAATATGTTGTTTTCAAGTACGAGGGTTCATTCTTTCTAGGGAAAATTGAAAAGCTAAATAAATATGGAGCTTTTGTAATTTCAATGGAGAAATGTGGGCGGTTGCGGAAGTGGCCAGAAAGACCTGATATGCTCGACTATCCTTGGACATCCATACTAGGTCAGATTAACAAGCCACGCAAAACAAGCAGGACCTGTAATGCCTATTCCGTTCGAGAGTTAGATGTTTTTTGGGACTGAGAACCAAATAAGTTAATCTCAGGCCTATATTGTTTTATTTTATGTATTTTTTTGCTCGATTATTATAAAATGTACAATAAAGTGTAAATATCTTAATGAATATTTATAATATTAATTGTTCTGGGTTGTATTTGTTGGTTTATTTCTATCTTAACATTTATTTTGTTTTCTTATTTCCATCTGGTTAACTACTGGTACAACATAAGGTCAACTACTGATTTTTCATTTTTTGTTAATGGTCAACTACTGGTTCATTAGCAAAGTTAACTAATTGTTGTTTTACTTATCTTACAGGTTTATTTTTTTGGATAAATAGTACTTATTCCATAACTTAGAAGTGGTACTTGGTTGTTTAAAACATTCATTTCGTTGTTTTAAGATAATTTAGCAGCTCTCTTAAACGGTCAACTACTTATTTAATTATTCTGCCGTTATTCTTCTCTATTTCCTCTTAAAACTAAACGCTAATTAATAATGAATAATTTTGTCTGGCATTAGGAAAGTAATTCGAGCATAGTAGACAAAAATTAATATAAAATGATATAACATTAGAGTTACATTTTGCATATATTAATACACCATAATTTGTGTATAATTTCAAGATCTTTGTTGGTTGTTTTACAGAAAGAAATGGTTCAATCTGAGAAGCTGCAATAATAGCGAAATAGGTTATTAAAATTTTCTCTTTACAAAATAACCAACAATTTATATTAATTTTCGTCCACTATGCTCGAATTACTTTCCTAATTGCAGATAAAATTATTCATTATCAAGTAGCTAGAAACGTATTAGTTTCAGTAAACCAACATCCTCAATTAGCATTGGTAGAAGGTCCGCCAATGTTAAGTAGGTAATTGGCCATTTGTTTATTTAGCCAACTAATAATGCTTTCTAATCCCAATTATTTTGATTAGCTTGACGAGTATATTTCCATTATTCTACGACAATCAGCAGCACTAGTGAAGTGAACACATTTATAGCAAACGTGCGTGGAACCCTACCGTATTATTATATACAAGTATAGATGTCAAATTGACCTTTTTTAATAATGCCAAAAACTTTGTTTACATTGGAGTTGCAAACCTCTGAATGTCCCATTTAATTTTTCAACCTTACATCACAGATTTTCCTTAATATGTAATCTAACTTTAAGCTAGAAAAACTACCTGTAAAAGACAGTTACACGTTTCATTTCCAGACCATGTTGTAACATTTTTATTTTCAATAATAATTATTTGCATAGAATTACAAGAATAATGCGCTAAGCGTGCATCGTTCCTTAGTGATCTACTTGTGTTAATATATCTGTGTCACATAAAGTTAGTTTCAAGCGCATTTCGAGTTGTTTATTTCGTATTACACGCCTCTAACGTCGCGACTACTCGGTTCTAGTTTCGACAAGTCAGTCGGCCGCTGGCAATAGTTTGATTAAGATGTATTTTCGGCTAGAGGCTGGCAATCTTCGTATCAACTATTAACTGTTGAGGTATCTTCTACTATCGATTGGTAAAGTATATATTTTGCGATCTAATGTAATTTGAATTAATTTATTTAGCGCGACAACGAAGAATAGAACAAATATAATTCGTCATGTAGGATCTAAAGATTTAGAATTACCGTCATTTGGAAACAGTCGATTAGAAATTATGGATGTAATTTGAATGCAGTCATATTTAATCAGGAATGGCTGGTAACTTTGTTTGGAGAACATGATTTCCATCTCAATTCATCGTAAAACAACAAAAGCAGTTTTGGTTCGTTATTAGTTATAAGATATTTCTTGCATGTGTTTAAAAGGTTAGAGCACGGAACTTGCTATTATGGTTACAACATGTAAGTTGAGTAAGTTTCAATTATTGTTGAACTGGTTTTATAAGCCACAGAACTAAATTTTGTCAGATTAGTTTTCTATAATAACAAGCTTTGTTCCATTTGAACCTTCGATAATTTTAACGTATGTTTTCGACGTCATATTTTTTTTGTCTTGCACAGTTCTCAGATGTTGTTTTGAAAGCAGATGCTTCGTGCAGCTGTACTGGAATTTAAACAAAACATTCCTATTTTTGTGATCAGCTTTATCTATACATAAATTATTAAACGTAAATATGAAAGTTCAAATCCACGTTATATAAGATTCTAGTAATTGTAATCTACCTGAAAAAATCTGCCCAAGTTAGAACATAATTCAGTGTGTTATGCTTATAAATTATTATCACTCTAATATTTATAACAAGTCATGTTTAAAGTATTGTTGGTTGTTTTGAAAATAAGTCAAAACTTTAACTTTGTTGTAGTTGATAATGACAATTTTTTTGTTAAAAAGTTCCGATATTTTGAAATAGTTTTTTTTAGTAAACAAATAGTTCAAATTTAAGGCTTTTATTTTGGTCAAATGCGATCAAATCTAAATACACAAAATACACAAAAGTAAAATTCTGAGTAATAGTTTGGTGCCAATATTATATCGGATACACATTTTTTTATTTTTATGTACTTTTATAGGACACAAATGGTGTTCTACTTTTTTATTTATTTAAGCTTTGCAATTTTTTATAGGAGCAACATTTTATTTCTTATAAGACATATTTTTGTTAAAGAAGGCAACGTCCTATCATTGGGTTATCACGCCCATAAAACAAAAAAACAACGTGGGGCGTGCAAAAAAAATTTAGTTTTAATATCTTGGCCTTGAACTAGTTTAAAATCAGCACAGCTCCCTACTGTTCCACAAAATCGGGGCATACTTTTAAAGCAATTGTATATCTGCTAAAAAAGTCTTTATTACGATACAGTGTATCCATAAAGTAAACCTTTTTAAATAAACTATCATTATGTTTTAGCACCGATTCTTCTTTTAATTATAAGTTTACAAACTGAGTGAGGACGTATTAAAGGTTAAACTTATTATGTACAATTAGATGTTATTAACTGTGGTAAATCCATAGCAATTAACTCTGATCGATGATCTCACTTTAATGTAAATATATTTAGCGTGTTAAAGTAAACGAACTCGTTGATTTGACCTTTAAAGATTATTATTGCTTTATAGCTATTTAAAAGACAACATGATTTGGTCTTAAGAAATTAATACCAAGAATATAAAATAATGTAATTGCAGTATTGATTAGCAATTGAAACCGGTTATCTTGAATTAAAAACAACAGCAGTGTTAGATCATAACCTTTCTTAAGAGTTACGTTCTTGTGATTATAGATACATACAAGGCCAGTCTAAATCATATCTTAAATTAACATTTACATTCAAAGCAAACAACAGCAATCAGAAATTAGTTAACAACTGTGAATATTCTATAAAAATTTCTACTGTTTTGTTAACGCAACTATCATTGAATTAAATACTTTTTATTTACAAAACTCATGGGTTAAAAGACGCTAATATGGTAGCCCAAATCTTAATGAAACCATAGCTCAAGTTTAGAAGTTGCTAACACAAGCAAATAGAGTGCAGCTTCTCCAAGAGCTTTTATCGCTTAGAAACGAAACTTTATTTTTACCTTGACGACCATACAAAACGGTATAACTTTGTCCTTACTATTCCCAATTCTCCACCAGAAAGTACCACACTTGCCAAGAAGCATTTTTTTTAGCTGGAATTTTTGAATTTTGCCGAACCCTCGCTATTTCATGTAAGCTAGGGATCTTTAACGTGGGTGACAACACACACACGAGACCTACATTTTACCTCTCATCCGAACGAGGGCGTCTTTTTGTGGAAAATACTCGCCCAACATTTTTCAAGCGGTCCCAGTAGGGAATAGAATCTGGAGCATAGGCTTAGTAGTTACACGCTAATCAATTAAGCCACAGAGACACCTTTGTATAATTTTGTCCCACTTCCTTTCTTTTTATCTGTGCAATTTTGCGTAAAAATGTTTGTCGTGCGAGATGTCACTTTGAACTTTCTTCTTTGGATCTATTTAAAAAGGTCTGATGCAGAACCGGCTTTAGACAAATAGCGGCCCCAGGCAAAACGCATTTGGCGGCCCTCCCGCTTGTATCAATAAATAATAATTATTAAAATATAAGAAATATAAAAGAATTGTCACAGTCAAAGTAAAATTAAAGCAACTGTGATTTAGTAACAATTTATTCTAATGCAAATAATATTGATCTTAATGATATTGATCTAAAGTAACATATAAAGTATTAAAATTTAACTTTTCTAGGCTTTTTGGTAGCAAAATCGTTAATAATTTCGGAAACATTATAGGTACGAGTAATGCTGTTTTCGAGGGAAATCACAGATAGATTAACTAATCTATCTTGCGACACTGGTCACTGTTACAGGAGTGGTAAGAAAAATCCGTAATGCTATGTATACATTGGGCATAATATCTACGAACCTGTTCGCGCACAAGTAACGCAAAACTCTCAGAGGCATTCCGCCATTTCCTGCTCGCTCGGATGCAGGAAATATCTCTGCCAAAGTTTTCGGTTGGGTTAAGAGTCTGGTTCCGTCAATATCACTTTGCACCCCATCAGAAAGCAGATGCTCCAGTTTTTTTGCACCGTCGTAGTAAATCGGCATCACACATATCTTTTACTGCTGCCATGTCGTTCAAAAAGCCAAACCTTGCAGAATCTCTGCCGTATCGACATACAACCTTGATCCATTAGTGCAACAATAAACTCGACTCGTAGTTTTTCTTGGGAATCTTGTAATGTTTCATCTGTTGCCTTGTACGAAAATTGCATTTTCTTCATCCTCTTTTGAATTGATGAGACATGTTGGAAAACAGCTTCTTCTTTAGTCATTTCCAGATAATCAATTGCCAGCTCCTGCGCTGTTGAAATGGCAGATTTAAATCCATTTCCTCTGTACTCCACAAGGAATTCTTCAGTTTTCTTCAAAATTGATACAACTACATCCATTTGAATATCTTTTGACTGCATCAGTTTGCCGATTACATTAATCTGCACAAGAATATCATACCAAATTATCAGCATAACTAGAAACTTCATATTCTTAACCTTTTTGCTAAAGAAATTGCTTCGGCTGGACATTTTGGGTCAGCCGTCTTTTCATGCAGATCCATTAATGCATAATATATTTCGCCAACTTGATACCAAATTGTTTTACGCAATCAACACCACATTCCCAGCGTGTTTCTACTAATGGTTTTACTGTCAAAATACTTATATATTTTTTCAAAATGCCTCATGTATTTGTTGAGCCAGTAAAAAGAACGTAAATTTGTTGAATGGTTCCAAAAAACGTCTTTCCTTCACGAGACGACTTGGTCATATCACCTAACACTAGATTTAAACTATGGCATTCGCAAGGAAGAAAGAATGCTCTATTATTTTCTCTCAATATCTGAGCTTGAACACCATTTTTACAGTCACTCATATTCGCTCCGTTGTCATAACTTTAGCCTCTACAGTCTATAAGGGGTGGCGGCTCCGTGGCGTAGTTGGTATGTGTGTGACTACTACGCCCAAGGTTGCGGGTTCGAATCCCGACACGGTCCGCTTGAAAAATGTCAGACGAGCATTTTTCACAAAAATACACCCTCGTTCGGATGAGAGGTAAAATGGAGGTACCGTGTGTGAGTGTTGTCACGTACGTTAAAGATCCTTATCTTGCTTGAAATAGCATGGGTTCGTCAAAATTCCAAATTTTCCAAGTTAAAAAAGCTCGCTTCCTGACCAATGTAGTACCTTCAGTTGGAGCATTGGAAAATCACTTGTAAAGTCTATAAGGGGTATTCCAAAGTCAGTCAACTTTTGCTTAAACGCTTCTGCTAGTCCGGCACCAGTACTGTTGTTTACCTTAAGAAATCCAACAAAATGCTTTACAATATTCACAGTACTGTCCGCAATGTTAACAAACCGAATAACCATGGTCCATTTGTTCATTGTGGCTAGTGTCAGGAGTACAGTCGAGAATAACTGAGTAATATTTTGCACGAAGTATTCTCCTTTTTATTTTTTCAAGCGTGTGGCTGCTGATCAAGTGAAAAAATTTGTTTTGAATGTTTTTTCTCAAATAATTGTCATGAATTTCTTCGCTGGTTACTCGCCGTACATGTTGCGATATGACTGGATCAAACTGCGCCTAGAGCTCTACCAACCAAAAAAATTTCCGTTATGTGGATGATTTAACTTTTTAACAGATCCCCGAAATGCTAGGTTATGTTCTGCTAAATATCTTGTAATCGCCAGAAGCCGCTCTAACACATTCTTTTTCTATCATTTCCTACGCTTTTCTATCAGTTGTTTGATTTTTGTTTAAACGCATTTCTAGCTTGATTCATTGTTTTTGTGCTTCGAAATGGCACTCTGATGTTTCATGTTTACACAAATAAGAGGCAAGATTTTTCCAATTGTTGGACCCATCGCTTGCAAAGTTGTTTATTGGAGATCCAAATAGCTTGCAACAAAAACAATAGACACGGTTTCTTTGTACTGAGTATACTAGCCAACGCCGATCAACTCTTTCTTTCTTAGGTAAATGTCTAATATAGTAGAAATCGGAAAAATGTCTTCGATCGTCAGGGTTTCTTGGATAAATAAAATTACGAACTCTGTTATCTCCCATTCTAACAAAAAAATCACGCTGATTATGATCAATAAATCCCGGTTACATTCCGATATCAGATATACGATCATTACAGTCCGATAGAATTTCAGGATTTGAGACAACTGTACACGTACCTGGTTCGATTGGAGCGTCCGTATTAATGGTGCCATGTTCATGTTGAATAGTTTCGTTCTTTTCTTTATAATTTTCCATAGGTGGAGTCGCTGGAGACTCCTCTTCTTCCTTCACACTGCTTTTAAAATGTTTAAATATCGCACCTTTCTGAGATGCAATAAAGGCTTCCGCGTTTCTCTTGCGTTAACGCTTTTCAGCGCCTTTTACTTCCCTTCTCACTACTCAAATTTTCAATATTTGAAATCGTTGTTATGAACCTCAAAATATTTTCTACAAAAAATCGTTAACAAAAGAAATATTTTACTGCTATTATGATCACACAACCTACAACCTCACACATCTAAAACTCGGTTCTAACTATCGGAAAAAACATAAGACGGGAGAACAAAGCTACCGGCAATCTGGCTCGGTCTGACATCCGGTCGCTGAGTCATTCAACGACTCGCACAGACATGCATTTATTGTTATTTTTGTATTGTTTTATGACGTTTTTTAAGAACTCATTTATGGCTGCTGATTGCAATGAATCTTTAGAGAAACTATTCTGGGACATTGTTGCCTATATTCAGGTAGTTTTCTTTGTCCAGAAAAAAATTATCAGGTACCATATTTGACTCGCATATATAGTCTTAAAAAATTTAAGAGAAATGTGTAATTAGCCACTGATTGCTTATTCCAGAATTGTTTTCATTTCCTGGATTTGTTAAATGACAACGAATAGCTATTTTTACCGCGTTACATTCGGGCCAATACGGTAATAATAATAATCTGATAATGTATTGGCAACCCCCTAAATTTGGCGGCACCAGGCGGTCGCCTTACTCGCCTGCCCATAAAGCCGGCTCTGGTCTGATACACATAAACAACCCTCGAATAATTCAAGACTTAAAGAATCTAATCCAACGTCACACTACTCAAATAAAGCCGATCATATGTCAAAATGTGTTGTAAAAATATTGTCAGAATAGTGAATACCCGTCAGCTAAGTCGTGGGGGCCCTTTGTCATATATTCTCTTTCAAATGCAATGGCAGACTTTCTACTTCAAAAAATTATTTTTTAAACAAATGATAAAGTTTTTATTGGAACAGCTATTATCTCTAAGGTCTGTAACGCTCTATTCTGTAGTTTATACTATTTCCTCAAAACTATATTATCTAAATTTTAGCTTGTACTGTTACAGTTGCAAACTATCCTATGAGGAAGCGTGATTAATAACCTAGTGTTTTAGAAGGACGCTAATTACAGTTCTTCCTTTTTAGAATAAACTAGTCCACATTTGAAGCTATTGGTATAAAAAGAAATCCAGTGGTAACGTTATTTACAAAAAAACAGCAGTTTAACCAGAAATGCGGTTCCGTTGCTTAGTTGGTTTGCGTGTTACTACTAAGGCGAAGGTCCCGGGTTCGATTTTCAATACGGTCTGCTTGAAATATGTTAGGCGAGCATTTTGCACAAAAATACGCCCTCATTCGAATGAGAGGTAAAATGTAGATCCCATGTATAAGTGCTTTCACGCACGTTAGAGACCCCTACCTTGCTTATAACAGCAAGGGTTCGACAAAATTAAAAATTTTCAGATAAAAAACTTGCGTCGGCCAACGTAGCACCTTCTGGTGAAGCATTCGAAAACCAAAGGTGGAGATCCTTTTGAAACCCCTCTTTCGTGCAACATAAACATGGTAACAGGATTCTCATCAATGTCATGTACTGCAAAATTGTACGTTCACGATTGTTTTGCATAATACACTCGGTTACATGTTAAGGCCGGCGCAAGTGTCTTTTGTAGATCAAGACAAACTGCTCTTACGGTTGTTGTGTTCTTTTGCCAACCCTCGTGCACCTTTTTTGGCCGACATAAATTTTTCCGCTCGTCCCAAGTGAAGCTTTCTGTGAATTATGTTTTCTTTTATATCCTGAGCACTTTTCCCGTATTTTATTTTATTGTAATAAGCGTCACATTTATTGCAAGTATCTATAAGAACTTTTTTAAAACTAAGGCCGTAGTTTTAAAATTATGGCTTAAAGATACATTTGCTAAGGACAGAATTAAGGTATTTTTACTAGGTTTTTCCTTCGAGTAGTGGCTGCTGTATGTAGGAAACAATTGGATGTGCTTCTTCACACTCTTAAGAACATCTTTATCTGTTTTGTTACTGGAAACAGTAATTATATCATTCAAAGGCTTCTTTATGAATAAGAATTTCTGCACATCCTTTTGGTTTCAGTTACAGAATACTTTAACTTCAATACTCTATAGGGTCTTATATTTTCTTGAAAATATTTTTGGCACGAGCATGGCTTAGGAAAATACTCGAGTTCCATGCTACCGTAAGTTAGTTCTGGTATAATACCTTCTTCGGGTTCACCGTATCTATAGTCCAAACGTTTGAGTAATGCCACGTTTTTAAAACTATGTATCCAAGTATAATATTGTAGGTAGCTTCTTTTAATAAGCAGCCTTATATATCTTGATGTTGGGACCGATCCTTGAAAGTTCTTAATTTTTTGTGGTGCTGCTGATATTAGCTAAGTACGTCCATTGTTTTCTATTTTCAACTAATTGTACGAACCAAAACTTCTACTTTTCCTTCCATTTTTTCATCGAGAGGCTTCTTATCAAAATCTAATAAAAGTTCTTCAGCACACGGTTAGGCCACCTTTACGCTTATTTGTTTAGTACCTATTTTACTGGTAGTGTCGCAACCTGTCAGTCCACGTATTGCCGGTAGGGGTTTCCAAAACAAAATTTTAACAGTATCACCCATTGATAATATATGAAGAGGTATATTTCGCATTGTTATGTCCACTCCACATGCAACTGATAAATTTAAATGTCCCAGGCTTTTTCATTTCTGCTAATGAAGCAGTGCGACTACGAACACATCCGTGTCAGTAGAGCAGATCAGAACTTCTCTAAAACATGCTAATACCTTCTGATCAAAACAGGTCGTTTCGACACCGCCACTTCGAAAGACATCCTTTCGATGCGAGTACATATCGATGCAAGTTCATCCCGATGCAAAAACATACCTGCATATACCGTGCATTTACATTTCCAATGCTCCACCCGAAGGTACTACATTGGCCAAGAGGCGAGTTTTTTTTTTGTTGCCTGGAAATTTAGAATTTTCCCGAACCCTTGCCGTTCCAGACAAGGTAGGGATATTTAACGTGCGTGACAACACTAACACACGAGATCTCCATTTAACCTCTCATCCGAACAAGGGCATAATTTTTGTGAAAAATGCTCACCTGCCATTTTTCAAGCAGTCGGCCGTGTCGGTATTCGAACCCAGGACCTTGGGATCCGTAGTCTTACGCTTACTACATTGATCCACGGCGACGCCTACCTGCATATACCGCCACCTTAATATATTCAAACTAAATACAAATCATTTCGATTGTGTATATCATTAATAAACATAGCAACAAAACTAGATTAAACGTGTATTAAGAAATAATTAATTAATAAATACAAAGTAATTCAAAAGCGAACATTAAGAATCCTAATTCATAGAAAAATTGTCTACGACTCCTCTAAGGTACTATAATATTTTGCGATATCAGAAATCTTGGACTAACATCAAAATACATCTATCTGAATTTTTGGTGCGTTATCGGCACGGACAAATCGCTCATATTTTTGATCAATAGAATTTTGATCTGCGCAAATCCCATCAATGAATTTATATAAACTCGGGTGAGCTACTCTAAATTCGGCCTACAAACGTTTATGTGCTGCTTTGGCAGAATTGTTTGTGCGCACTTCATTGTTAGTGGTACGCATACGACAAGATCAAATTCTGGGATCGAATAAAGGACAATATCGACGATTGTTGCGCTGCATTCTACCAATGTATGTGTTCCCAAATAGTCCAAAATCGGCTGCAATTCTTCCGGAAAGGCATTATTTATCGCTGGTAACCTATTTTCTAGCTCATAAATTGGAAACGCTAAAACATGCGAGCATGAAGTGCAAAATCTTTCTTCTGTCAATTTTCTTTTCAAATTTTTTACCAAATAAATATACATCTTTAGGATTCATAGGTGCTACCACGTCACTCGATTTTTCTTAATTTTCACTTTCTTATACCTGAAACGAACAAAACGGTTAATAAATTGCTTGTCATACTTACCCTTCAAGACTATAAAATTAGAAGTCTCTAAAGTATATTTAGTATTAAATATGAGGATAAACTGATTTACCCAAAAGAAGGAGAAATGAAAAACGAACGTATTCTTATTTATTTAATAATAATCATTACGCAGAAAATCGTAATTACATATAGCTCTGAGGATGGTCTAATATTCAAAACGTTATAAAACCATATAATCAATATTTAATCAATTTTCAGATCTTACATTAACTTTATATCATAACATTTTGAAAATATCCCTTACTATATCAAAATCTAGTAATTTATTTCAAAAACGTCAAATATTTATAGTACGTTTAACGAACAGATTTAGTAATTAAAATAATAGGATGGATTTTAATTGCGCAGTATAAACTGAACACAAGCTTAATTTACAGCAAACAAATTTATATATTGCAAATACGTATGAGAAACTAATTGACATGTTTAGGTTAGCAATACAAAACTTTATTGAGTGGTTGTGTAATCCCGGTCAACCAATACAAAATTTCTATTTAAATTTGGCGCTTATTTATGGGAAGAGCGCTTACTGAATCTGTTTGTTAAACACACTATAGAATATTAACGATTTAATTAAAACCTATCCCAGAACATTTTATTTAAAAAAAACAAATAAAGTAGGGTATTACAATCTAAAATCGGAGCACGTGCTACGTTATGCAGCGTATGGGTCAGATTGAAATACCGGCTAACTACCAATGCGGCGACGGGGGGTTCCTAGCAACACAAAAAATACATCGTCATCGATTTTCTATTTACAGTAAACAAAATAAAAATTTCCATTTAAACAGCAAAAGAAAATAAATAGAGTTACTCTATTTAAAAAAAAGCAATTTTACTCTATGGACAAATTCAATAATTGTTCCACGAAGTGCGCATTTCGTAGCTAACATTTAATAAATCTAACCAGTAAAAAAGAATAGTGCTGATACTTTTGTATAAGCAGATGGACTAAGTAAAAAAAGCATTAAATTTAGGATCCTTTCTAGTAAGGATTTTACCATAAAAAACATTAAGGGTATCTAATTTCAAAGTGGGTTTTTAAAAACGTGTTTTGTTCGTCGGCACGATGCAAATTCGGTTTATCCCTTGGTATGTTAAAAAATGAAAACAAGTCACATACATGTGTCGGGATACTTATCTGGCAAGTCATTGGAAGCGGATCAGCACAGCATCGCTGCGGTAGTCAGCAACAACCATGCTGCTATCGTAACTGCAACAGCGGTGTGCATACAAGAGTAGTTGAAATACGTCAAAGAATAATCGGGCCTACATAACAAGCAATTTGGCCTTCAAAGCGATACACCCGAAATCTACACTTTTAATAAAAAATAAACGTGCATCACTTTTGAAGTAATGGAACGAGTAGTTTAGAAAAATACCTATGAGGACGAACGGCTGAATCAAAATTAAAATTGTTTAAATAACAAGAATTCGAGCTTCAATCCTCTCGTTATCAACATACCAAAAAAGGAGAATAGAAAACTCTAAAACGCGGTTTTATCGGATAGTTCAATACCTCATTTTAACGAATCTTTAGCTGGAAATCACATACGAATCAATTATGCGGTCGTAAGGTATAACAAGTTAACGGATACCTAACAAGGTATTGACTATTTATTTTTAGCATAAACTTTACGTTTCGAAATAAATAAGTTTAAAATAAAAATTAGTAGGAAGCGTAGTTATTGTAAACAGGATGTTGTCGACGTATGATAGGGTAGAAACGCAATCGATGTAAATGAAATAACCAAATATCGCCGAAAATGAACGAAACACACGCATTGCGAAGTTTATAGTACATTAAGGAATAAGCAAAAATAAAATTTTAATAAGCAAAAATGACCCAATTTTCTGATATGACGGTCAAATGACTATGATCTGATACATATGCCCAACATTTTTTTTTACTATTATTATTATATTATATAATTATTATTATATAATAACGTTCTGAAGTCAAACCGCGGTCACATATAGCAGGCGTCGCCGTGGATCAATGTAATAAGCGTAAGACTACGGATCCCAAGGTCCTGGGTTCTAATCCCCACACGGCCGACTGCTTGAAAAATGGCAGGTGAGCATTTTTCACAAAGATTACGCCCTCGTTCGGATGAGAGGTTAAATGGAGGTCCTGTGTGTGAGTGTTGTCACGCACGTTAAAGATCCCTACCTTGCCTGGAACGGCAAGGGTTCGGCAAAATTCTAAATTTCCAGGCAACAAAAAACTCGCCTCCTGGCCAATGTAGTACCTTTGGGTGAAGCATTGGAAATGTAAATGAATGGTCACATATAGCGGCAGAGGTGACGGCTGGTTCCTATACTAGTATATATGGCTTTCATATCATGACAATAAGGTTTTGTGATCTTTTCTGTTCTAAGTGAAGAATGACTCCACTCGAAATAATATCTTTACCAAGATTGAAATTATGTGGATTTTTATTGCTTGCTAATATGCTAATAAACCCATCTCTTGCATGTACTTTAAATTTGACAAAACTAACATGTATACGGATTCCAAATAGTTGTTGTTTGGCTGCACTTGAAACCTTCACGTTGGACTACGTTTGTAGCTAAGAGGGTATTCATATTTACATGATTGTTGCGGCCAGATGGATTAGAGAAATATCTCGTCCGGATCAAATCTGTAAATTACATTTTTGGCAGTCTTGATCCTGGCAATTTAATAAATTGTAAGGCTTGAGGAGAAGGTTCAGATTTTCTGTTAAACCCTAATTTGGAATTTAACAGTAATATATAAACATTGAATATAGGTTTTACATCGGACCAAGAAACCTACCTCATGGTCAAACTAATGTCGTAGGTAATCCTTCAATTTCTCTAAGGTTTTCCTTTCTTAGAATGCAAAGATGGATTGTATCTATTCTTTAGGTTATTTGTAATTCAAGAAAGAATTCAACAAACGTTTACGGTTCCTTGTTGGTCAAGGAACTGGACTAGCATTAATTGAAGTTTTTAAGGTTGTACAATATCAATATTGTTTTAAATAACTTCCTTGTGTAAAAAAAATAGGTCTTTGTTAAGAAAGAGTTCCCTTGTAGCACTAAATCCATTTCTAGATTCAATGCATTTATTAAGGGCCAGTAAAAAATTGGATAACGCATCACTGTTGTTTACTGTTGAACGTCCAATTATTCTTCCATCAAAATGCCATATAACTGACTTATTGATTGAACATCAACATAGGTATTTAGATCATGCAGGTCCACAATCTCTATTTCAATGTTTACGACAACGTTTTTGGTTTATTCGTGGGTTGAGGCGCATAAAATTTATTTTATTTGAATGTATTATATGTCATAGGTTTAGGGCAGCCGTAGCCATGTTTGGCTACAGCTGCCCTAAACCTGGGATGGGAACTTTGCGATTTGATGAGCTAACTGAATTAGTTCGTCCATTTTCACATGTTGGAACAAATTTTGCAGAACCAATCATGGCCAAGCAATCAAGGTGACGTAAATTAATTGTATCCAATGCTGATATTGAATTGTTTGTGTTTATGGCGACTAAAGCAGTCCACATTGAACTTTCGATAGAGCACTTCTTACTAAATTAAAAAGTTTGTTTTACGAAGACGTAATCCAGTTTCGATTACTAGCGACAATGCTACTTACTCTAAAGATGTGGATAATAGTTTAATAAAGGTATACAGCTATTTTTTAATAATGCCAGTGAAATTCATGATTTCTTATGAACAAGAAAATTAGTTGAAAGTTTATTCATTCTAATAGTTTGCATTGGGAAGGTATATGGTAGGCAGATGTTAAGAATACCACGTACCATTTAAAAAGGATTGTGGAAAATTCAGTTTTATCTTTCGAATGTTTGTCAACTATTGTAGCCGAAACCAAGGCAATACTTAATTCACGGCCACTACAGCCCGTATCAAACTCAACGTCTAATTTGACATGTTTGATTGCGGAACTATTTCTTATCGGTCAACCATTGACTGTCTTTTCTAAACGCAATTGTTTTAGAGGTTGCAGAAAATCGTTTGAATTTGTGGCAACATAGCACTATTGTGAAATAAGACTTTTGGAAAAGGTAATCTATGAACTATCTAAATCAGCTACAACACCGTCCAAAATGGAAGGGGTCCGAAATCAATTTAAACGTGGGTGACCTAGTATTGTTTATGGAAGATAGTATGCCACATCTAAAATTGTGTCTAGCTAGGTTAATAGAGATAAAACCCGGGCGTGATAACACAGTTAAAATAAGAAGATACTCTATTTGACTCTATAAGGATAGATTAGAATCAAACACAAGAAATAACAATTTCGCCCCTATTATTTGTTTAAATTAAATCATTAAAACATATGAAATTACCTATTAACTAGCAACATTCAGGAAAGACCTAATTAATAAAGATTACATGTGTAAATATGAAATAAGAATACAGACAAACGAACTCTCAAGATAACGAAAGACAAGCAAAGTTGGTTGCCTATGTACACGGATTTAAATTATAAGAGTGTAGCAGTCGTAAACTTAAATGATTGGAAGCTGAATGGTTTTTAACGTAATGAGGCAGTATATTTTTAGATATGAAATAGAATGTAACAAATTCCCCCAGGAAAATTAAAATATCGGAGTAGGAAACAAAAGCAACGAACAAAGCATACACTAATAGGGCAAACCACAAGAAAATTTGTTTCAGAAAACAAAAAGGAAAAACACAAAAAAATGTTTATCCGACTCAATAAATCAATATGCGAAATTAATTATTTATACATAGCTCCTGAACTGATTGATTGTTGCGTTTTTTTAATAACAACACCGTGCGTAGTGTGTGTGTTCTAAATTGGACGAGCAGTCGCATATCCTCTACGGAATATTTTTACTTTCACTTGCGTGACTGGTATCTCTTACTTGACGTATTCTAAATAACATTTTTTTTCAACTAGTTTAGAGACACATTTTAGGTTTCCGCTTCGTTTGAACCAACTTTTACGTTTTGAGTTGAATGTTATTTTATTCTTGGCTGCGTTTTGAAGGCCCAGGGATTATTGGATCATCTTTATGCCTTATTGCTGTGGCTGCCAATTCCTCTTGCCTTGTTGATGTTTTGTGCATTGCAACTACTAACTAGATTGATATCCTCCGACGGACGATCCATCAGATAAAAGAATTTCTTTTAAGTGTCGATACGGTTTGTATTACTCACCTGATTGTGCCAAAATGCAATAATTCATTTTAATTTACAAAATATTACTAAGTACACAAAATATAGAGCACTCAAATTGTAATTAAAGATGATGGTATCCTCTGGGGTACAAAATTCCGTAGTTAAAATAGTCCCTCAGTCAAATCTCTGAAAGGGGACTACTTCGGAGGATGTGATCGGAAAGTATAAAAAAAAGTCGCGAACATTCTGTGAGTCGGAGCGTGGAACGTCAGAAGTATGCAGCAAGCTAGAAAACCTAAAAACTTAAATGGATAGGTTAGCACTAGACATAATAGGGAGCAGCAAAGTTCGGTGGCCAGAGGCGGGGGAGTTTTGGAGTGGAGACTTTAGGGTAATTCATGTAGGATCAGAGGAAGAAAATTCGGGTGTGGGGATAGTTATGAAAAAAAAAGATAGGACAACTTGTAGAAAACTACCACAAAAGAACAAAAGAGAACTCATTGTTAGACAAGAATCTAAAGAGGTAAATATAGTAATACTACAAGTATACATGCCCTTCTCTGGCTACAATGAGGAAGAGGTAGAGGCGATCTACAAAAATATCGAAGACATACTAAGATACGTAAAAGGACATGAAAATTTAATAATTATGGGGAATTTTAATGCAGTGGTAGGTAAGGGTAGGGAAGGAGCGGTAGTAGGTTTATTCGGTTTAGACACAAGAAGTGACAGGGGAAATAGGTTGGTAGAATTTTGGGACAAGAACAATTTAACCATCACAAAAACATTATTTCAACATCATGCTAGAAGACGATACACGTGGAAGATGCCTGGAGGTATAGGAAGATATCAAATAGATTACATTTTTGTTAGACAACGGTTTAGGAATCAAGTAAAAGACTGTAATAGCTACCCAGAAGCAGATAGACACTGATCACACAATCGTAATTATGAAGACCGCTCTTAAATTTAAAAATTTGTAAAAAAAACGGAAAAAGGCACTTTAACTTTGAGAAACTAAAAGATAAACATATCCACGAAAGATTTAAAAAAAGTCAAATGAGTTGCTGAACGATATCGGGAAAACTTCTGATACTAAGGAAGTGGAAACAGAATGGAATAATATTAAATACAGCCTCGACATTACGGCCAGAGATATTCTGGTGTATACATAAATGAAAATAAGAAACCATGGATACCAATGGGTATTCTGAATCTAATAGAAAGAAGGCGAAAATACAAAAATGGATCAGATGAAATAGGAAAACAGACATACAAAGCCATAAAATGAAAAATTATTCGCAAATGCAGGAAAGCTAAAGAACAATGGATTGGTGAAGAATGCAAAAAGGTACAAACTAAGATGGAAGTAGGCAAGACTAATTAGAATGAATTTTAGGGATTTAAAACCATATAGCAAAAATATAAGGGACGCGGGAAGAAACGTCATTATAGAAAATGTAGAGAAGGTGGATTGATGGAAAGAATGTATAAAGAATTTATATGCAGGAGAGGAAATAACAGCATTAGAACAGGAATCAGACATTAAAAATGACGACTTGGGATATCCTATACTAGAGATGAGTTTGAATTAGCATTAAAGGGCCTGAAAAATGGTAAGGCACCGGGTATAGATAAGTTACAAGCACAAACTCTAAAAGCCGCTGGACAAGCAGTATCAGAACGTCTCTTCCAACTGGTAAGCTATATGTATGAGACAGGCGGCATACCCAAAGATTTCAAACGTAACATTATAGTCACTATACCAAAAAAGAAAGGCTCGGATAGATGTGAAAATTTTCGAACAATAAGTTTGACAGCACACGTGTCAAAAATATGAAGTAGAATTATACAAAGACGAATCGAAAAAGGTGCTGAAGAAATACTAGGAGAAGATCACGTTAGGTTGACCAAACTAGGGAACACGGGGGGCAGTTTCAGGTCTGAGGGTGATAATGGAAAAAACAACAGAAAAAGGGGAAAGCGTATATATTGATATATCTGGAAAAAGTATTTGACATTGTAAAATGAAAAAATTTTTTTGAAATACTCAAAAAGATTGGAATGAGTTTTAGAGATAGACGGTAATAGAATTAGAGCAGGAAAGTAGAGAAGTAAATATTAATAAAGGGGTGAGACCGGGATGTACCCTTTCCCGATTAATTTTTAACTTGTACATCGAATAAGCAATGAATACTGCCAAATGCAAGAAGACATTTGGAAGGGACAAAAGATTGATTAGCTTATATTTGCAGATGATATAGCGGTATTAGCATCTAGAAAGAAAGGGTTAGAAGCTGCTCTTAATGAAATGGAAACAGTTTTAACAGAGATACGGTATGAAAATTAACAAAAATAAAACTAAAGTACTAGTATGCAAAGGAGGTAACGAGATTTTACAAAAGGTTAAGAAATTCTGCTACCTAGGAAGACAAATAACGCAAGCGCAAAAGATATAAAGCAAAGATTAGCACAGGATCGTGCTACATTTAACAAGAAAAAGCAACTACTATGTTCAAAAACAACAAACATAGAAACAAGGAAAAGATTGCATAAAGCATATATGTGGAGCACAGCACTGTACGGCTGCAAAACCTGCACAGTAAAAGGAGCGGACAAAAAATGCGCTACAAAGGCGTATGATGAAGATATCATAGATAAACAAACTTAAGAACAAGTAGGTACTAGAAATGGTAAGGGAAGAGAGAAGTATGTCAAAAACAGTAGAAAATATGAGAGATAGGGTGATAGGCCACATACTAATGCATGAGCGAATAGTGCGGAATATATTAGAAGCAGAAATAACAAAAAAAGAGAGGTAGAGGTTAGGGTTAGACCATTGCACATAGATAGAGAAAGATGTAGGTTGTGGAAGTTTCACGGAAATGTGCAGGCTAGCTCAGAATAAAAATTAATGGAGGTACGCGTCCAGCCAATTCCAAAATAGAAAACGTAGTGACGAAAAAAATAACTTTACTTAAACCTGATGACAACTATAAGCAAATACAGGTATTGATTTTGAAATACTCTCAACTAATGTTAGTTGTGCGAAAGGATTTACTGGAAAACTATTAATTTGGCAAATGTGTTGAGGATCCTTGGTAGCCACAGGCTGCTTAACGCCCTTCACACACCACTGAATCGTGGTGAAATATGGCATATAATTAGGAAACAACAGAAGGGGAACCGAGCTGTATCTAGGCTGTAAGAATTTTATGGAACGGTGTCGCCTAGCTCAGAATAGAAATAAGTGAAGGTACGCGTCCAATCAGTTTCAAGACGGAAAGCCTAATGACGAATGACGAATGTTGTGCTTCAAATGTATGAGGATGATAGCATGAACAGACAAAGTTAAGAAAAAAGAGGTTATAGAAATAGTAGAGGAATAAAGATATCTGTGGAAAACAAAAAAAAATAGGACAAATAGAAGGGCAGGATACGTTCTACGGCATTTTTGGGGACTAGTGTGTGATATATTACAAGCAGAGATAGGGAAAAGAGGTAGAAGTAGGCCTAGATCAGACTATTGCAAGCATATAGTGAAAGGTGTAGACTGTGGAAATTTCAGGGACATGTGCAGGTTAGCACAGAATAGGAATCAATGAGAGTACGTGTCTAACCAGTTCCAGGACTGAAAGAGCTTATGATGATGACAAAGTTAGTTCATAAACTGTTATTTGGGGTCGATAGGCAATTTGCCATGTTTAGTTTTTGTTGGTTATTTTTACCTTAATCCCTAAATAAGTTAATGGATACAAATGTTAATACTTTTATTTCAACAGGGTTAATTGTGTTGTCGAGTTTTCAGTGTTCACCCACCCCGATCTGCGGGTGTAGTTAGCACGGCATTTCTTTCCTTCCTGTGCGCGTCCGTACTCTACTTTTGGGTTTCTGACCCGTACGGTACGTCTAACATAACACAACGAATGAATACAAAGCCATCGATGAACAACGTTTTGTATACTTCTTAATAAGAAATTTAACATTCGTTTTAACAATAACCTTTACTGTTTATTTATGGACTTGTTTCTTTTCTAAAAAATAACTCCAGTGCGACTTAACAAGTTTCTCTTTAAGACTTAAAAATCTATGACAATAATAAATTTAAAGACCCCCCGATGTCATAAATTACATAATCTTGTAATAATCGTACAAGGTCTTCCACCGAAGTGGAGACCGTGGGTTAGTACTATAACACATGACCTTACTTTTGAATGATTTATTGTTTACATTTATAATTAAGTACATATAAAGATTAGCTACAAGCAGTTTTTAGTATTTCTTGCGCTGTGAATTTGCATTGGTAAGTTATTCTTGTTACATTTTTCATAAATAGCATTTTCTGATATTATTATATTAAGTTGCGTTGAAAAATGTTGGGAAAATCTTATTGTGAATAGTTTTAGAGCTTGGCGCTTATTAAACAATCATTGCATAACTTTTTTAAAAATTTTGCAAACCTACCCTGACTGAACTGCTAATAAATGTATGAATTGCCAAGCGTTTGTTTTGATAAGGGTTAGTTTGGGTTTAAAGGTTAAGTTAGTAAAAGTAGATAATTTTTCGTAGCTAGGAAGAATGTTTAGTAGAGATGGAAGATTGGATAAGGAAATTGAAATGATTATGAGTGCCTCACGTAAAACAGTCAGGAGTACGTGGTCTGTTGTGGGGAATGAAGTTGCGTCGAAAGCGGCATAAATGGATTTGTAAAGGACATGTTAACCCCAACGTATGTGGGTCAAACTTAGATTGACAGGAGAGAATAGGATCCGAATAAATGCAGTTACTATGAGATGTTTAAGAAATATATGTAGTAAGACTAGAGGATACATGGTTAGTAGTAAATGGGTATTTTAAAAACCAAATAAAGAGATTGGTATAAAAGAACTGTTGCAATGCTTTGGTTATGTGGAAAGAATAAGTGACAAGAGTTTAGTAACGAAAGTGTACAAAGGATGAATGAGTGGTTCGAGAAGAAGAGGTTGACTACGAAAACGATGACTGGACGTAACGATTCATTGTATGAAAAGAACGAAAGTAAAATGTTTAAGAAAGAGAAAAGACTATGAATCGATGCATGGATGTTAAACAAAGCGACGGGAGTGCTTCAGAACAGGAAGGTGTGGAAGTAGATTGCCATCAATATAAAGGTTCTGCAAATTAAAAATTTGACATAAATATATGAGCCATTTAATATGTAGTTTAATTCTAAATGTTCACTTCATACTCCTAGAGTGCCCATATAGCGACAGACCACCTCTACCTCACTTACATTTACCTACTAGTTATTGAACCAAAGACAACCACATTTTAAGTTTTCTAAGGACAACACGACCATTTAATTTAATTTGAGACTTAAAATAGTTTCTTCCAATTGTTTTAGTTTTACCTAATTAACTTACGATTCTTGCTTGACTTTCCGAAAAAGAGTCAGATGAGAAACTCCGAAAAAAGTTTTGTCATTTTTTTCAAATTTTAGGACAGCGTAATTAACTTAACGGTAAAAATAAATTCAAAAAGATAATTTTTGAAAAACTAAGACAATATATATGCTGTAACAGTTTGTTTTCCCTCTTCTAAAATAACGCATAAAAATTATGTGTTGTGTTATAAAAAATTTTTAAATTTACTTTTATAATTCAATATGAATCGTACATCTACAATTAATACAAAGTTAAAACATGGCGTCATAATTTCGAAACACCCCAATTATTGTCCTTCTTTATTCTAATTATCTACTAAATAAAGCGAATAGTTATAAACGTGCCAGTTTGTATTTTAAAACCATGCTATAACTCGAACAAGCTATTCAGAAATTTTCATAAAGTGTCTTCAAAGTAATATCAAATAGCGTGCCTCTGCGCACCTGGTTGTTGAGGTCGTTATTGTCGTCAAACCGAACCAGTCGGCCCTTTATCATTCAAACGTCAACATGGAAAAATTGATATCCAAGGCTGACTTGCGAGTTGCAATTTAGTTTCAAGCAATCTATCGATTCGTAGGTTTAGAAACTCATCATGGTTTGTAATTTCTATTTCTAAATAATTCAAACTAATTTTTTTTGGTTTTCCTTAGCGCAACACTTAATAACTGAAGCAATAATGGTTGTACGAAACTGCTAATTTTTACTGCGTATAAGATGTATATGTTCCTCATGTTTTAACATGGAAGCTTTGTTTTAATTCAGAAACAACACTTAATAACTGAAGCAATAATGGTTGTACAAAACTGTTAATTTTACTGCGTAAAAGATATGTACGTTCCTCAAGTTTTAACATGAAAGCTTTGTTTTAATTCAGAAACAACACTTAAGAACTGATTAATGGTTATAAGAAGAAGTTAATTTATTTGCGTATAAAACGTTTACGCATTGGAAACTTACATTATGGTTCTAGTTTACGAGGCGTTGTTATAACAATGTAGACAACTTCTTTTTTCATGTGTTTGTTCAATGTTGCAGGTCCACATGTGGGTCGAGCTTGTTTGCTCATTGGTTTGTAAGCAGCCATGCCCTGAGTTTAAGATAGGTTGGTAAGTGATTTCCATTTGTTGAAGCAATCATCTATTCGACGTTTAACGTCATGTATAAACCGTAACCTTGTTAGTTTGAACGCATGCAAACTAACATCTTAATGATAATATTTAATTATGAATTTAAATTTTCAAATTTTGCTTTAGATTAAAATTATGCTTTATACAATTGTTTATCTAACAAAATCTCTATGAATTTGCATTACAAATAATATAGTCGCGTACTTGCTTACACATGACAACTATTTAATAAAGTTTAAGTTTACTAATTTAGAAGATCTTATTACAAAACTGATTTTGTAAACCTGTGAGTCGTTTAGTCAGTACTGAAAAGATGACAAAGAAAGCTCATAGTTGTTTTAATGATATTTATGTGCCTATTTGCTTTAGAGGCTTTCTTTTAAATGATCAAGATTAGTAATACAAATACACAAAATTAATGAAACATTCGGAAAATTTATAGTAAATATCTGTCAAAATAAATCAAAAATATTTTTCAGTTAATATGTGTTGATATTTAAAAGTTTTGATTTCTTCATAAACTTAGAAAAGGTTAATTACACTCGTAGCAGCGCTAAAGAAATGGTGCTTATTCTATCCATACTTATCTTTGAATTCTATGAATTATATATATAAACCAGAAATGCATAAATTTAATAAGTAGAGTGTCCATGCACTAACACACAAAAGAAAAATACCACAGATGCTCAAAACCTGTTTGATTTATTGATTTATTGGTTTTTTGTATTTTGAGGCGCAAACTGCTGTCACCAATATCATTTTATTTACTTTATTTTATTTCAGGATAAACGTAGTACCATCTAAAAATACAAAATCTTGTATTCCAATAACAGAATATATTCGTTGAGGTTCCTGTATTTTTCTTAGCAATACTTCTTGTTTTTACACCCTACCTAAGTACATTGATGACCTACCCATCCGTATTTATTTAACGACTCCCCTGATAGTCTCTCTAAACCGCTGAAGATAGAGTTCAGAGCTATTGCGGAAGTTTTCAAAACTCAGTTGTTTTAATACGGATAAAACTACATCTTCTGCACGACTTTTGTGAGAAAAAATAATGATCAATTTAGAAAGTTGCACTAACGCTCAAGGCGTGGGGCAAGAAAAAGTTTCAATGCAATGGGACTCATTTATATCTAGGAACAATTTTCAAGTCAATCATAAATTTCATACTAGTGTTATAGTGTAATAGATGTTTTAGTACAATAATTATTAAGATTTTGCAATATCTAACAAACAAATCTAGAAATAGCAAACTCATAGTGTTTTTATAAATATTTTTCGCTAAAATGGTCCAGTGATACTTGTTCGTTAAAAACACTTATTTAAGTCATTATATCAGTACAGTATCACAACAACAACCTCGGAGATTATTTTTTGACAATACTTCCTGGCCTGAGAATAACCTGCTTTTGTTACGCCTGACCAGGCAAGAAACTCTTATGCAATATCACTTTCGGTATAGACTCTAAAATATGTTGGTTTTCGGCTCTAACTGGGCATAGAAGCAAATAGTTGTCCATTGGTCATTCAAGAAACAACTGTTCGAACTCGCACATACATACCCACACACACGCGCGCGCGCGCGCGTAGCTACGGAACCATCCACGCCTGCATGCGCATGCACGTACACCATTCACGCACACACACATGCGGACAAACACAGCCCCCTACCCCTCCCACACACAAGCGCGCGAACACGCTCGCGCACACACCGCAATTATACATAATCGCATAAGTATATACCAACACACAAATACAAGCAGCTACGATCACATACACACGCACACGCACGTACACGAATATATACGAAAACGGACGCGTACACACGCAGCTAAATTGGAAGACGAATCGGTTTTTGTATATTATTGCTGGTATGAAAGTATACTAGTTTTAAGCATCTAAGAAACAAAGCTATGTATGTTCTCGAGATCGGCAACACATGCGACTTCAATACTCTATTTCTTGCATGATCAACTTTATATTTCTGTATTCAGCTATGGCAGTTGCACCTGGCGGTTACGTATATTTAATCTAAAACTTAAAATAACGCTAAAAACAAGTATATGGGAATTCTGGCCATTAATATGGTACCCAGTTACCAACTATATTTTAAAAGTCTGTATTTCACAAAGTGTTTGATATATCACAGAAATGATGTCTCGTGATAACAGTGTTGCCATTTCAAAAATTAAGGCTTTTTAAATATTATTACACCGAAAGTAGATTTGAGAAAATTTGACGATACAAATACACTTTTTTGTATTAACACTTTTGTGTTGTTATATTATAATATATACATGTATATTGCTATGATACTCTCACAATTATTCATGCCCCATCGTTTGGGCGTGATATAAATGAATGCTATGATATAAACAGGAATTATCGTGGACCGACCTTGTCGACCAATAACAGAACTTGATATGATAACGCCTTCCTCGATATCAATGGCGTATTCAGCTTATAACTCCGCCTCTCTGTTTAAGTTATCATATTACACTCCCACAAATTTTATCATTCGGCCTCGACTAGCTTTTATTTTGAATTCTAAAATGAAGTTAATTCAATTCCATGTAATGAAAACAAATATTATGTACAGGTTTTGAAAATTATTTAAAATACACTTTTCAATCAATTATTGTTGTAAATCTTATTTATATCAAAAATCATATGCTTTTTAATCAATCTAAAGTCACCAAAAAACCTATTGTTTTTTTTATAAAAAGAAGCCTGGAACGTTCAAAACCCCTTTATCATATTACGTACTTTCTACGTATGCAAGTTCGTTGTTGACTCAGTCATACTAATTTATATTAATTAAGCAAATTCATTTCCCCCTCAAAATAAATATAAAAAAAACGACTACTTAAGCCTTTCAATAATGCAATCGCACACTTCTTTAATAACCATCCTCTCAATTGTATAAATAGAAACATGTTAAAAAATGTTGGCTGAAACGCAGACACAAAAACGGTAGCAGTCTTTTGAAATGCTCCAGATGTATGAGGACGATAGCATGGACAGACAAAGATAATAACAAATAAGTTACAGAAATAGTATGGGAACAAGTATATCTGGGGAAAAAGAGAAATAGTAGGGCGGAATACGTTCTAAGGCATTTTTGGAGAATAGTATGTGATATACTACAAGCAGAGATAGGAAAAAAGAGGTAGATGTAGACCTAGATCAGACAGTTATAGATGCAAACTGTGCATATTTCAGGGAAATCTGTAGGTTAGTTCAGAATAGGGAACAATGATGGTACGCGTCTAACCAGTTCTAAGACTGAGGACCTAATGATGATGAAGCAAATTCAATATTCAATATATTTAAATTCAAATAGAAAAAAATGTCTTAAAACTAAAAGATCTAACCTGGTCTGTTTACTTCGTTATTTCCTTCTCGCAACCAAGATTATCGACGCATCCATTATCAACTAGAATTTTCCATGCATTATACCACCCATTTGGATCAAAATTATTCTCCACCAATTCAGAATTATTACATACCCATTCGAAATATTGTCTATCCACACGCTTGAATTATTGCATTTAAATTATTGTCATCACTCTCTGGAGTATTATTATTAAACTTAGACTTATGCACTTAGATTTCTTATTGTCAGACTTAGATTTATCACATATCCCTCGAATTATTGTCGTCGCACTTAGACTTATGACTTTTTCTCACCAGCCTCAGAATTGGAATTTATTCTCACCAGACTTGGAATATTATTTAAATTATTATATTACTTGAATTATTATCGTCAAACTTAGAATCATTACCTCCCTCGAATTATTGTCGTCGCATTTAGAACATTTCCATCCGCCTCCAGCTTAGAGCCCTATTATTATTATATTTTAGTTTAAATAAATTCCCCAAAATCTACTTACGTTTAATCGGCAATAAAAATTTTCATCTTCGTCGCACTATCTGTCACTTAAACAATTTTCACTTTTAAATATTATTCTTACGTGTTACACTTAGGTTCAAAGTGACGCACCTTGGCCTTTGTTGAGTTGGAAACTGAGTTCCGTTATCATTGTCGCTGTTAATATATGATTGATATCCTACTTCGTCTGTGGGCATGGCTTACAAGCCCGTCGCTAATCTTAACCAATGAGGTCTCTCTATTTTCTACACTTAAAGTAGTTTTCTGATGTAACATTCTCGTCCTCTCAAGTATTTGTTGTTTGCTTGCAGCTGCTTCGTTATCAGCCCATGCGGTGTTTTGAGAAAATAATCGCTTTTCCATATTATACACAAATATCTGATGCAATTTGACTTTCAATTTTCATATATGCTAATTTATTTACGCATTTTTAATCACCTTTACTTATCAAAATTGTTAATTGTTTGTACGCATTTACACTACGCTTCTTTAAGCTTTATTTCTTATCTCCGTATTATCATAACTGATTGGAATTCTTTTGAATGCGTGTTTAATTACATTTGTTATGTTTACTTATAAATACGCGTGCTTCCACTGAAAAATATCGTTATTTGCATTACCTAAATTAACTAAAACTCTATATACTGGGTGTTAAATGTTCGTTATCTACTCGATGCATGTACCACTCATTTCTATGCCAAACATGTGTCCCATTGTTACTATTTGCGTCGCTCAAAACCATTTATATGATAACCACTAATATGATAACAACGCACGCCGATGTAATAAACGTCCAGTTTCCTGCTGAAAGCCACCGCTCTGATTTTCTAATATTCTAATTTTAAGCATTCCATGGCTAGCCCAGTTTAATTCACACAGAGTGCACAACCTTACGATGATTAAATAAATTTACCCTTCAAATCTTACCTGTGTGGAATGATAAAACGAAATCAATCAATATTCGTATAATGAAAGGAAATAATATCTACACTTCACAGTTTTGTAATCCCTTAAATAAACCCTTCAATCAATTAATATTATTTGGATCATTTATCCCAAAAATTATATCCCTTTAATTTTATTTAAAGTCACCAAAAACGACACCTTTTACTGAAAAAAATCTAGAACGTTCAGACCTTTTTATCCTTATTACGTAAATTTCAACGTGTTAAATATTTTTGTTGACTCCTTATAAATTAGACAAAAAAAATATATTTAGTGTTTAAATTAAAATTATACTAGTTAGTCCTGACCTGTAATTTCCCGATGAATCATTTTTCTCTTTTGTTTGCTGTTGCGTGGTGTGGATCAACACCCTTTTATTATCTTCAATCGAAAACCAATGCTCTGCTTTGTACTCCTTCACGTACATTTGAACCAATAATTCAGTATTGTTACTCTTTGTTTCCAAAATTCACCTCGTGCTTTACTTTATATTTTTCTGGATATGCCTTAGATTCTTTTTAGATCCCTTACACCTTGGATTTCTGACTTAGATTTTTTAAATTTCTTAGACTTAGAGCCCCACATTATTATAAACATTAAATTTAAATTAATTAACAAATTTCTACTCACGTTTTCAGCAAAACGGCAAAAACTTTTTCATATATCTTCAAAGTAGTTTGTCATCAGCTATTATTATACAACACCACTTTTCACAATAATTTAATTAAAAATTTATTTCTTCGAGTAATAGTGATGCAGGTTGGACGTGCTTCAAATTCAGACTATTTCTCCTTATCAACTCTGGGCGTTATATAGCTTTCGTTATCTACATTTTTAATTGGTTTATCAGGACAGTCGTACAAAGTATTGTAACCAACCATGGTTGTTTTGGGCATTCCTAGTAGTTTTCAATCTTTATTTCTGATAAAATTATTCGGTAGTTACGTGTTATACTTGTATTCCTATTATTTTGCGATCTTTGACCGCCTGCTTTGTTATTATAATTAGACTTTAATTTAGGTTATGTCTGTTGTATGTGTAGATAAAGCTTTTTAAAGAATTGAATAAATAACTGATGTAATATGAGTGATGTAAATTCACGTGCTTCTGTTTAGGTCTCGTATTTAAAACTTATCTTTAAAAGTGCGTCTCTTATCAAAGTGCTTTATTATTCCTTCTTTATCACATGCGTAATTGCATGAAGACTTACTAGATTTTATCTTATCTCATGCGTGTCTATT
Organism: Platerodrilus igneus; assembly: GCA_036346225.1. Classification (NCBI taxonomy): domain Eukaryota; kingdom Metazoa; phylum Arthropoda; class Insecta; order Coleoptera; family Lycidae; genus Platerodrilus; species Platerodrilus igneus. Next base: position 2,915,876 of record JARFIW010000202.1, read on the forward strand.
TTGTAAACTTATTGAACGCTTCTTGAAGTAGTTTAATTGCATGTATAATTATTTCTCCGCTGAATACGTGTTCTATTATTGAAAAATATGCTTACTGGCATTGGTTACAGTTAATTACGGTCCATATACAGGGTGTCAAATGTTTGCAATTTGCATAATATGCAAATTTTTATTTTTCATGCCAAATAAAGGCAGTTTTCTGATTCCTATTGCTATTTACATTTATTGCGCGACCCTTACAACTCAATACACCTTTAAACAACTCTTTATCACAGCATTATATATATATATATTGCTATGATAAGAGGGTAGTTTAAGGATAGATTAGGTCACAGGGATCGTAAGATAATTGTATAAATAATTAACGTTGAGAAAACCACATAATTCCACCATTAAATAGGAGTAAATCGAATATTTTACAAAAGATCAATAGCGAGCACACTGTATATAAATTATATTTAATTTAATGCATAAGAAAGAAGCTCATTTTGCAATAATTAGATAATGTTTAGCTAAAGTAATAATGTGTACGTCTTATAATACGCTTTAACTTAAAGAAACGTACAAAGATATTGTTTTAAATACATAAAGTTTCATCAAAATAACCACGTAATCGGGAAATATAAACAACCTAGCATTCTAGCTATTTAAGAATTTCTTTAAAAATGTCAACGCATGAATAAGAAAACGCATTCAAATACAAAGATGAGTACGTGACTGGAATATCATATTTACATGAAAATCCAACATACTTGAAATAACAAACCATAAATAACAGGAGGTCCGCGATAAGATAAAAGTTTGGACAATAATCGACAAACATAAAAGACGTGACAAAATTGCAATGGATGTTTGGATATTCTAAGAACATACTGTGATATACAGAACGCTTACGTGATCGGTAGAGCATTTCATCGAGAATTAAACCAGGGAATTTTGAGAAATAACGGGTTCTACAGAGATAGGCGCAAAGTACAAGCCTTGATCAACGAACACGCCAATTAAAATGTTGGAAGATGGGGCTTATAAATACCATAGTAAACTCGAAAATAAACAAGATATCTTCAACAAGGCACGAACCACGTCGATTTAAAGTAACAGTAACAATTAGTGATAAGTGAATAATTTATTCAAAGTGAAAAATTGAAAGTGCCGATATGTGCAACGAAGAAAAGCCGTTCTACGCGTATACTCTCCAAATGAAGCTCGAATAAAGATCTAAATGTAGATCAAAGAGTACATCTAAAGATCTAAATGTATCTCTAGATGTACCTATAAATAAAAATCCAAAGATACTTCGAAAATACTTACAAGGAAATAAACGTAAAGATACTAAAGGTTACTCCAGAAATTCGAAGGGAAAAATACAGGCAACCATTAATCCATCATTTTGGTCAACAAATGAAACAAATGGAACTGTAACAATCAAGAAGTGCTGATCACAGATACTCTGAGGCAATTCCAGTGACAAGTAAGGAAAACGCAGGTTAAAGATCTTCAATTGTTCATTAGTTAAAGACTGTTTCGATTTTAATATTAGCTATATATTATATATTTGTAAAGGCCAACAAAAAAATCAATCGAGAATTTAAAAAATAGAGAAAGCATCTTTGAACATTCGAAAGGTACATAAGAGTAATTACAAAGATATTTTTGCTGGCTTTCAGGAAAATTACATTTGGTAAATGTGAATAATTTATTCAAGGGCTAATTTTTGCATTGACAAAACTGTACATATTACCAAACATTATACTGTGTAATTTTGGATTGCTTTATTTAAATTATTTCAACGGATAGAAAGAAAAGGGGTTAAACAATCTTTATTGTTGTGAAGTAGGGCATTCTGTGTTTGATAGATTGAGCTAGCCGTAGAGCAACAAATTCAAAAAATCATAGGATTTTAAAAAGGGTTGATATTTACACCAATAAAAATAACAACACCAATCATAAAGGGTCATATCACAGCAATAGAAATGACACCCAACGTAGAGGCTCAAATCGTAAAGGCATTATTACAGCAAGGAAAATGACACCCAACGTAGTGGCTTGAATCGTAAGGGCATTATCACAGCAATATATATATATATATTATTATGGTAATAGGGTGATTTAGGGGTATATAGGGTCACAAGGGTGGTATATTTCATGTAAACAACACCAAAATTAAGGAAACTAAACATTTGATTCATAAAAAGCACACAATTCGTAAATTATGCAAAAAGCAAATATCAAACACTCTATAAAATTCACAACTAACTTCAATCAATGAAGCTCATTCTTTAATAATTTAGACACATTTAGTAGAATAAGTAACTCTAGACGCAATCCCATTCATTTCAAGAACAGTAATACATTCAGAAACTTTAAATACATACAAATTAGAAGTATCTAAAAGTCAAACAAACGTGAAACGAATTTTTTTAAACTCGACGCATTAATGTCAGAAAATAATCATGCACGCTCACAATAAATAAGCGTTACAAAACAAGCATATTTCAGAACATAAGAAATTAATAAACGCATCTAATTTACGTCTTCTGTTAAAGAATCCCATTATAAAATTTGCCTACGTGATGTTTTAAGAATAAAATCGACAAATTCAAATAAAATCCAGCATATGAAGAAAACAAAATATGGAACCATACGTTTTGGCGTACGTGCAAGATTAACAACAATAGTTCATAATTTCCTATGCAAAATACGAATACATGGTATTGAAAGGTACAAAGTACCATACCCAACGAACTCCATTACGTATAGCATTGGTACATACGTGGTTTTAGGGGCATTTTAACAAAATATAGAATCGGTAATTCCATGTAAACCCCAAATGCTTACATGATTAGCCAAGTGCAACGCTTCTACCATGCTCAAGCAACAAAGATAATGCGCGGTCAACCAATGACAGCACGTGTGATGACTTGCCTTTTTATATGACGCCAAGCTGATAATGGTCAGTCTCATAACTGAAGCACGAACTGTACTAGTCTGGACAAATATAGTACACAAAGTTCAAGAGTAAAATTAAGCCACCATTTATAAGTGAAAATCAATAATTAATAATTTCTAGTACAAGTGCACGTTCAAATATACAAGTGTAATAGAAATTTGCCGTCGACATAAGACGGTTCTAAGAAATCTACTAAATATACTTAGAAATTCATTAAAAATTCCACGAAGAGATCCACTGAGATTTACAAAGCGATTCAATAAACAATTCACTAAACAAATTCAATAAGAAATCTAACGTAAAAATCCAATAGTACAAGTAACAAATATAATAAAGAGGAAAAGTCCAAATCAGGACGTTAAGCTAAAAACAATCTCAGGTCACTAGTAAACAGCACCTAGCGGCAGTTCAAAGAAACGCAGAGCTACATATTCGAACCAGGAAATAAACCAAGAAAAATACCAGATTAACGATCATAGTTAATTAATAGCATATACTTAGATGTTTATGTGAAGGGTCATAAAAATTTTGATTGACACGTAGAAATTACGTAAAGAAAAAAAAGAGTTGTTTAACGTTCAACGAGGCTTCCAATATAATACAATTATTTTTCCTGGCTTTAACTGCTTTAATAGGGTTATAATTTGGCGATGAACAGATTTATATTTTTACTTTGATTCAAGAGTTTTAAATAGCAAATAATATTATGAAGGTTGTAGAGTTGCAAATTGTACATATTTCTTGGTATATGATACAAATTTTGGTTATTTAGTTTATTTTATTTAAGTATTAAGTGTTAGTAAAAAAGAGGGGTAAAAACTTCACTGTTATCGTATCGTCTTGCACTCTGTGTGTAGTTGAACTGAGCTAGTCGAGGCATAAATCTAATTGTGTGAAATTTAAAATTTATTGTAGATTAATATATATATATATATATATATATATATATATATATAATTGTTATGCACTGGTCAGTCTTATAGAATAATGCACATAAAGTAGTTCTTTGAGATATAGTCCAATAATAAAACAATTAAATAAAAAGTTTTAATTAAAACTTGACGTTTTGGTAATTTTCCTACCATTATCAAAAGCTATAATGGAAAGAAACCTCAGCAGTAAAAATACATAATAAGAGGCAGATAGCTTACTACAAAATAATGAAATTAACTTTTTCTCAACACATATCTTATATACTACATATAGAGTCCAGAATCTCTTTACAACTAGAATAATAAATAGCTTATTTATATATTGTAACTGAAGAAGTAAGGGATTAGAACGATATTATATCATATGCTGTAAGTAGTGAGAAAAAGTTTTGTAACTTGAAAGAAACCGCAACTGTATAGGTCGTTAAACTGTTGAAAATAAACCTGAAGTAGTTTAATACAGTTTATACCAGGGGTGGGCAACTTTTTTCAGCATAGGGCCAATTTTCAATTTTCCTCTGACAATGCGGGCCTGATCAACTGACAATGCGGGCCTGATCAAATCGAGCGATTTATAATACTATATATATATATATATATATATATATATATATATATATATATATACTATATAAATAAAACTATGAACATTTTTCGTGAAAAACAATGAAAATTCGGGGGCATTAGAAATACGGCACTGCAAATTAAGGGCTACCAAAAATTAGTTATCTAATTAAAAAATGTGAATTTATGCCGCGGGCCAACTTTAACATCGTAACGGGCCGGATTAGGCCTGCGGGCCGGCAGTTGCCCATCGCTGGTTTATACTATTGGAAGCCAGCATTTATTTACAAGTACCTGTATAAAAAGTGAAGGAGATTCTTTCAGAATTGTCGAGTTGTACTGAAACAAAGAAAACTAATATTTTTGAATACGAAGAAATTTAAAGGAAGTACCTTTTTAAAAGTGTTGTTAGAAGTAGTTTAATAGTTTAACAGTAGTTTTGCAATGTTGGTACAAGTGAATTTATTATTGCTAGAAATAATATTTCAATACCGCAGTAAAAGATTAATAATCGATTTAAAGACTACAAGTTGACAGATGTCAGAATGAAAGGACTTTTATCTAAATATTATAATTTGGCAAAACACTAAAACTAAACGAATCTGCAGACTTCTCATTCAAGAAGTAAAAATAAATAAAAAGGACGAGAGTATAACTGAAAACAATATTGAAACAAGCACACAAACCCTAGTATTAATAGAACCCGGACATATAAAAGAAAAAGAGAATTTTGGTAAGAAATATTTATTATAAACTTCTAATTACATTCACTGTATGTATGATAATTTTGGCACAACTGATGAAACTGAGCTATGCAAAATTATAAAAAGGACGCATTCTCGTAAACTACTTAAATCATTACATTTGAAACAAAATAAATAAAGGCGAATCCAACATGAATTGGTGAACAATTGAAAGGGTATACGATTTCTACATCCAAATACATTTAATACATCGCTTAAATAAAAGATATTAATAGGGTTGATTGTTGTGTTAATTAAATTTACTCGAGCGCTGCAGATTACCTGCCTTCAGCACGCCGGACTTATTCTCCGCGTGGTGGTTGAAATATGACATTACTCTCCAAAAGTCCCATCGACCAAAAGACAAAGAGCACAAAACCCAAAAATATCCTCAGGTAAAGTAGGCACTTAATGTCTCACGAAAACATTAATAAAGTATCTTCTAAAAGTAATTAGGTATTTATCCTCCTAACATTTAAAAGGAAATATAAGGTTATCATAAAGTAAGGGATATATTTTAAATTATGATAACTTTTAACAAATTAAGTTAATAACAAGAAATAAATGAAATCTAATTGCTTATGAAATGGGATTTAGTATGCCCAAAACAGGTAACGGCAATTGCTCAATATGACCTCCATTTTGTTCTTGTAAGATCACCATCCTTACCTCCAAATTGTACACAGCATTTCGTAACATTTCTGGTTGAATTGTACCAATTTGCTCCGTAATACTGTCTTTTAATTCTTGTAGCGTAGTTGGTCGTCTTCTAAACACTAAACTTTATAAATAACCCCACAGCCAGTAATCCGCTGGGTTTAGATCAGGTGATCTTGGTGGCCATGAATTTACGAAATGTCTGCTTAACACGCGATCTTGAAAAACGTTGGTTAACAATTCTTTGACTGGTCGAAAAATGTGCGGGGGTGCTCCATCCTGCATAAAAATGATGTTTTCAATTCCGTAGTGCTCGTTTTGCAGCTGTGGAATAACATAATTTTGTATCATTTGCAAGTATCGTCCATCATTTACAGTTACAGATACGGCTTGTCCATTCTGCATTTTCTCGTAAAAATACGGACCAATAATAAAATCAGCTGTAAAACCGCACCATACGGTGACTTTCTTGTCATGAAGACCTTTTTGAACGATTTGTTGCGGATTTTCTGCAGACCAGATTCTACAGTTTTGAGTATTGACTCCGCCATTCAGAGTAAAATGTGCCTCATCTGTCCATAAAATACGGGATAACCATTCGGGTTCAATTTCCCTCTGAGCCATTACTTGCAAAGAAAAATCGTACCTAGTAGCCAAATCTGCGTCCTTTAATTCAAACAGCATTTTCAGTTTATATGGATACATGTTTAGAATTTTGCGTAAAATTTTCCAAACCGTGGTATACGGCATTTGCAATCGCTTGGATATCGCATTTGCACTGCTGATTGCGAGTGAATTGCTTCTGGCTATGTCTTGATTTTCATGAAGAACCTCTGCAACTTCGACATCACTAATTATTGGTCTTCCTGATCTTGGTAAGTCAGTTACAGACCCTGTTCTTTCAAATTTTGTATCAAATTGCGGTACGCTTTCATTTGACAGGGTCCCGCTCTCAAACCCATTCTCGTGCGAACTCTTCGTAATCCAGCGGTGTAATTTCTGCCGGATTCATAATAGCACTGAACTAAACCAATTCTTGTTTGTAAATCCATGTTATTACAGTTGAGTCGTTTGAACTCAACGTTTACTTGAGTTTTAATTTCAAAATAAAACTTCAAATTGAATAATTTCGTTTTGACACTAGTGTCAACAATTGTTATGACAACGCTTTTGTTTCTCATAGATACGGTAAAATCCCATTTATTAAGCAACTAGATTTCGTTTATTTTATGTTACTAACTTAATTTATTAAAAAGTTGTAATGATTTAAAATATATCCCTTACTTTATGATAACCTAGTACATTATCTGCTAATAAAAACATCCATTTAGAACATAAATTGATGTTGAATACTTCTTGTCCCTCCAGAATCAATGTAAAATGCTTGGCCTATGAAATTTTTTGGAATGAGCGTTTCCGCAGCTTTAAATAATCTTGCTTGCTACGTATCATCGCAAAGTGCTAGTGACCTGGATTCCAGCTGTTTCCCTTTTCATTTATGTTATAAACCTTATTTAATTTTTTAAACCATCTATTGCCCCTGAAATTCTTCAATATAAAATAAAATTTATACAAATCGATGTTTCAATATCCACTAGATTTTATAAAAGCTTAGATGTATTAAACTTTTTTATTTATTTAGTTCTACATGCAACAAACAATGCTGTAAAAATACTTACTATTTTAACATTGTGGGGTTATTGAAACCTCAGACTTGGAACAAGCAACCTCAAGGATCACAAAATTTCTCTGCTATATACAACGTGGTCCTAAATATCATCTACATACGGAAGGGTGTAATTCTTTAGCTTATTTAATGACTAAAAGTTATATAAACATAGATGCGCAAATGCTTCGTTACCGATCTGCAGGGTGTTTGAAGAAAACGCTACAGCAACTGTTGAAACTGATCGCTTCCAATCTTATACTTGCGCCCACTATTCTTCGCATAGATACCCGTACTTTTTCGAACAGTCACGCAGTTCTTCTTTCGGTTTGAAATGCATTTATAATTCAATTTCGTAAGTCATCAACGGTATTCACTGGTGTTGTATACGCTAGAGATTTGAGATGCTAAAAAGGGTAACTCTAGGCTATTAAGTCAGGGGACCTAAGGCGGTCATGACTGAAGTCCACCTCGTCTTATTCACCGTTTTAATCTACTTCATTTAAATTCTCTCCAGCCAACATTGAAAAATGAGCTATGGCTTCATCGTGCATATACCATATTTGATTTCAAAGCAAAAGATGCAATTCTTGAATATTAAGGCCAATTTGTTTGCAAAAAATGCCTGTTTGAGTAACCAGTAAATCGACTACGCAAAAAAAGATTAATGAAATTATCCCAACCATACCACCCCATACATTTAATCAAAACTACTTTTGAAAATGCGTCTCTCCAATTCCATTTGGATGTTCTTCAGCCCATATGGTGGTGGTCGTGAAAATTTATAACCAAATTCTTGAAAAATTACGACATCGCAAAAAGACGCCCCTTTCTAAGTTTACTCAGAATCGTTAATTATTATCAGTGTCCCGTGAATAAAAAATTTTAGAACTTAAAAATTAAATTATGTTTTTCTACGTATTAATCTACACCTGCGTTTCAAATGAATTGATTCCTCAAATTATATGAACAAGAACTGCTGTTATCTTTTGCCATAAAACCGAGAGACCGAGAATCGTGGTGTCGTCTGTGGCTGATAGGTTAAACATGCCAGCGTTGAACGGTAAGTTGTCGTTACAGTTAGTAGGAAAAGCTACAATGGTACGGTTGCGATCTAGGCTGGTAAACTGGTTCAACTTAATTAAGACTTACTAACAGTCAAAGTGGGCAACTGAGATTGAAAATATCTATCCCATCAGGTAACGACCGCATGAATCAGGAATAGAGATTTCGTACTTGGAATGTCAGGGGAGTGTGCGGTAAAGAGAATGAAATCATGAATGAATTGAAAGAAGATGTAGGAATATGTTGTGTATGGGTGAAACGAAGCGTAAGGGCAAACATGTAGTTGAATTATGTGACGGTTGTTGGGTTTGTGGTCTAGAGTAGAGAGCAATGAGTTCGGGGCGAAAGCGTGCATGAAACAATATGAATTGGTGTCTCTCCACATCTTGTGGATTAGAATGAAGTGGGTTTTGAAAAAATACTTTTAGTAGCACATGCTCCTTAATGTAGAGATCCTGTACAGAAAATACTGTGTGTATGTGTGTGGTGTGTGTGTGTGTGTGTGTGTGTGTGTGTGTGTGTATTGCTGAGGAAAAAACGCCGTCTTAGCCAATAAGAGCTAGATTCCTACTCACAGTAATTAATTATAAAAGGGAAAACTTTTACTAAGAGCGCTTGGAGTATGAAAGTACATTTTATATTAGTTAAACGAATTAACATTTATTAATAAGGTAGACGCATTTATTCAAACTAAAAATTTCGTTAATGTTAAAAAGTTACGCAATTGTAGCATGAGAAGGAATACATTCTTAATATAAATGTACTATAAGCAAATAGTCACGTAGGCGCTAGTCAATTCTTCGCATAAAACCAACATTTGCAACGATACCGACCATATTAAAATTACTTAAGTTATTATTTACACAGAGAAATATTCTATGCGATTACAAATTAATAGAAATTAGGATTACTAGAACTCACATATCAAAATGGCGTCGATCTGCAATAATGAAGGCACTCAACGAATAGAGTATTATGTTAGAACAGAAAACTTTTTGATTGGTCGTGCTGTACGCGCATCATAGCAAGATTTAATACTTGGAATAAATGCTTTTATAATCTGAATTAGATGCTTGCATTCTTTGTGAGCCAGTGAATTAGTTGCTAATAGGTATTTGATTTAGACATGGTATGAATTTTGCGTAATTTTGTTCGAGTACCAATCCTGCAGACAGAGGTCTGTGTTCAAAGCTAGAAAGCGTTAAAAACATATACATGTCTTTGATAACGACCTTGTAATTATAATAATTAATATTTTTTAGTTATGAGTTTAAATAAGGTCAGCTGGCAAAAATTAAAAGTAAACTTTTTTTAAATTACACAAATTTTCGGATCTTTATTTTAATTTTGAACACAAGCTTTGCTAAAATAATATCAACTAAGCAAAAGCTTACATAAAATAAATATAACTACACATTGAGATTATCAAAATTGACATCTAAATTAATCGACTTTGTAAATAGAATTTAAAATTTTAATGTTTTTTGAAGTTGTAAAGTTGTATAACTTGTTGTAGTATTTAAATGTCAAAAAAATTAATTTCTCTTTTGAAATTGACGGATTGTATGATTTTGCGCGTGTGTGTGTGTATGCGCGTTTCTGTTCGTATGTGTGTTTGTGTGCATGTATGCTCGTGTTGTGTGTATGTGTGTGTAAGTGCGTGCGTGCGTGCGTGCGTGTATGCCTGCGCGCCTATGTTCTCTGATCAAGCCTCCCTGTAAATCTTTAACAACTCAACTAAACTAACTTCTGTTCCAGATCAAATATGAAGTGTCTTTGCTTTCTGGCAATTTTAGCTTTAGCGTTTGCAATAGAAGAAACTCCTGCCTTTAAGGCATTTAAGAGTGGAAATTTGAAATTTAGCGCAAATACATACACGGTAAGTACTAGTATATAACAACAGAGTTTAAAAATGTTTCATTGCTGTGGAGGAATATCTTGTTGACCGACGAGTGTAACGCGGAAGTCAGCAACAACCCGAATTGGCAATTAAATTTCTAATGAGATTTGTATACTGTTTTATTCACAATAATTATCATAGAGCTTTGGTTAAGGATCTTCGTGGTGTCAAATTTCAAGTCAAAATACTACATATGAATTTATACATTGCAATTGTTTGAAGCGGTATCACTTTTTATGTAATTAATGTCTTCTCATACCTCGGTGCGTTTTTGTTTAGATATAAATACTCAACCGTAGTTTTTGCAGCTTATTTTAATCTAGGAGGCACACTGGGTATTGATAGTTGTTTATGCACAAAGTGTGTTATTAAGATGATAGCGACCGGAGGGCGACTGACTCATCCAGCATGAGGACCCATAGCCCGAAGGATGGATTAAGTTGCCAGATGGGCGTTACCATCTAGTAACACAAGTGGTGCATACAAGCTTTTATATTTCACCTCATATATAAAATAAAATATAGGCGATAAGTAAGTTTTTTATTTTAGAATTTACCTCAGATTTTACTAATATAACTATTAAACACACCAACGTCATGTTTCCCACGATGATAATAAACAGTTTGACGTTAGTATAGGAACCGATCCTGGCGCAAATCCACCTTATGGAATCCACCTATAGAATACACCGAATCCACTTGCTTATGGGAATTTACATGTAAATTCTGTGGAAGTGAACCTCCTTCGGACATTTACTGGGGATTTCCTCCTTGCCCCCTCCTTACTCGGACACCACCACATCAACCCTTTTAATTACGTCACAACCGCATTCTTTCCACCCGCGAGATAAATCTTTCTCCACATTTCCACTCATGAGATAAATATATATTGTTTTAGCTCATCTTTCGAGATATCTTGTTTGGTGTCAACTAATATTGGAATTATCTTAGCTACCTGAATTTTTAGGCATTTTATAGATAGTAGCATCCCCCAGGGAGCTACCCTCATTTTAAGAATTCTTACCGGTAACGACTCTGACGTCCTTATACATTTTTTAGCCATGCGATACATTAAATTAGCATAAAATTTTACGTAGAATCCGAATCTGTAAACAGATTTAAAATCTGACCACCCCTTACCGTTTTACATACATACTCTCTAGCGAACATACCGCCACCGCACCACTACTCGCTTCTAATGTCATATCATACTTTCTATCTTATTTAACTCATCTTTCGAGATAAATCTATCTTGTTTAGTATCAATTAATATTAGATTTTTCTCAGCTACCTGAATTTCTAGGAATTCTTCAGATAGCATCATTTCCCATGGAGCTACCCTCATTTTAAAATTCTTTCACCTACAGCGATTTCTGACCATCCTTATAAATTTTTTAGTCATGCGACACATCAAATTAGTCTAAAATTTTACGCAGAATCCAAATCTGTAAATAGATTTAAAATCTGGCCACCCCTTACCGCTTTACACACATACTCTCTGAATTATAACTTTCCTGCTGCTCATACCTAAAAGAAAATCTACAAACCATTCTTAAAACTTTTTATTACAGACAATTTTTACTAATACAGTTTAAATTTTGTAAACCACATTTCTAAATACATATTCACAATTTTTATTCTTAACCTAAAACTCCTCATATCGGCTTATACTTATTAATATTTATTTCTAAATAGAGCACCTTTTCCAAAGACCAACCGGACCCACGTGTTCCAAATTTTTCTGATTTTGTTCTCATGGTTTGGCTTAAGACTTTGTACATATTTTACAAATTACTAGAAGATGTTATAACCATATTTTTTGTGTTAAAGGATTTCACATCGGTAGTCTTTCTCCTATTTTTGTGTAGACGCCGTAGAATTTGCAATTAACTTTTATTGCTGTATGTTGTGTTCTTTTTTCAATTAATCGAATAAACCGCTTTTTCTGCTTCCAAAGAAACTCGAACACTCCATCTTCGACTCTGGTGTTTTTTATGCGATAGCTAGCCATACGGTTGTTAAACGCTGTGCTAACCATTTCTACACCATCTTCGCCAGTAGCGGTAACTGTTGCATTTTTATGTCTGTTGCTCCTCGAGTGTGCGGCATACGTAGTCTTTTCCATTTCAAAATCGCATACTTTACACAGAATTTGTGGTTGTTTCGTACAAGACCTTTTAGCAGCTGGCGGAGCTGACCGTTTACGGCTAAATGACATACCGTACTGTTTTTCCTTGTTTCGCAGTAAGTTGTCCATTCTCGTAAAAGCAATACTGCAAGACACGCAGTTTAAGTATTTTGCTGCTGACAGATGTATAAGCTTAACCCTAGACGATGTTACACCACGGCATTTGTTTTGCTGCCGTTTGAGAGCATTTCTCCAGGTATAGGAAGCACCACAAGAGTAGCAATTAAAAATATTTTCGGATGACATTTTTCTTCGACCAGCTTCCATGAACAGCGCCATGGCTTATATACATTTTGGAAACAATCGAAGATTGCTGAAGGCACTCGAAGAGTGCACAAGCGCGGTCACTAAACCAATTAGCATTAATACCAAGTATTCCGTACTTTCGTAAGTAGCTCATTTCCTAGAACCAAATCTTTCGCATAGCGGTCGGTAGCACGTAATTATTTCTAGAGTCGGCAAGTACTCGATACCACCTAAATAGAGAATTAGATGTTCAATGTCTGTTAACTTCCGATTCCCTCGTAAAAGGTAGAAAACCTTAGTCAACCATCCGTCTAACTTATACTTCAACCCGCTCCCATTCTGATGATTTCCAAACATTTTTCAAACGACAATGGTCTTATAATTTTTAAATCTTTGAGGGAGCTATAAGTCGTGATCAATTACACGTTCGAGCTACCCGTAAACTAACATATTTTATAGTAATAGTGCGTTGTATAATACATTCATACCCCTTCTCTGCGCTACTGCTATTCTTGTAGTTGGTTGAAAAATGTAGTTGGTTGAAAAACTCAGCCGTCTTTTTTATTGCTAGGACCGCTGCAAAGCATCATTCAATACTTTCTTTATAAGTATAGCACATCGCGCACTTTTTTGTCTGATAATTAAATTTTGCTCATATAGGCTTTTACACTTTCGTATATTTAAACATCTACTACGATCGATTAACCACTTTCGATTATTCTAACGGGAACCACCATACATTCTGCCGCACCGTTCTTTTTGAATCCAACGATCCGATGGGCTTCTACACACTAACACCTAACGTATCTTTCCTACTATTTGTTATACAAAAACTATTGGCATCGTCATGTCCTTATGTGGACGTAAGCAGATGTTTGTGGATGTGTACGGGAATATGTAACCATATTCATTAATCAGTCTAAGCTATTCTATATAGTCCAAGAAAACTACTATTTTTCTAAACCACAATTAATAATCACCTTTATAAGTTCAATATTTTTACCATTTCCCAATGACTGGTGCTAAACTTAAATTTCTTTTTAGAAAAAAATCCTTATTCTCCCACGCACTGTTGCGTAGTTGCATGCCCACCATTTTTGGGAATATATGCTCGTTATAGGTTGTAGGACCTCGGTTTTAAACGATCCGAAAGGTTCTTTACTAGACAAAACGTGTTTTCGGTCAGTAAGACATATTGCCGTTAATCTAACAATATGTTTTACCGTCCAGCGACATCGCGTGGAGGTAAACACATATCTCCAGAAGCAAAGTGATTATTAAGGATGGGTATGGTGGGTATGTCTTATAACTAACTTACATGCTACTATATACATACATAATAAAATATATATACATATATCAGTAACTATCCTGTGTGGTACACGTTGGAGTGTATAAAATCGGGACAGCTCCAGAACGTTTCCCAAAGCGTAAAGCTTAGCAAATGGACTGTATGCAATTGGAAGTAAGACGCGAAAAACAGTAACATAGGTCAAACCGTAATTAATGTTTTGCTTACCTTGCAATGTTGTTCACCAATTTACTCCCGCGAAGATAGGTGTTGTTTACCGGTCGACGCACTTGGTCGGGCAGCAGCACTTATGCACTCGCGGTTATAGTTACTAGGTGTTGAGTCGGTGAAACGATACGAGAGAGTGTCATGTTGGTGAAGCGAAAAGGATTTATCGCTCCGCCATATGTATAGCACAACAACAATATACGATAAGGCCATCTATACTGTCAATCGCTGACCTCCAACTGTATGAAGTTTTAACAATCCTATATGTTTATGCCCCAATGCTTAGGTTGCTGTACTATGAGGGATGACGTACCTTTTCTTATCCTCGCCCGACAAACTAATTTTATTAATTAATTGAGTATAAAGTTGGTGTTTATGACTTCGAATACACACCATGCTATGCACAAGGGCACCAGAATTCTTATGTACAATGTCCTTAAAACTATTTACATTAATATTACTAACTACACTTCGTGAGACCCCTTTAATCTTTTTAATCGTCTTTCTCGCTTACAATACAGTAAGACTTAGCCCTACTACCAACAAATTCTAATACTAGATCTCCATTAAATTCGTCTTTGAATTCCCTACAACTTTTTTGTTGACAAGCGCTATATTGTATTTATTATCCGCGGGGTAGACACTCTTTTAAGATAAATATATCTTGTTTGGTATCAACTAATATTATATTTTTTTAGGGAGCCCAAATCTGCAAATAGATTTTAAATAGAACCACCTTTTACAAAGTTACGCCTTTTAAAGGCCCAAACATCTAATTTTTTCCTATCTTTATTTAACTCCATCTATTAAACCTTTTTTTTTCGCTACCCAAGACATAAGCTATAACCAACCATTTCCCTAAAAATCTAAAACCGCTGTGTCCCGCGAACACTACGTGGGGATAACACTTACACTCTGTCCACCAAGATAGAAGCAGGAAAGATTTGGAAGAAGGGAAGGTGGGAGAAGAACTTAAAAATTATGGAATCTTAAAACTAATATATACTAATATATACAATAGATTTACAAAATCTATACAAATATAAACAACTATCTTAGACCTATATCTTTATGTCCCTATGCCTAGGTTGATATGCTTCCAGGGATGACGCTACGCTTGTCATCGTCGCTCGATAAACTAATTTTATTAATAAGCTGCGTGTACAAATCGTGTTGTTTTACTCAGGATACGTACACCGACAAGTACTCCATACCACCCAAATAAAGAATTAGATGCTTGGTGACTCTTAACTTCCGCTTACCTCGTGTACGCCCAGACACATCCCTGCCCAAGCGCACCCCTTCCCATGCGCATTGCCCATGCGCACCCCTCTCTGTGCGACTGCTATTTTGTGGTGATGTCATAGCCTTTTATAAATAAAGAGTAATGTAATACTATTCTAAAATTTTTAATCTGACATTATACAAACAAAATTTAAAAATATTTAATGCCAAGCATGGAGCCATTTAAACTTAATTTTAATACAAAGTTAGTAGGTATGCTATGTTCGTGCGAGATCAAAAACAGGTTTTCTTATGGGATTTAACATGGTAAATTTTAAGGTCCAAAAAGACCATTTTTGTGAGTTCCAAAGGTCATTCACCCCGAGGTCGCCGCAAATATTTGCACATCTAGTAACAAAAATCTGCACAATAGTTTTCTTCAACTAAGCATTTTTTAGATCTAGGCATGGATCTCGCCCTTGACAGCCCGATCAGGGTGCCGAGAGTGCGATCCATGCCCCCGTAAGCTAAAAAATGATCAGTCGAAGAAAACTATTGTGCAAATTTAAGATGATAGTGTTATTTAATACTGTTACCAGATGTGCGAATTTTTTTGCAAGTGCGGCGGCGGTTGTGGGGTGGAAGGTCTAGCACCCTGATCGGGGTGTCGAGAGCGATATCCATGCCTGGAGCTAAAAAATGCTTAGTTGAAGAAAACTATTGTACAGGTTTTTGTTACTAGATGTGCGCATATTAGCGGCGACTTTGGGGTGGATGGCCTTTGGAACTCACAAAAATGGTCTTTTTAGACCTTAGAATTTCCCAAGTTAAATCCCATAAGAAAACCTGTTTTTTGATCTCGTACGAACATAGTATACCTACTGACGTTCCTATGTTTTGGGCATTTGTCACATTTATTTAATATTAATAGTGCAAAATGGTTGATCAAGAGCTGCCAGCAATAATTGCAATGCAAGCTCTAAAAGCAACTGAAAGTTTGCTACCAATGAAATCTAAACAGAGCTATGTGAAAGCTTAATAACACACTTGGTGCATAAAGACCTAAAAAATTAATTTTTTTCTGAGGGCATAATGAGCGGGCGTTATGAAACCATTTCACCCTCCATTACGCTTCGGGTGTTATGGATATGTTTATATATCTCGTATCCTAGGTGTTATGACTAAATTACAACGAGGTGAAATATAAATGTACTTCACATAATTTGATTGCTTAAACGAGAACTGTCAGATTAACATCAGGAACATATCAGCGTTCCGTTTCGTTCACATAAATCTTTTCACGAGCTCCTACTTCACATTGGAAACAACCGATATACTACCAATTTGATCAACCGAATCACAGAAGATATCAGTGAACAAATCATTTCAGAATTGTACAACTCTATCTTTACTGTTGTGATTTTAGTTTCTGATCAGGGCATTAGAAAAGTAAATTTATGGTCACAGTTACATGTGGGTCATACCACAAAATATTTTTTCAACATCCAGCAAATTTTCCTTTAACGTGTTTGTTACGTAGATGTGCATCGTCTTTTGAAGTTAGCAAGAAATCACCTTATTAATAATGGTTTCATTTTCGACAACTGTGTAATAAATGTTTTGAAAGTTTATTTTTGCTCATAAAATAACACGAAAATATCTTGATGTTAAAAACTAGATAATGCAGAGGGTTCGACTTGCTACGGAATTTTTATTAATTACTGTCTGTAAATCTGAGATTGATGCCTAAAAATAATCAATGGAAAAGGCCGCCGAAATTGTACAATTATTAAACAATAGGTAGGATTTGTTGAATTTGAAATCTAAATATGATGGAAATTGTTCTGGGAGAAATGGAACTGACAGAAAATCAGAAAGAAGTTTTGAATAAAATAACAGGGTTTGCATGTACTATGAGAGTTGGGACACATAAAGGACACACTTTTCAAAAGCTAATACAGCCTCAAGTATATTTTAACTATCGTCTGAATCAAGATGTTTGAAATTTTTTTGCGTACATTTTGGGTATTGTATGGAGCAAATGACCATTCCTCTTCACTTGAGTTTAAATATCGTATAAAGTGGTTCATGCTTGGAAAACATTTCGCAGCTATTCTACCGAAAATAGAAACGCTGAAGAGAATGTTAAAAGATTTTTTATCAATATATTCCAAACACAAAAATTGCTTTAAAACGTAACTGGAAGTGGAGTCGATTTGGACCAGCATAATGACTGTGGAGGATGTTATTTTATGTAGTTCATTATTTGTATATCCTCATGACTAAGATGAGGAAGGTTTTGACTCTTCTATTGACGAAGAACTTTCATGAGTGGAAGTAAAATAGAAATCAATAATGAATTTTTCAAATATATCGCAGACTATGCGGTTTATCAAACACAAAAATTCATTGGAGGTCTCTTACTAATAAGTGTCAATTATTGGATAATGTCTGGAGGACGTCTGATGGAACCTAGTGACAAACATAAACTATAAAGTTATGCCTAATAAACAAGTGTTTAGGAAGTGTCCACCTTTAAACAATGATCGTAAATTGTTATTATTAAAGATTCTTGCATCCTGAACTGATTCAGGCCACCAACTTACCATATATATTATTGTTAATTCTGCATTATACACTGTTTGTACATTTAATGAAAAATATGACTTCCTGTTTCAAAACACTTCAACATCATTTCTACCTAAAAATTAATACAGAAATGGAATACCTTATATTTACTTGTTATATAACTACCTGGTAGTTGGATGCTTGCATGTGTATGGTTGATTACACCCACAGGCTTTGGAAGAATTCGATTATTTCCAATATGTCTAAATCGTTTTGAAAATTGTCTTCATTATTAGAATCAACATTCATTTGAGCACAGTATAAAATTCATCACAACTAGAGAACTAAATTATTATAAATTGACAAATTTTTAGATTACGTAGAACAGCGCTGGAAAAGAAACAATACAATAAAGTCAAACTTAAAAATAGAACTTTTTTCTAATAATTGAATTAAATTCTTTTAATTATTATCATTCCCAAGAGTAATCAAAAAGTCAGCAAAAATCTCTCTTATTATTATTATTTGAAGCCACATGAACGTTCAGTAGACTTCTTTCAATATTTACGTAATTTATAACGTGTATTAATAATGATCTTTGTTGACCCTAACATAAAGTTTTCATGAAAGCAATTGTTTTTAAAATATTCAAATAAATAAAATACATTGAAATATTCCCAAACAAATTACAAAAAAATATTTACATTCACTAACCTGCGATTTCCAGTTTGAACTCGTTCCTGCTCCAACCGCTTACATGTTAATGATTTTTATATAGTCCCAACGTCTGTATTTTCTTAATAATGCTTTTCCTTCATAAATTATTTTAGCGTCTTTACCAAACTTCCTGGTCGAATCCAGTGATAAATAATAGAGTGAAATATTTATTAAATTTCCACATCAAATCCAGTAATTAATTAGAGTTCCCTTTTCAAATCCAGTAATTATTTAGAATTCGCACATCGGATCCAGTAATTATTCAGAGTTCTTTTTTACAGGATCAAGTAATTATTTAGAGTTCCCACATCGAATCCGGTAATGATTTGGAGTCCCTTTATATATATAATTTATTACTTATTATTTATTACTTATAATTTACTTATAATTTATTACTTAACAATTAAATTACTTCAAATTCATTCACGTATATACTTTGTTCTGGTTGATGTGTACTATACTTCAATTCATGGTAAACTGATTTGTTTACAAATCCGGTTGTATTTAAAAGCGTCGCCTATCTGTTGACAAGCTCATAGTTCAACGATTGTGCTTCGTTGTACGTGATTCTTGCATACAAAATTTTGGATATTCCTATGGAATTTTGCTGTATATTGAAATTGACGCGTTAATTTCGGCACGTAGCGTTTCTATTTATTGCATTCATTCTCTTGGATTTTCATATTTTTAAATCTCGTAGACCATTGTTTCTACTATAAATTTAATGAACATTGCATTTAACACCATGCCGTGTTTGTTTCCAATTTCTCATGTGCTGAATTTTAGCTTTCTAGTCACGTAGACTTAATAAAATGTATGTATTAAATTATATGCATTATTCATTCGTGTCGTGTTTCAACTTCCGTTCATGTTGTTTTACGACTTGCGAATTCGGTTATTTAATTAAATCTTCTAAAATATTTTTCATTAATTGAATTAATAATGATTGTGGTTTATATACAAGGCATTGTCATTTACTTTCCAGCCTAATTGTCGTATTTCTTGTTGTCTTTAGAAAACTGTCTCGTTTTCTGAGCCCTCATGTAATTTTTATGAAGTGCATTATACTATTGGTCCTAGCTACGCCTAAATGACTTTATTAACACAGCAATATATATATATATATATATATATATATATATATATATATATATTGCCGTGGTACTTGCCTCACTGGTCGCTTCAGTAGCTTCAAAAATTTATTAATTTACCAAAAATTGAAAATTTCACAAAATAGAAAAATTTTCAAAAAAAATTTCTTACCCGGATTCCTGCTTCATCGCATTAATTTCTTCAACAGCTCCCTGGCTAGCTCAGTTGTGCCTCCTCTCGGATACTTAAATTCACTATCATTCTCTGTACCGTTCACACACACCATTCAATAAAACCAAAAAAATAATACAACTATCATACAATATTTATTTACCACTATTTACAAATAATAATTCAAGATTTTGTACATTTTGGTGCTCAAGTTACACCTCAATAAACGCTATCTTTGTAAAGTCCTTGTTTTTTGTTTAAAATTGAAATTTCAAACACATTTAATGCAACAAGAGTAAATGGGCCGTGACTAATACCTTATTTTTTTAATTTATAATTATTTCTAATTACTACACTCTGGAGTATGGTGAGCTCATGATAAACCAGTTTATGAATTTATGCTTTCTACTTTGCATACTCTTACTACAAACACAAGAAAACCCATGTACTCTTAACGATACAATTTAAATTCATAAGGAACGTTAATAAGCTTTACGTACACCTTTAGATTTATATTCAAATACCATAATAAAAGTTAGTTATACGTATTCTTTTCAATACGCAAAATAACGAAAAATACCATCAAAGTTCACTCTCACACCTCTCAAATAATTTCCACAGTTTATAAAAAACAGCAAATTCTAATGCGTTACCTGGAAAAACTTGAAGATTCCAACTCTGTTGACGATGTATTATGTTCCTGAACCCTTGGTCTAGTGATTATACGCTGCTTGCCGCCTCTAGCTATTTATAGATGAACACCATCTACCTTGCGCTGCATGCTACTCATTCAAGATCCATGTCAATGTCCAAATCCAAGTATATTACACTTTTTTTATTATTGGATAATTTAATGTACGTTACGAGCTTGTTACAGTATACGTTGTACCTTAGTTAAATATAAACTCGACACTATTCGCGTTTCAAACTATAAGGCCACAATAATCTAACACTGTACCATTTAATTTATAAATTTTAACACTTACAAGCTCGTTAGTAGATTTTTGTACGTCGTAAGCAATGCAAATTAAAGAAGTCAAAGAGATACTTAATAACTCCTCTTTCGTATTTATACGATTCAAAATGTAACCTCTCCAGACCCTTCTAACGCGAAATACTTAATTGAACTAACTCTTTCTTCAAATTTTGTATAACCGTTTTCAAGCTCCACGAAATTTAGCTCGTCGCCACGCTATTTTCCGAGAAACCCGCATTCATCTGTCCCGTGTTCGTCTGTTGTAAAACTAAGTATTTCGACCAATGATACATTTCAGTGACGTCTTAAAACCCCGCCTGTATTAACTCTATTCCTCTCTTATGCATATTGGATGTTTCCTTCTAACCTTGTTCGAGTGGTAGAAAATCGATATTACTGTCCGCGTGATATCTACTCCACGTGGAGTTGTATACGTGCCTACCGAAGTGAATGCTATGATGCCTGTCTCATTCTGATGCATATCATTGATTGTTCATCCCTTCTGCGCTAATAGAAACTTTTGGTTAGCGTTTATGCGAAACAACCGTCGGTTGAACGATATTCCTCGAAGCTTGTTTTGTTATCTACAAAAATAAGGGGAAGATGACATTTAAAAACATGCAGGTGTTCAATTAACGATCGTTTTAAAATAACATTTCTAGTAGTTTGCGTTTCAAGGTATTTCATATATTCGACGTCTGTTTGTTCGTTAGTAAAACTTTTCGCCTTGGAATTATCGATTTTTCACGCTCTTATACATTTTCTGACGTTATAACCTTTTGAATTAAACTAAATTAAATTAATTAATAATTTCTATTGGCTTATACAATTTATTTTCTTTACGAACCTACGAATTTTTAATCCCTAATTATAAAATTATGATAATACTTGTTACTTTAAATTAAATAAATGAAATAACTTTCGCACGTAGATTATGGTTGTTTCCTCTATATTGCATTGTTTGTACCCAAATTTAACCCTTTAAATCCACTACAATATATATAAAATATTAATATATAATATTAAGGGGAATAGTTGAAATTACAAGAACTACGTCACAATAACTATTTACCTTGAAAAGTTTTTTTACTTATTGTCGTAATTAATGGGAGTCAACTCATCTTCTCCAGGGTACGATCCTTTGGAATACTATTTATTTGGGCCTCCTGGTGAGATGGAACTTCTTTTACATTCAATCTAACCTGCGTTTTGAATAAAAAGAAACAAAAACTCTCTTCTCGCTGTTTCACCTAATTCTATATCAATTAAATAGTCACATCATTCTTGTAAACGGGTACCAACAAATTTTAAAATACATAAATTTATACCGCTACTTTCTAAAATGGATATCAATTTTGATTTGTTATTTGATCAATATCACGAATTATAGTAATTTAATCAAGTCCAGTTCTTCTATAATAAAGCGAACACTGTAACATACTATCCAGCGGTCTTTTATATTATTATATCACACTCTGTCTTAGTAATAGTAATTCACAAATGAAACCATAAAGAAGAATATTTAATAAAATAACTTACAACTTGAGCTTCCTTTCCGCTATTTCAGAAAGACCTTGATCGAGCCGGACTTAAGTCCGCTACGCTTGAGGGTAATGAAATTCCAACCACGTTATTTGAAAAAATATTGTCCAACTTCTGTCTTTGTTTGTAGAGGTTGTTGTCGATTAAGTCAGCGAATGTTACCACGTTGGAATCACGTAGGCAAATTTTATAGTCAATCTGCTTCCGTCGACTACTCCTATAGACGGATTACCTTAACATGTTTACCGATTACTTTCTCAACGAGTAATTAATTTTTTTTCTTGATTGTCAAGCTATCTCGTTTTTAATCCTCCACTCGTACGTATTCAAGTGGCATGACATTATTTAACGATCATAAATTTCGAGAATATATTTGATAATGCGCGAAACGTGTTTTCCTTGCTGTCTATAAATGGTGTAGCCATATTGTAACACAATTAATTTTATCTTGTCCGGTTACAATTTAAACAGTTACTACATTTGTTTATCTTAATGCAATTTTGAAATTAATCAGCTGTAATAGAATGTCTAGGAAGCCTTCCCTAATAGATACCATGTAAGCATATGAAAACATAAATATTGACATATGTATTTTGTAACGTGCATTGTTATAACTTAACACTTTACGCTTTTTCCCAATTCGTAAATACCTGTCTGCAATTACTAGTTCTATATTTTATATTTATTAACTCGTTGGCAATTGCGTCGTATTATAATTGAGTGGATTGCATCGTGCTTGTCTTGCCGTTCGTATAAATTTTGTTGCTTATGTGGATATACAAGTCTAGATAATAGACGATAAGAGGTTGTACTGGCAACGAGTTGAGATAAACAGATGAGCAGTTGTAGTTTGTTCTTGGTTCCTATATATTAATTACGTTGAAAATACTGCTTCTTTTTGCTTTGAGAATAGTGAGGATTAATGCGGTATAAATTTTCGAATTGTTATGAACAAGCGCGGTACGATTTTAGTTGTTTTTCTTGTGAAATAAAAGTTGTATATTAACTGTATTATTATGTTTATTGCTTACGCGTGCCTTACTAATTGTTGTTTTTGTTGAGTTTCTGTTGGAAATAAAAGTGGTAGAACTTGTTAAACTCGACCTGCACGCGTGTTTTTAAGGACATTTGACGGACTTACTTTAGTGATACACGTGCTTTACTCATTGTGTTTCTTTGTTGGTGCTTCGTCTCAGGAAATAGAATTAACAAGAAATTTATCAATGCTACATAGTTCCGTCGTGTGATAATGTCTGCTGCTAACACCAGTGAAATACGTAGGTGTGATTAGGGTAACGTGTGATAAGTTCCATCAACGCCCTCACAGTCAAGGGTGAAGTGCTTTGTTAGTACCGGACATCGTGAATCCCACACTTCAATTGCAAGGAAGCGTTACTGAAGGACCTTTTTGTAAGTTGAACTATTTCCTACTTGTTATTACTTTAAATATCTATCCGTACGTTTTGCCATATCTTTGTCGTTCTGATACATTTTACAATCGAATTGCCTGCTATTAAGAAACAAAAAAAAAAAGAAAGAAATCAATACTACTAGATTACTCATATCAATTGTGTCTTACCTATTTATCTTTTGTTAACATTTTGTCTGATTTATGTTTAATTGGTGTGTGAGGAAATGTTTCTGCTACTCCCCAATATTACCTCACTTTGTACTAAAAATTTTTTGTATTGCTTTTACCGTTGTTACATTATATAGATTACCCAAACAGTTTTTTTTTACATTCTACAAAGTACTGAACAATCTATGCTCGATCAGCATGCTATGCTTTTTCTTTATTTCAGGTTTGCAGGACTAATTTTTTTTATTGCAGGTATTGTTACTAATTCCTTACAGCCACGTACATTAGATGTTGGTCTGCTTTCTACAACCCCCCCCCTAATCTCCGATTGAGCCCGGTCATTTCTTTGATTTTCTTTATGTTACGCACGGCTACGAGCCAACGTAGCATAAATTTTTGGCGCCCAACGTGGCTGCCCCGAATAACGTAACAATTTATATGTCCACTGCTATGTATAATTAATTATTTTAAAAGCTTTTGATACAAAAAATTTATACAAGGCGTATTATAAACAATCAACTCCATATAAACCACAAATACGTTTATTTTCTATGATCTCTATAGAATAACGCAATAGCGCTACGCTATTTTATTTGCAAGCTTTAATCAAATTGGTGTATTTTTTATACTACCAGTTCATGACGTTTTTTCTTGCAAGAATTGCATTAACTGTAATTAGGCATAACATTTATCATTTAGTTGCTAAATTTTGAAAATCCAACCGCTACTTCTGTGTGAATACAATGGATTTTACCTTATAATATAGCCGCAGTGCGTATTAAAATAACTAGTCCCAGTTGCTGGCAGTTCACTAATGCAATTTTAATCAAAATAGTTACGAATCCATAAAATCCATAAATGTTCTATGAAGTTTATTAGGTATATTTTGTATTATTTTTATGTTTTAGGAGTTAGCGAAAGAAAATGTCAGTAAAAACTTTTTAGTATGCCCGCTATCTGTATCAGTGGTACTTGCACTTGTAGAAGCTGGTGCTGGTGGAAAAACAGCTCAACAATTATTGTCAGGACTAAATCTTCCAGATACTGAAGAAAAAATTCATGAAGCGTTTAAGTCTATATCCCCCAGTCTCAATGTTAATGAAGGCTATACATTGTCAAGCGCTAACAAAGTGTATGTTAAAGAAGGATTTAAAATTAAACCGCACTTTAAGGACATCGCTACTTCGGTGTTTAGCTCAGAAGTAACTGAAATTGATTTTGTTAAGGACGAAGCAGCTGCTGCAGAAATCAATAAGTGGGTTCTTGAGAAAACTGACAACAAAATCAACAATCTAGTTTCCAAGGATGATCTGGATGAAGATACTGCGGTAGTACTAATCAACGCCCTCTATTTTTATGGACTGTGGGCCCACTCGTTTTATGCTGAACTCACTTCCGAAAAACCTTTCAAAATAAGCAAAACAAGCAGCACGAAAGTTAAATTGATGGAACAAACTAACAAGTTCAACTACTACGAAGATACTGTACTAAAAGCAAAGTTTTTGGAAATGAGCTACTACCGCAGCCCTATTTCAATAACTTTTGTTCTTCCTAACGATATTGATGGATTACCTGCTTTGGAATCAAATATAGAAAAAGTTCTTGAAACGCCCAACTTCACGTATGAGAGTGTTCATGTTCAAATCCCTCGTGTAAACATTGAACATAAAATCAACTTTATACCAATCCTTCAGAAGGTACGTGTTCTTTAAATGTAAAATACAAACATAGTGTAATTATTTTTTAGTTTGGAGTTGAAGATGCTTTTGAAAAGTATGCAAATTTTAGCAGGCTAAACGAAAATGAAGAACATTTATTTATTAGCAAAATTATACAAAAAACTTTTATTGCAATAGAAGAGAAAGGAACTACAGCTGCGGCTGCCACAGCAGGTATTTTATTTTGACTATTAACAATTGATTTATGAGGTCGATTCTGGAGACTGATTTTTTTCATAAATACAATTCAAAATATTATAATCACACCCGAAACAAGCTGTTAAGTGTCGAATTGACGTTAGGTCTTTGAATTAATTTTAGTCTACAGGGGGAGGAGTGACGTAATAGTAATATAGTGCATCGATCAGCTTTGTGGTGCGAAGTGGCTTCTAAAAAAAACAAAATTATTACCCTTAGATGTGTGTTTGTGTGTGTGTGTGTGTGTGTGTGTGTGTGTAATAATTTTATTTTCGGCTATACTAAAATCATTGGTCCATTCAAGTAAGTCAGAAGGCGAACTTGCTAGACTAGCTTATTATCTTCTGTATACGTCGAAAAGTAGCTCCATGGCAGGGGTGATATAACTTTTTTTCTCCGATGCAGTTTTTTCTTTGATCGCAGGTTTGGGGTGAAATTGAGGGTATTGAGGTTTGGTATTAAGTATCTCTTTGAAGAAATCGTATAAAGGTAGGAAAAAGTAAGTGACTAGGCATCTTAAGTCGGGTAGTGGTGAATATAAGTCGAGTTGTAATGATCGATTGAACTTATTCTAGATGTGGGCAAGAGTGGGGCAAAGCTGCAATAAATTTTTAGGAGATTCTGGGGAATTTAGATGGTTTCATGGACATAACGGAGTGGGGATTAAGTGTAGAGAATGAAGTTTGAAACGGAATTTGCCATGAACAGTTAGAATTTGGATAGTTTATCTGCTGGAGTTTTGTATATGAGCGGGAAGATCGGTAACAGTGGGGAATATTTGGCAGATATACTGACGGTTCAAGTGCGGGATCATGATGTTTGCCAAAAATGAAGGAGGGAGTTGTAAATGCGGGACTTCATATCAGAAATATGGGTTGTACGATACGGGTTGGGGGATAATGTTTCACCAAGTTGTTGAATTGGACGGAGAAATTTTAGGTTTCGGGTCTGCACGAAGTGGTGTAACTGAATTTTAAAAGGAAATAATCTTTAGGATGCTGTATAGAGCTGCAGTAGAAGTGAAACATAATGGCCTGAAAAGAGATAGGGTCGTATGACTGGACTTATGATTCTGTGGGAGTGGGGAGTTGTAGTAGGGTACCAAGAGTCGACAGCGTAGCAGACAATAAAAATGACAATGTAGTTCAGGATTAGTCTTCTGTGTATAGAGCTAATTGGATGGATTTTGGCAGGGACTGCTAAATACTGTACATATTTAGTTTAATTTTGTTATGGGTTTTTTTTTCTGGAGGTGGGTATGCATTTTTAAGCGGGTTTTCAGATGAATACCAAGGTATGAAACGGATTTAGAGAAGGTAAAGAGTGTTTCCAGAATAAAGATTGTAGGATTGCGACGGAGACGAGAAACATTTTAGATTTAGTAAGAGAGACGGGTAGTTTATTTCGAATTGACTATGGTTCGATGTGTTGTATTAGGATATTGGGGGTAGTTTACAGTTCAAGACGGTGGATACTATGGATGAGGAACGTAAGGTCATCTGCATAGGCGAAGGATAAGTTCCACAGGGTGGGTGGTAGAACCGATCCTTGGGAACAGTCTTGTGATAGGTTTGTAGTAGAGAAAAAGTAGTTTGTTTGTAGAGTACCTGTACGAGATGGCAAAAATGATTGAATGATGTTATAGATATTGAAAGGGAAATTCAATATTTTAAGTTGGTTAAGGATGTGGAGCCGCCAGAAATAATCAAAAGCAGAATGGAAATCTAGCAGGATTGCTAGGACATATTTAAATTATGATGATTTGACTGGATATTAAGAAATGGATGATTTGTTCCATTGTGCGACCTTTGCGGGAAGCATGTTGATTGTTAGACGTTAAGGAGTTGTTTTCCATGTGGGATTGGAATTTATGCAGGATTACCCATGATTAAAGAGAGGGCAATCGGTCTATAAGAGCGTGGTCCTTCAGGGGGTTTCATGGGTTTCAGAATTAGTGCGATGTTTGCATGTTTGAAGATGTCAGGAAAGGTACCGGTTGTTAAGCATTTTCGGAATAAGTCATGATGGGTTGAAGGATTACTGGCTATGATTTTTGAATTATTGTATTAGAAATATTGTCAGGACCTGGGAAATTATGAGGGTTTAATTTTAATCGTATAGAGTCTAAGAGGTCGGTGTTGAGAAAGTTATAAGAAGGTGTGTTTGGAGGTGTTGCACGGTTATTTATGATTTGATCTTGTATATGTCTTTCTTGAAAGACGATCGTAGCTGTCGATATTCTGTACCCAGTGTTGTTAGATGATCATTAGGAACTACGAGTCTTTGTAATTGCTGGATTTTGTGGCGAAGGGTGTTGACGCGTTTTCTGGTGTCATAATCGACGAATGTTCTCAGGATGTCGTGCGTGTAACGTGGTGCTTCGTAAAGAAGATAGTAGTGACTACGGCACGGTGTATAAATAGTATGTTGGAGTTTGCAAGAAAGAATGGGTAAGAGTCCTGTGCTTGAATTGGTTGAGGGTTAAAAATGTGTTTTTCAGGAATTTTTAGGAAACAACCAATCCGCATTATTTGTGTTATAGGATGTAGTTTTATAGAATTGTCATGATGGTTGGTTAGAAGGAATTTCATAGGTTATCGGGTTATGGCCACTGGATTTTGTATGTCGAGAGACATTCCAGAATTCTATTAACTTACTGTCTTATAAGGAAACAAGGGTGATATTAATATTGGATGTGTAATTTAAGGATTCCCCGGTTGCAATGAGATATGTAGGATAGTTAGGTCATGTTATTGGACAAAATCTACGAGAGGGTGCCTTTTTTGTCAGCGGTGTCATTAAACCATAGTGTAGATCTGGCATTCGCATCTGCACAGATAATCGTCGGGGGTATGTCTAAGTGTCAAGTGTTTGTAAAGTATCGTCGAGCTGTTGCAAGTATGTCTGCATATTTTGTTTTGCTAACAGTATGCGGAAATTATGTATAATGTGCCAGTTCCCTCGTGCAATTTAGCAGTCAAGATTTGCGGTGTGAAATGTGAGAGGATGATGGAAGCGTCTATTTGTGAGTTATTAATGACAATAACTGCTGTAAAATTCTGATCTGACGGGTGGGGATGTATGAAGGACCTGGTGTGTGGAAATAGATTGGAGATTTTAAAGTTTATTGGGTAGGGTTCTTGTAGGACAGATAGGGATATATTATGTTCAAAAAAAGCATGTGCAATTCACATGTTGAGGGGCGGGAGTGTTAGAGGTTGGATCTTTAGGGGTATACAAATTCTAACACTTTTACGCTTACGTTGATAGGTCCTTAAACTATTTTGTCTAATAAAGCCTTTGAGCGTAAATACAGTTGAAAAAAGCCTAATTAAAGCTCCCGGAAAATGGGTGTTCCAGAAAACGGTTTATGGTTCTCAGTGCAGTTAGAGATTGATGGGTCCTCACTTGCACGTTTCTGACCTCCCTCTAATAATTTAAAATAAACACAAATAATAAAAATTTTAACGCCTTGTACACCTAACATATTACCTATTATCAATCATGATTATCACAGTAAATAATAACAGAAAAAGAAAATAAGATCTACCCCTAATTAGCAAAATTGCGTGAAGCTAAAAAACAACGTTTGCCACAGTTGGTATGGCTACCGTGGTCTCGGCACACCTTCTGTGCGATATTCCTCCTACCTAGCAGGTGGTTATACATAGTAGGCTTTTTCATCTCTGGTTTTTCTTAAATTTTTCTTTTTACCTTTACCCTTTTAACTTCCCTTTTCGGTTGTTCACTACCTGTCATAGATCGACAAATATGTATTAAATTTTACCAATTTTGAATATGAAAACTAAAAAATTCACATGAAGCTTTTGGATTTCTTTTTAGAAATATAGAGCTTACACCTTTCTGTAACTAAAACTCAACACGTCAAGGATTCTACCCATACTGAATGGAGTAAAACAAAATCAGTTCATCATCAATGTACTGAATCACAGAAAGACTAACTCTTTACCGACGGCTGGCCAAGTGATACGCTTACATGCAGAAATATTAAATTAAAAGAAAATACGGGAGTTGTACGACTTAAAATTTTCTATTTTAGTTAACATATTAATTATTAATTGGCACGTTGATCAAAATTCTCACTAACGCCATCATCAGTACAAGAACATTTACGAATATTCAATACTAAAAAAAAACTCTCTACTTCACTTTGCCGCTAACTTCATAAAATAATATGCAAGCTTATACTAAATATTGGATTCACCCAATTCGGCTAGTTTTGCAGTAAAGTAAGCTGATAGGCAATTTTCAAATAACAATATTTACATTGCACATCCTTGATTTTCAATGGAACTTTATCCAGGAAAGAATCTAAAGCGTAATGATGCGAATAAATTGAGTTTAATGTGATTTTAAAAATAGAAACCCCATGAGATCTTATTAATCGTGCTATAGATAAATTATACTATACTTTTCTTTCATCTATAATTACAGCATACTTTTACTGTAATTAGTGTATCGACCTATACGGCGTCTTCGCTAAGTAATCTACTACGGACATTATTTTAGACTTTTATAAGTTTGCACTTATAGTGGAAACCGCGAAAGAAAACATATTATAGGTTCTAACCTACTTAACATATATCTTTAAGATTTTTAGGAGCTTAACTACCAAAGCGGCTAGATAAAAACAACAATAACAATTCGTAGGTTTTTTAGTTAAAGAGGTCATCATCATTTTGTTTTCGACCTTACTTAAGGTCGGTTTGACGCAGCTCTAACTTCTTTTCTATTCTGTGCTAATCTAAAAAGTTCTACATACCCTTCACAACCTACATTTCTAATAGTTTGACTAATATAGCTTGGTCTAGGTTTTCCTATACTCCTATCCACCTGGCTCTACATAGATATTAGCAACCTGATGGTTGTTAAAGAACTCTAACATGTTTACATGATTACCATTTATAAGGAAATGAAATATAACCTGGTTATCCGCTTCAAAAAAAGGAAAAGTGTTAAATTATATGTTATGGTAAGGCTTAAGCAACGAATCGCTTCCAACATGCCAGACCGCTAACTAATTGTGAGTTATGTCATGGTAACATTTAGTTAACTGATTTTTATTTTATTTGTTTTGTTTTCGAACTTACTTAAAGTCGGTTTGACGCAGCTCTAAATTCTTGTCTATTCTGAGCTAGTCTAAAAAGGTCTGCATACCCTTCACAACCTAAATCTCTAATAATTTGACTAATATAGCTTTGTCTAGGCCTTCCTACTCTATTTTTATTTTTTACTAAGTAGTCCCTCGTGTCTTAACGGGTGCCCTATCATTCTATCTCTCCTGACCTTCAATTGTTTCCACATACAGGGTTCCTCACCTATCCTTCTATAAACTTCCTTGTTTGTTACTCTATCTGTCCAACTAATCTTTAACATTCTCCTATAACACCAAGTTTCAAAAGCTTCTATCTTTTTCTTATCTACTTCTTTAATTGTCCAAGTCTCACTACCGTATAGTAGAACGCTCCATACGTACGACTTTAAGAAACTTTTTCTATTATCTAAACTAATACTATTAGCTATTAGTAAGTTTTTCTTTTTTAAAAACTTTTCTAGCTTGAGCTATTCTAGCTACTATATCCCTTCTGCTACGTCCATCCTTTGTAATTATACTACCTAAATAGCAAAATTCATCTACCTCCTCTAACTCGGTATTACCTATTTTTAATTTTGGTTTAGAACTAGGCTGTAACTCACTTGTCATTATCTTTGTCTTTACTGAGTTAATTCTCATACTATAGTTACTCTGTAGTATCTCATCTAAAATATTTAAAAACTCTCCTAACTCTTTTCTAGACTCTGCTATAATGGCTATATCATCTGCAAAACGTAACATATCTATTTTCTGTTCCTGTACACTAATACCTATCTCTTTTCTCTCTCTAGCTAAGTTTAAAGCTTCCTCAATATAAACATTAAAAATCAAGGGAGACAGTATACAACCCTGTCTAACACCATTTCTAATCTTAGCTTCCTTTTCTATTTCATCAAATCTAATTACTACGCTTTGGTTTTTATATAGACTGTAAATAATTTTTCTATCCCTATGAGAGATTCCTATTTTTTGCAAAACCCTGAACATAACAATCCAATTAACCCTATCAAATGCTTTTTCTAAATCTACAAACGCGAAATGAGTTTTTTTATTTTTGTAACCTTTTTTCGATAATTACCCTAATCATTAGTATGGGTTCTCTAATCCCTCTGTCTTTACGAAAACCATATTGGTCTTCGTCTAAATAATTCTCAGCCAAAGCTTCTACTCTATTTTTAATTATTATTGTTAGTATTTTGGAAGCATTAGAAGTTAAACTAACCGTTCTAAAATTCTCACACCTATCAGCTCCTGACTTTTTTGGGATTGGGATAATAATATTTTTTTTTCGAAATCTATTGGAACCTCACCTGTGTCATATATTACTTTTACTAGTTCATATAATCTGTCTAAAGTTTTCTGACTTGCATATTTTATTAATTTTGCGGGAATATCGTCTATCCCTGGCGCTTTATTTAGTTTAAGATTCCGAACAGCTCTATCAAATTCCTCTCTTAATATTGAGAACCCTATTTCTACATCCTCTTCTTGGTTGTTCTCTAACTCATCCATATCGTCTCCCTTATATAAATCTTCTAAATATCTTTTCCATCTATCTGCTACCTCAACTTTATTTATTAGAAGCTCATTATTCTCGTCTCTAATACCATTATATTTTTTCCTATCTTCCCCAAAAAACTTTTTAACTGCCCTGTAAGCCCTGTCTGTCTTACCTACTCTCAAATCATCTTGTATTCTCTTACAATTCTCCTCCATCCATTTATTTCTAGCTTTTCTACACTCATGTACTATCTTATTTCTAACTGTATTATATTTTTGCTTACTTTTACTATCCACTTCTCTGAAAGGTTTAAGCTTTCTTCTATTCTCGATTAAATCTAATATCTTCTTTGTTACCCAGGGTTTTCTCGCTTCAATTTTTTTCTTACCTATATAGTCTATGTTGCTGTATCATGTACAGTCAGTTTTATTTCTTTCCATCTATTTTCTACGTTCCCTCCTACAGCTATCTCTTTGCTCTTATTATCTAATACTTGTTTATATTCCTCTTTTATCCTACTATCATTAAGCTTACCTAGATCCCATCCCTCTCTTTTAACCTTTCTCAATTTTTTGAATTTTAGTTTACACTACATTTTAACTAAGTTATGATCGCTATCTCAGTCAGCCCCTGGATAACTACGACAGTTTTTAACTTGGTTTCTAAATCTTTGTTTAACTAAAATATAATCTATTTGGTATCTAGCCCTATCACCTGGCGCTTTCCAGGTATATCTTCTCCTAACATGTTGTTCGAATAGGGTGTTTACAGTTACTAATCTATGTTCATGGCAAAACTCAACTAATCTTTCTCCTCTATCATTTCGTCTGCCATACCCAAATTTTCCTACCATTTTTTCCTCACTACCTTCTCCCACTGATGCATTAAAATCGCCCATAACTATTAAATTCTCATCTCCTTTTACTTTCTCACTATACTATTTATATCCTCGTATACCTTTTCTACTTCCTCATCCTCGTACTGAGTTGTTGGCATGTAAACCTGTACTAAAACAGTGTGTGTGGGTTTTGTACTCAATCTAACCATAATTATTCTATCACTAAATTGTAAGTACTCTTTAACTTTATGCCCTAATCTTTTACATAACACTATTCCTACCCCTGCCTGTCCACTAGTTGAAGAAGTTGTAATTATTCTATAATTATCTTTCCAAAAGTCATTACTATCTGGCCATCTCACCTCACTAATACCTAAAATGTCCAGCTTTTCCTTTCTCATTTCGACTAATAAATTCGTTAACTTATCTACTCTAAGTAATGACTTTACATTCCAAGTCCCTATCACTAAATCGAACTGTTGTTTTATATTCTTACGATGACGAGCCCCAAGTACCCCCTCCCGGACATCCGAATGAGGGAGTATTTTACCTCCGGACAAGAATTTTACTTGTGAGCTCTCCATCATATGTATTTTGTGTTTTAGGCCACGCACACCTGGGAAATATTGTGGTAGGCTCTCATATCTTTCCACAACGCAGTATTTAAAGATTTTAGCAGAAAGCCGTATCCGTCACGGTCAACCCCTAACAACCTTGTAAATTATTGAGGATCGCCCGAGACCAACTAACCCTCCTCCAATATCTTTTAGCCAGTAAGGCTACTGCCCCTTGCTGCGCCTTTTAATCGCCTTTTACGATAAGCAGGCTTACTATAGTAGTATTCTTTATCCCCTACTATAGGGAGAGTTAAAGAGGTAGGTTAGCCTATTCTTCTATGAAAACAACAAGGAAGTTTATAAATCTGTATGTTGGTAAAAACTGTTTTAGCTAATTTAGCGAGTATAATTTGACTACGGCGCTAAACTGGCAAATTTTTATGTTACATATCTTCATTCGTTTGTTCTACAAGCATTTCGTTTACCGTGTGTACCTTTAAAAGTAAATCCTTGGATTTGGTTTTTACACTGCATATTATTTATACCATTAATCAAACGTTTGGTAGAGATGTCATAGTTGCCAAAAACAGCTATCGACAATAGTTTTATTGCAGTTATTGCACGACTTCATTCAAATAACAACAGCCACTAAGCTCTTGAAAATGTGTTGTATGGTAGTTCAATTCATTAAACTCCAGGATTTTGATTCTTTAAGTATACTACATAAACTATATAGGTTGTAGTTTTAAAAATAGACATACTAACGTAATTTTTACAGTTATAGTGGCAGTTGGATCTTCAGCACCTATAGGCCCTCCAAAACCGCCAAAGGAATTTGAAGCAAATCATCCCTTCTTGTTCAAAATTGAATCTGATGCCGGCATTTTATTCGTTGGTCGATACGTGGATCCAAATAATTAACAGATATAAAATAACAACATGTTAACAATGCTTATATTATTATTTGTATTACACTTTTATGAGGTATATGCTGTTTGTATAAAAAAAGATTATAAAAGTTGTGCTAGTAATTAATTAATAAAGTAGTTACTTACAGCGGTTTGCACCAGTTTATTGTATTAACAAAATGTATACAAAAATAAGTCTAATTCCTCACTCAATTCAATTAAGCGTAAAGCTAGAGTCTTTGTTAAAATTTCTTTATATTTACTTTATGCTATCCTAAATTACAACAAAGCTGATGTCAATTCACAATAAACAGTCCGATTACAATAATTTATGTATATAGTTCTCTAACAGTTCACTCAAAAAACAATTTGAAGCAGTTTGGTTAAAACATGCAAATATTTTTTCTAAAGTGCAAAGGGAGATTTTCTAATTATCAACAAGGATTAGATGAAGATTGTATTAATTGTATATACAGGGTGCCCACAATCTATCTCCGTATATGGGTAACTTTTTTATTATAGAAGATACAATGGTGGTTAAATTAGCAAAGTTGAAGAGAAATTTACGAGTAGTATGATGCTTTTTTGAAAACTCACCTAGATTCTCAACTTTTTTAGATATTTGAAAAAAACTGAAATTTGCCATTTTCTTCAAACGCTAATAACTTTTTAACGGTTTAACCTATAGAGAAAATAAAAACTGCTTGTAAGGTAACTTTTACGTAGAATTCAATAGCGTATATGACAATTTTAATTGGAAATGGGTTTTAAGCTACAAACATAACCTCACTTTTTAAATGGAAACCATAGTTCAATATAACCCAAATGGAAAGGTTTTCTTTTCTGATTACCCTGATGTAAGGGTTGATGTACTTATTTTCAGTAGTTTCTTCATAATAAAGAAAAACGATTTATTTATTTGCGGGCATCAAGGAGTCCATGGATACATATTTTAAATAAACAAAAACAACTGGCATTTGTCAGATATTATTAGTTGAAGTGTTTATTTGCTCTGGGTTGCAAATTTTGTGTAGAAGACTTTTAAATTTATTTGATTATAATAGAGACTGTATACAAACGACAAAAATGACATGCTCTTTTGTTACTATGCCTGTAACAGAAATTGTGATGCTGCTGGTGATATGTATTATGAAAGATATTTGGAAAGAAGGCAGCCAGATAAACGATTGTTTTCTAAATTAGAAAACAATTTAAAAGGTTTGGTGCTTTTACAAAACCCAGTACTGATAAAAGAAAATTCAAAACTGATGATGAAGAACGTGTGTTAGCCTACATAAATTTTAAGCCAACAGCGTCCACCGAGAAACTGCAATTGAGTGCGCTACTTCTACAGAAAAAGCTCGCCTAATTTTAAAACAAAACCGCTACAAACCATACAAAACCCATGTTAGCAATACACTGTATCATGGGGATTGTGAGAGAAGACAACAGTTTTGTAGGTGGTTTCTTAATGAAACAAATAATAATCCTGGTTTTAGTCACACTATTATATTTACCGACGAAGCAAAATTTACTAACAAAGGCATGTTTAACAGAAAAATACAGTCTACTGGAGTCAGGAAAATCTCCATTTAACAGAAGAAAGGCGGGATCAACATCAATTTTCGATAAATGTGGTGTGCCATTTTGGTAATAAAATACTTGGGCCTTTCTTCTATAATTATAATTTAAATGGTGTACACTATTTAAATTTTCTACAAAACGAATTGCAAGAAATGCTAGATAATTTGCCACTTCATTTACTGCAAAACTTAAAATATTTTGAGCATGACGGTGCACCTGCTCACAATGCTCAAGCCGTTTCTGAATATCTTGATAATAGTTTTCCAAATTGGATTGGCAATGCAGGTCCTGTTCCATGGCCGGTAAGGTCACCAGAACTATCGCCACTGGATTTTTTTCTTTGGGGTACTGTAAAGGATGTAGTGTATGCTAAAAAATCCAATAACATTGAGCAACTAAAAGATAGTATTACAGCAGCTATTACAAGTATAAAACCACAAACGTTAAATAAGGTGCACCAAAACCTAATTAAAAGGTGCGAAATGTGTTTGCAAGCTAATGGAGGTTATTTTGAGCATATGTTAATGTAGGAGTGGGCATATTCGCATTAATTAATTTTTGTTTCCTTTGATTAAGTTATTTGTATTGTATGGATAGTTTATTTTTTAAGTATTTTATTTTTCTTAGTTTCTAATAAATTTAGTTACAATAAACTTCTGTTTCCATTATTGATTTTTACACATTTTGTTTGTTTGTAATATGTATCCATGGACTCCTTGATGTCCGCAAATAAATAAATCGTTTTTTCTTTATTATGAAGAAACTACTGAAAATAAGTACATCAACCCTTACATCAGGGTAATCAGAAAAGAAAAACCTTTCCATTTGGGTTATATTGAACTATGGTTTCCATTTAAAAAAAGTGAGGTTATGTTTGTAGCTTGAAAACCCATTTCCAATTAAAATTGTCATATACGCTATTGAATTCTACGTAAAAGTTACCTTACAAGCAGTTTTTATTTTCTCTATAGGTTAAACTGTTAAAAGTTATTAGCGTTTGAAGAAAATGGCAAATTTCAGTTTTTTTCAAATATCTAAAAAAGTTGAGCATCTAGGTGAGTTTTCAAAAAAGCATCATACTACTCGTAAATTTCTCTTCAATTTGCTAATTTAACCAACATTGTATCTTCTATAATAAAAAAGTTACCCATATACGCAGATAGATTGTGGGCACCCTGTATATATATATATATATATATATATATATATATATACAGTGCGTCCCAAAAGTAACGGATATATTCAATTAAATGATTATTAACAATTTCTGAGTAAAAAGCTCTGGCACGTCGATTTTTATTTTTATATTGTCATTTAATTATGTAATTTTTAACCCCCCATCCTTTAACCCCTAAGCGCCAGCATCCCCTACTTAAAAATTTTAAATAGCAATGTACTCCTTGTGATACCTCAATTAACAGCATTTTTTATGCAGAATTAGAATTTTACAAAAAATTCTAAATCCGATAATAAACAATTGTTTTATTCAATAAAAGCTTATTCACTTAAAATGCCAATTATCGGGTATGCCTTGACAAACAAAATGTTTGTAAAGTGTCAAATAAGTTTAGTGAAAGTACGTTAGTTAAGTGCGTGTTGCTTGTTTAATAATAAGTCAGCAAAAATAAAACTTAACGAAGCCGAAAGGATTGTAATTTTAATGATGATTGGCTTTGGAGATAGAATTCGAACGCGCAAAGAAGTTCGAATTTTATTCGATGAAATTCATCCCGACCTCCATCCCAATCTCGTAATCAACGATAAGCCGAATTAAAAATAAATTTCGGAATATTGGACACGTACAAGATAAATCTAAAGATCAAGATCAAGATCAAGATTCAGAATT
The DNA here is from genome assembly GCA_036346225.1 of Platerodrilus igneus. Lineage (NCBI taxonomy): Eukaryota > Metazoa > Arthropoda > Insecta > Coleoptera > Lycidae > Platerodrilus > Platerodrilus igneus. The sequence continues at coordinate 2,954,440 of JARFIW010000202.1, forward strand.
GGATGTCTTGCTATTTGTGCAGAAAAATGCACATTCAAGCGTTGCGGGAGTCGCTTCACAGTTAAATGCATCAAAAAGTGCAGTTCATAGATTTTGCCGTAAGCAAAAATTTCACCCTTACAAAGTGCAATTAGTGCAAAAGTTATCAGATGATGATTTTGATAGGCGAGCGCAATTTTGTGAGACAATGATGGAACTTTGCAATGAAAATCTTGAGTTGGAAGGAAATATTATGTTTTCTGATGTGGCAACATTTTATTTAAATGGTACCGTTAATAAGCAGAATTGCCGTTATTGGGCTGATGAAAATCCGCATTGGATGATGGAAGCAAATACACAATTTCCACAAAACATTATTGTTTGGGCGGGGATAGTGGGTAATAAAGTTATTGGACCGTACTTTTTTGAGAGAACACTCAATAGGGAACCATATCTAAATTTTCTCCAATTTTAATGAATTCCGGCTTTACCGGTACTACATCCGAATGCAGAAGATCCTGATTCACCCGATTCCAGTATTTGGCTACAGCAAGATGGTGCGCCTCCCCACTATGCACGTCCAGTACGGGAATATCTCGACCAAGTATTTCCTATGAGGTGGATTGGTAGACGAGGACAAATTGAATGGCCTGCAAGGTCTCCCGACTTAACCCTTTTGGATTATTTTCTCTGGGGTTATTTAAAATCTAAAGTGTAGTAAAGAAAGTTCAACAAGAGTTTGTCTCTAGATTAGGACACTGCCTAGCCGCTAACGGGCAGCAGTTTGAACATTTAATTGAAATTGGGTTTGTTTTTTGCTTTTAAGTATTGTTTATTGAATAAAACAGTTATTTATCAAGCGATTTAGAATTTTTTGTAAAATTCTATTTCTGTATGAAAAATGCTATTAATTGAGATATCACAAGGGGTACAATGCTATTTAAAATTTTTAAGTAGGGGATGCCAGCGCTTAGGGGTTGAAGGGTGGGGGGTTAAAAATTACATAATTAAATGACAATTTAAAAATAAAAATCGACGTGTCAGAGCTTTTTACTCAGAAATTGTCAATAATCATTTAATCGAATATATCCGTTACTTTTGGGAAGCACTGTATGTATATATATATATATATATATATATATATATATATATATTGTGTAGCCGCCTCGGCTGCTTTGCTCGTGCCCCTCTTTACTTCATTAAAAACTCTTATACTAACACAGACGCTTACCTGGATTGCTGAATCCAAAAACAATGCCTCACTGCTACCATGCTATAACCTAAAAGAAAATTCACTCTATACTCACACTCAAAATAACGCAATTCACAAATACAACACACTTTATTTACAGTCAATAAATATTACATTCTCATAAGATTTTTCATTATGTACACTTGGATACTTTGTACTAACAACGATTTTATTTTTAAGAAAATATTTCACTTCGATAACCTTATTAAACATTTATCCTGTTAAAGTGAAGGGACATTCCTCATACCTGACTTTATCCCTTCGTCTTAAAATGAGCTTATAGTAAAACTTTTAACCATGAGTGCAAATTTACAGCACTACCAAACAAAATTAAATAAGCCCTCTATACTTTTTTATAATACAGTATTGCCCGAAATAAACAGTACTGAAATTGTAATTGTTTTGTATATTTAAAAAATACATATTATTGACACTTTATTATATGTTCTAAATGTGCACCTCCTCGTTTGAGACAGACTTCATAACGATGTTCTAAGTTTCTGGTCATGTTATTGAATAAGGGTTGTCTCAGGGCTGCGAAGAAGACTCTAACGGCATCCTTTAATTCATCGATGGTTTGTGGTGCCCGTTTGAAAACGGCATTTTTAGCCATGCCCCAAATGTATGCGTCTGGAGGTGTGAGGTCTGGAGAATGTGAAAGATAAGGGAAGTCAGTAAATCGTGATATTAATTTGCTTGGAAAATGTTCTTGAAGAAATTGACGAATTGCGGCAGCAGTATGGCAAGTTGCCCCGTCCTGCTGAAAAAATTGGTTTCGAAATGCCAAGTTACGTGCACGACAGAATTGACGTAGATCAGGGATAAATCGTGTTAAAATTTGTCTGTACCTCTGTTGATTAAGTGTGACTTGCCTACCATTCTGTTCGATAAAGTACGGACCAATGATTCCGTGTCCGGAAACAGCACACCAGACACTCACTTTTCACTATGTAAAGGAACCTCTTGAACCTCATCGGGTCTGGCAAAGCCCAGAAATCGATTTGTGCGACGATTCACATAGCCTGACAAGTGAAAATGTGCTTCGTCTGAAAACCAAACATTTTCAAAAATTCAGGATTTTCATACTGTAACGCGAGAATTCTGGCGCAATATTCCACTCTACTGCGATAATCCTGAGGATGTAGTTGTTGATGTACCTGAATCATATACGAAAATGTACCCAGCTCCTTCAGGATTCTTTGAAAGGAAGTTCTTTAAAATCAAGTTGTAACGCTGTCCTTGCCTGGCTGACTTTCGGATTTTCTAAGATTTGCTCAAAACACGTTCATGGTTATTGTTGTTGTTAACTGTCCTGGGACGCCCCGAGTTTCCTTTTCGTTGGCACAATACACTACCTGTATTTCTAAACTTTTCAATAACCTTCAAAATTACAGCATTACTTGGAGAACGTTTATTAAACCTTTGTGTGAATTGATCAGACACGTATAACAAACTTGCACCATTACGTCGGCCGATTCCGTATGAACGAAAATAATGCTCTACCAGAAACACTTTCTCCTCTGTACTTAACACCATTTTTAACAATTAGGCCCTACTAATTACTTGTTTGAGGTTTACTTGACAGGTCTATACTAGCTAACTTGAGTGTGACAGCGCACGCATAAAAACACCGCCAACTTAGTTTCAGTACTGTTTATTTCGGGCAATACTGTATATCCTGGTTATCTGTAAATCACTACTCCTTGACAACCTAAATAAATTTCATTCATATCGAAAGTCCTATAAAATTATAGTTCAATAAATATAACAATTAAAAAGCAACACACCAAAGCACAAAAAGTAAAAGGAATCATTGCAAATAGTCACCACACAATGTCTGAATAAAAGCTGTTACCTGGTGAAATCTTCAACAGGTTTCCTCCAACCAGCCCTTGTAGATGATGCTGTCGAGTTGTAACAAGTTTATTTTCTAGCAATATTTTCACAAATACCTAATTTAATTAATTCACAAAAAGTCAATTCAAATATAATATCTCTACACAATCTACGTGATAAATATTACATATTGTTAAATCCAATATAAGTTTTCGAACTGCGAGCATAAATTATAAATTAAGCGGTGACAGAAAATGCCATTTGTTAGCGTCACTAGAAGAGTTCCCTCCTTTTGATGATTGTAAAAATCGTAACTGTTGTCAGGCGGCAGCATACGTCCATAGGACACTTCCACCTGAGCTGTTGTTAGAGAAGGTTAATTGTTCTTTACATAAAAGAACATGGCGTTACAGACCACATGTTGGAAGCATCAAAAGATTAAAGTCGATTTCATTTTGAAATCGTCTCGGCTAAACTCATTATATGTCCACGCTTGGCATTTATTAGTTCGTATAAGACGGGACGTAAATTGTTCTGATTGGTTTTAGGATAGCAGTAAGTATTACCGAATTTTAAGGCCCTTATTAATTTAATATTTGCAGTGCAACTTACTATAATTTTAGAAATTTATAAAATTTATTTAGTAATCAATGGAAAATTTATTGGCAACTATTTGACATCTTGTAGAAATAGTAAAACATATTTGAAATTTTACTTGATATGGTAATCAATCTGGCGTGGTTGATGTGTTCGATGCGAACGCCCGTAATATTGTTAGATATTCAGTATCCAGTTTATTGGATTGTGTGGTATTGGAAATTTCTAACCTGAAATAGCTGAAATAAGAGGATTTCAATTTATTAATTATCATTCCGGGTATGGTCCTTATACCTTGCAAGTATTCTTCTGATAGATTAACATCTGGTATGTAATTAGTGTTTTTTAATACGTCAGCTGTAACTTTTGGCATGACAGACAAATAAGTTTTTGTTTGTATGGCTTTACTCCATGGAACTGCTACCCGCTTGAACCAATCTCGCTCACTGAATGCTGCTACCACAAAATTTCTCTTCATTTAAAGTAACCATCCACATCCAACTTCCTAAATTTCCAATTTATAACAAATTAATTATTGATTGCTGCCTTCACCATTCATTTCCAAATTTTAATACATACCAAAACTAAAATAGAGATCGTAGTACTTACGTATACCATTTACGTTCCGTTTCTAATTCTTTATTTAACTTCGAGCTTTTATATAACTGTACATTACATATTACACACATTTGTGTGTACTTATCTTAATAAACAAAATATAGCTTCCCTAAATTTTTCACTGGAAGTAACTTTGTAAAACATAGGAACGACGAAAAAGTAAGAGAGCGTCACCCTTCCTTTCGGGTGATTATATAACCTTCGTCAAACCCCATACTTCCAACTGACACATCAATTCCCCGTAGAACTGTAACCGACTCTCAATTCCTGTGAAAATTTTAACCGTTTTCGTTTTCTATAAATATCGCTCGACAAACACACCAAAATACTCGGAAACCCTCACAAAACCGTCAACCAAGTTTATGCTTCCGCGAAAACTAGTCTCAATGAACTTTCAATTCTGGCTACGTCCACGCTTTCCACTTAAAACAAATATCTTTCATCTCTTTCCTACATATAGCGTCCATTCACATTTATGCTTCTCTCCGATCGATATTTACCCTTCCTAAGACCAACTTGTTGCGCGTCTACCTTTAACGTCCAATCAAATCACTCAAACTCTGTCCATTGCTTTTAACCGATCCGTGTCTGTTGTTAAAGTTCTTAGAAATTATTGATTTTTCTATACCGTTTTCCGACCATACTACTTCTCTTATTAAATCCTAAAAATATAATTCTTCTCTCTCTCACATTCATACGTTCTGCATCGTCCATTTTCCACTATAACCGCTTGGTTCTGTTTCCCTACTGTACTACCTTCAACATTACCTTGATATCTTATGCTGTTTCTCCGTCATACTTGTATGTTTCGATTCATCTTTGTTTATCTGCTCATTTAAAAGTGAACCAACTAACCAACACTTGTTGTCTACGCTCCTTTACTAACACATACGAAAACTCCATCTTTCCTTGTACAATATCGATCCGTATTCTTTAACGGCCACCTGTCTTTGCTATATATTGCTTACACAAATATCCAACGGTCTGCCTTTCTTGGAACATATTACATTTTTATAGCCTCGTTCGTTTAGATAACTTTCCGCCTTGTTTGTTTGTATGATTTGAAATGTTTCTGATTTTACTCTATGTTAACGAATACGAAAAGCTTCTGCAAAATAAAAGCGGTAATTATTTCGTACTGCTTCTAAACCCTTATTATCTTAATTAAATATTATGCTAAGTCCTTTATAACTAAATACATCTAAAATTACATTACTTTAAACTATCATATGTTGACTAAGTTCTAATTTTTATTTACAAATACCTAGTTATCTTACTAATAAATTTATCAAAGACCTTTTAGCTTGACCCATGATCTTTTGTACGTCTTGTTAACCTACAATTAGCTTCTAATTACACAATATATATATATATATATATATATATATATATATATATAATTTAAACGAGAAGTAGTTTAATGAGTCTTAAATTAATGAAAAGTAAAGGATTAATGGCAAGTGACTCAAATTCAGCCACGAGGGCATATATATATATATATATATATATATATATATATATATATATATATATATTGCCGTGTAACCTCTAATATTGAGCCTCAGTAACAAAAATATTCGAAAATTTTATTTATTTTCCAAAATCAAAAATTGCACACAATAGAAAAATTTTTCAAAAAATTAATTTCTTACCCAGATTCCTGCTTCCTCGGTTGAATTGCTTTCTTTAACAGCTCCCTGGCTTGCTCAATTGGGCCTCCTCTTGGATACCTAGATTCACTATCATACTCTTTATCGTTCACGAACACTCTCAATAAAACCACAAAATAATACAACAATCATACAATATTTATTTACCACTATTTACAAATTAAACTTCAAGATTATTTACATTTCGGTGGTCCAGTTACACCTCAATAAATTCGATTTTTGTAAAGTCCAGAATTTTAACTAGAAATATCAAACACATTGAATGTAACAGGAGTAAATGGGCCCTGAATAATACTTTATCTTTTTTCCTTTATTTATAATTAATTTTAATTAGGAAACTCTGGAGTATGGTGAGCTCATGATAACCCAGTTAATTATGATTAATGTATGCTTTTTACTTTGCATATTATTATAACAAACACAACAAAAACCCATGTACTCATAACAAAAAAATATTTAAATTTCTGAGGATCGTTAATCAGCTTTATATACACTTTTAGATTTATATTTAAATACCATAATAAAAGTTAGTTATGCGTATTATTTTCAATGCGCAAAATAATGCAAAATACCATCATAGTTCACTCTCACACATCACAATTACCTTTATAGTTTATCAAAAACAACAAATTCTAAAGCGTTACCTGGAATTTCTTGAAGATCCCTACTCCGTTGATGATGCCGTTAAGTTGTTCGCTGTCGGTTTCGTGGTTCTGCTCTGCTCGCCGCCTCCAGTTGTTTGTAGATGAACACCCTCTAAGTTGTGCTGCTATGCTGTTCATACATGACACATCCAAATCCAAATCCAAATATATTACACTTCTTTTATAATTGCTTAATTTAATTTTCGTTACATAACGTCACTTCACGAGCTTGTTAAATTATATGTGGCACCTCAATAAAATTTAGACTCTATACTATCCGCATACAAATTATGAGGCCAACACAGTACTATTTAATTTAAAAAATTTTATATACTTACAAGCTCGTGGTAATTTTCTGTACGTAGTCTGAAGCGATGAAAATACTAAGGGACCTCTATTAATTTTCTTAAAGTATTTATACAATTTACTATGCCACCTCTAGGCCGCTCTTCACGCGAAATCCTTCATTTAAAATAATACTTCTTAAAATTTTGGTTCAACCGTTTTCGAAATCTTCGAAATTTAACTCGTCGTTATTATCTTTTCCGAAAAACCTGCATTCAATATTCCCGTGTTTGTCTGTTTTACAACTAACTATATAGACCAATGAGATATTTCGCGACGTCTTAAAATCCCCGCCTGTATTAAGGCTATTCCTCTCTTATGCATATTCTATGTTTCCTTCCAACCTTGTTTGGGTGGTAGAAAATCAATATTACTGTCCGCGTTTCAAACTAACTCATGTGGACTGAAAACGTGCGTTTTGAAATGAACTGCTATTATGCCTGTCTCATTTCGAAGCATATCCTTGATTGTCCATCCCTTCTGCACTCTAAGGAAACTTTTAATTAGCATTTATGCAAACTGTCCGACTGTTTACCCGATATACCTCGAATCCTGTCTCTTATCTTCACAAATAAGGGAAACATGACATTTCGAAAACATGCAGGTGTTCAATTAACAAACGTTTTTAAAACAAGCTTTTTAGGAGTTTACGTTTCAAGGTATTTTATATCCAACGGCTGTTCACTTGTTAGCAACGAGTTTCATCTTGGTATTATCGATTTTTCAAGCTCTTATGCGTTTTAAACTTAAAAACCCTTTCAATTGAACTCAATTAAATTAATTAATAATTTGCATTGGCTTCTACAATTTATTTTCTTTACGAACCTAACTAAATTTTAATCACTACTTGTAAAATTATGGTAATACCTGTTACTTTAAATTCACTAAATGAAATAAATTTCGCACGTAAATTTTGGTTGTTTCCTCTATACAGGGTGTTTGAAATTGCCTTGTTTATACTTAAATTTAACCCTTTAAAACCACTACATAATCCCCCTATTTCAATTGTAGGAAAAACCCTTCCCGGTTTTTCTGAATTTAAATAACTACCCTCGAATTTAATCTTACCTGCTATTTCTATACACCTATCTACTCACCTAACACTACCTATACTTATTTATCCAACCTCTCACTACTTGTCTTCCTATTTTTATCTATTTCTACCTCTATCTCTGCTTATTTCTATCTATCTACACCTATCTTTACTTCTAATTACATATTCACACCTATCGCTACCTTCTACCTAACTACTTCTATCTATATCTAACTCCTCACCCTCTTATTTCATTGTATTTTCTCCTTTCATTTCACCCCTTTCGTCCTTTATTGACTCTTTACGTACCTCTTTTGTACTTTTCTCTTTATCTTCACTTTTCATATCTTTTAAGCCTACCTGCTATTACTATCTATTCTTATCCTACCTCTACTTACCTAATTCTATACCTATATCTAACTATCTCCCATATTTATCCTATACCTAGTTTTATCTTTCTATAAACACTTACTTCTACTTTTCTATATACACCTATTTCTATCCCAATCTATTTAAATTTTACTCTATTATAAACCTATCTATATTTTTCTATATACACCTATCCATATTTATCCTATTTCTACTTTTCTATATACCTATTTCTATCTCTAACTATTCAACTTCTACACTAAAATTTACCTATCTCTATCTTTTTGTCATTACGCTTCATCTTGCTCATTTAAATCTGACTCTTTTCTTAATCCTCCAAGTCTTTCTTCTAACTATCCTAATACTCTTCATCCCTATTTCTCTTCCTTCTATTTCTATACGTATCATCCCTGTTACTTCACATAAAATAAACTTATCCCTATAATCCTGACTCTTAAATATTTCTTCTTCATTCCCTATACTTGTCTGTTTTTCATTTATTATTATTTCTTTTTCTGCGGACAAACCCAACGATACTACTTCAACATCTTTATCTTTCCCCTCTATAAAAAACTTTTCATCTCTTCTAGACCTTCATGTACACTATTCAATTCACAAAAATCTTTTAAATTCAAATTCAAATGACCAAATTATCGTTACCCCTTAACTCACTTATGCCTACTTTTACTTCTTGTGTGTCACATAATGCTATTTTTACTTCTATCTTTCTTAATTCTGACTCGTTATCCACTATTAATGCTGCGCCTGTCTCTACCTCTATTTGTTTAGTTTCTTCTTTCACTATCCATTGTACCTCATCTAACCTTACCTCACTATATTTGCCTGAGTCGATCTCTTTCACTTCTTTATCATCTCCCTCTAGACTATTTATACATAACCTCATGTCATCTTCTGTAACATCATAACTGACCTTCCAGGGCAATATCCTATCCCCAATCCTAACTATTTTCCTCTCCATATCTATTATAACCCCTAACTTCATCATGCAATCGACCCCTAATATCCCTTTAAACTTTAACCCAGGTACAAATATAAATTCTTGTTCACAGCTTACTGAACCTATCTCTACTTTCAAAATAACCACGCTATTCACAACAGCAAATTGTTTTTCATTCGGCGCAACCAGGTGACTTCTTTTTATTGGCATTATCCTATCACACACTTTATCTTTAACCTCATTGACGAATTCCTCCGATACCAAACTCGCCTCAGCTCCTGAATCTAATAATGCTCCTAAATTTTTTTCAAAAATTTTAATTTCAATTATGGGCAAACAAATATTTTCTATAATTTCTGGCTCAATTTCTTCTTCTATTTTCAAAAATTTCCTAGGATGTTCATATTTGTACACAGTGATGTCTAGTGGTTTGTCCTGCTCTAAAAATCCTGTCCAGGTCTGTTCTCCCTACTCGGTCCTGGTCTTGCTGTCACTTCCGCGTATGTCCTTGGCGTCTCAACTCTGTCCGTGTTGTTACCTTCCATGTTTGTATTTAATGTCCCCCTCATGTCCGGTGAACTGTTCTGTCTCGTTGGTCCCGGTCTCGGTGTAGGTCCCCTACCTACACTGTTGCTCCTGTAAAATGTCCGTCGCGGTTCCCAATTCTGTCGCTGATACGTAAAATTATTCCCCCGTCTTGGGTAACTGTCCCGTCTGTTGTCGAACCTAATCGTGTTTACCTGTCGTTCCCTTGGTTCCCGAGGTCGTCCACTGCTTACGTCATCATATCTCTGCAGGTACTCCAGAAACATATCCCTGTCCACAATGTTCTGTAACGCTACGTGCTGTCTCACTTCAACCTCAAAATGTCTCGACAAGTATTTTATGATCTGTCGGTCTGTCAGTGGTGGGCTCAGTTGTTTCGCTATGCTATACTTTCGTATAGAATATTGCTCCCTACTTCCTAAAAATTCTCCTTTAAATTTCCCCGTGATTAAATCGTCTCGTACCTGGTCCTGTCTGTAGTCACTCCAGTAATGTTTCAAAAACCTGTCCTCGAAGTCAGTGTAGGTGTCAATTTCTTGTCCTATTAAATTGTACCAAGCTTCAGCATGGTCTTTTAGTAAAGCTTTTACAACATTTAATTTCGCCTGTTTATCGTATAAATTACTTATTAAACCTCTAATACTGTTAATGAATATTTGCGGGTTTACCCTACTATCCCCATAAAATTTGATCTGTTGCTCTAATGACACATTACCTGATACAAACCATCCCCCATTAAAGTCGCTACATTCTGTTTAATCCCGGTCACTTCTCTCTCAACCCGACCTAACTGATCCTTACACGAGTCCGTTACCTCAGTCATTTTAGCATTAATCTCGTCCTCACAAACAATCCTTATATCAGTCCTTAATTGTCCCATTTTCTAATTTAAACCTCTAATATCACCCCCATTTTTGTCTACCCTATTTTCAACTTCTCCCATTTTTACAGTCAAGCTATTTTTGAAATCGGCAAATTCCCTCGTCGATTTTTCTATTTTGTCCCCTAATTCCTGACTTAATTGGTCAAATTTTCTATTCGATTCAGCCCTACTTAATCTCATTTCCTCTAATGTTCTGTTAGATTCTTCATTCATCCTCTCTAGCATTCTCAAAATTAATTCATTTCCAGCTTCTCCTGATTCCGTCTTCGACTGATCCCTACTACCTCCAGCTTCCTCCATTTTCAAATTTTTATCACACAAGGCACTATCGTCACTTCCAATTTCCACTCCTTGACTCCTTCACCACTCCTTTCTCTGCATACGTTCAAATCACTCCCACACACTCAAAAATACTCTTAACTTTATACAAAACAACAGTCTCTCTCTCTCTCTCAGATCGCCAGTTTCCTGGAATAAAATTGTTAAATTCTATCTGGAACTAGAGCCTCACTTTTGGGTCGCCATAATTTGCCGTGTAACCTCTCTAAATCGAGCCTCAGTAACAAAAATATTCGAAAATTTTATTTATTTTCCAAAATCGAAAATTGCACACAATAGAAAAAATTTTCAAAAAATTAATTTCTTACCCAGATTCCTGCTTCCTCGGTTAAATTTGCTTTCTTCAACAGCTCTCTGGCTAGCTCAGTTGGGCCTCCTCTTGGATACCTAGATTCACTATCATACTCTTTATCGTTCAATACAACAATCATACAATATTTATTTACCACTATTTACAAATTAAACTTTAAGATTATTTACATTTCGGTGGTCCAGTTACACCTCAATAAATTCGATTTTTGTAAAGTCCAGAATTTTAACTAGAAATATCAAACACATTGAATGTAACAGGAGTAAATGGGCCCTGAATAATACTTTATCTTTCTTTCTTTATTTATAATTAATTTTAATTAGGAAACTCTGGAGTATGGTGAGCTCATGATAACCCAGTTAATTATGATTAATGTATGCTTTTTACTTTGCATATTATTATAACAAACACAACAAAAACCCATGTACTCATAACAAAAAAATATTTAAATTCCTGAGGAATGTTAATCAGCTTTATATACACTTTTAGATTTATATTTAAATACCATAATAAAAGTTAGTTATGCGTATTATTTTCAATACGCAAAATAATGCAAAATACCCATCATAGTTCACTCTCACAGATCACAATAACCTTCATAGTTTATCAAAAACAACAAATTCTAAAGCGTTACCTGGAATTTCTTGAAGATCCTTACTCCGTTGATGATGCCGTTAAGTTTGCTCTCGGTTTCGTGGTTCTGCTCTGCTCGCCGCCTCTAGCTATTTGTAGATGAACACCCTCCAAGTTGTGCTGCTATGCTGTTCATACACGATACATCCAAATCCAAATCCAAATATATTACACTTCTTTTATAATTGATTAATTTAATTTTCGTTACATAACGTCACTTCACGAGCTTGTTAAATTATATGTTGCACCTCAATAAAATTTAGACTCAACCATATCCGCGTACAAATTATGAGGCCAACACAGTACTATTTAATTTAAAAAATTTTATATACTTACAAGTTCGTGGTAACTTTCTGTACGTAGTCTGAAGCGATGAAAATACTAAGGGACCTCTATTAATTTTCTTAAAGTATTTATACAATTTACTATTCCACCTCTAGGCCGCTCTTCACGCGAAATCCTTCATTTAAAATAATACTTCTTAAAATTTTGGTTCAACCGTTTTCGAAATTTTCGAAATTTAACTCGTCGTTATTATCTTTTCCGAAAAACCTGCATTCAATATTCCCGTGTTTGTCTGTTTTACAACTAACTATATAGACCAATGAGATATTTCGCGACGTCTTAAAATCCCCGCCTGTGTTAAGGCTATTCCTCTCTTATGCATATTCTATGTTTCCTTCCAACCTTGTTTGGGTGGTAGAAAATCAATATTACTGTCCGCGTTTCAAACTAACTCATGTGGACTGAAAACGTGCGTTTTGAAATGAACTGCTATTATGCCTGTCTCATTCCGAAGCATATCCTTGATTGTCCATCCCTTCTGCACTCTAAGGAAACTTTTAATTAGCATTTATGCAAACCTTCCGACTGTTTACCCGATATACTTCGAATCCTGTCTCTTATCTTCACAAATAAGAGAAACATGACATTTCGAAAACATGCAGGTGTTCAATTAACAAACGTTTTTAAAACAAGCTTTTTAGGAGTTTACGTTTGAAGGTATTTTATATCCAACGGCTGTTCACTTGTTAGCAACGAGTTTCACCTTGGTATTATCGATTTTTCAAGCTCTTATGCGTTTTAAACTTAAAAACCGTTTCAATTAAACTCAATTAAATTAATTAGTAATTTGCATTGGCTTTTAAAATTTATTTTCTTTACGAACCTAACTAAATTTTAATCACTACTTGTAAAATTATGGTAATACCTGTTACTTTAAATTCACTAAATGAAATAAATTTCGCACGTAAATTTTGGTTGTTTCCTCTATACAGGGTGTTTGAAATTGCCTTGTTTATACTTAAATTTAACCCTTTAAAACCACTAATATATATATATATATATATATATATATGTGTGTGTGTGTGTGTGTGTGTACGTAGATTTTTCAGATAATGTGCGTAGAAGAAAGATGTTTTTGAATATATTGAGGATGGTTCATATCACTTTATCTTTTTGATTAATTGATAGTCATTGCATCTTTAATGGACAGGGCGACTGTGCGCGCGTGTGTGAGAGAGAGAGTGAGTGTATATGTGTTTGTGTACGTGCATGTGTGCATGTGCGTGCGTGCGGTTATTTATTGTTTGTTACTCCAAATGTGTTGGATTTTATCGAAATACTATGTCTTTGGTCACATGTTCATATTTTATAATGACGTATTTAAACGCGTTTACTTATTTATGCGTTGATGTAATTAATTAGCTAGTATGCCAGGTTGTTTGTCTTCACCAATCACGTGTTTATTTTGATGAAACTTAATGCGTTTAAAACCTTTTTTACCTCGTTTCTTTCTAGTTCTGTACATGTATATTTAACTTAGAACGTATTATACGACGTACACATCATTATTTTTGCTAAATAGTAATTGATTATTGAATAATGAGCTTCTTTTTTATAAATTAAATTGCTTATGATTTATTTACAGTGTGATCGCTATTGACTTTATGTAAAATAGTCGATTTACTCCTATTTAGTGGTAGAATTGTTTGGTTTTCTTAACGTTAATTATATTTACATTTATCTTATGACCCCTATGACTTAATATACCCTTAAACTACCTTCTTATCATAGCAATATATATATAAAACATGTAATTCAGATTATCAACAACCATTTGCTCCAGAAAACTTCATTTTAACCTAGTATTAAAGCTCACAAAGAAGCACGTACTTCATACGAATAAGAATCGATCAGTTAATTACAAACGACACTATTCGTCGAACGCTTAGATTAATGTAAAGTCGACGCCATTTGCGATATATAAAGTCCATAATTTTAATTTCTAAACCCACCGAATGTTTCTCTTTGTAAATAGCACGTAAGCACTTTATCAGGTTTTTGAAAGTACTTTTATTTTAATGAATTAAAATATCAAGGTGACCTTGTGTCAAGTTCAATTATAGTTTCTATTGGAGCAATAAATACGTCATTGGTGCGCTCCATAAAATAGCAATTCAGCGACTATCTGTGAATGACTGTTCTTCATGACTTTACGATTTTATATAATAAAATTCTCAAATCGTTATCCTTCACAAATGTTGCGATTACATTCTAGGAGGTCTGACTTATCTCATGATGTAATTATTTACAATTCTACAATTTTCACTTGCTACTTATTAAATAATTAAAGAAGGTATAACCAGAATTGTTAACAATCATATAGTAATATAGTAATTAAAATGTTATTTACCTAAAAATAGTACCGGATTCTCGAAAACTCGTGTGCATGAAATTTGATGTTTTTAAATAAAATATTCGCTCTCTCTCTTCTCTCTCTCTCTCTCTGTTGTTCTCTCTCCTCTCTCTCTCGCGCTCTCTCTCTCTTTCTCTTGCTTTCTCTCTCTCTCTCGCTCTCTCTCTCTCTCTCTCTCTCTCTCTCTATATATATATATATATATATAAAGTACAAATGAATTATTGGCGAGTGACTCAAATACAGCCACGGGGGCATCCTGTCGACGCGTTTTTTCCTAATTGGGGCTCATCAGGACAGGAGTAGCAAAGTTGTAATATTTAATACATACACCTTATGGGAAGTACAGCATCACCTAGCTCACAATTTGTGTCTTCGTGTCGTTTTACCTGACATCGCAGGTTGTACCAACAGTCGGCACGGAGGAGATCCGACTCAACTGCCTTTTTCCATAGCCAAAAATTATAATTTAAAAGAAAAGTAGGATTAATGAGTCTTAAATTAATATAAAGTACAAATGAATTATTGGCGAGTGACTCAAATTCAGCCACGGGGGCATCCTGTTGACGTGTTTTGCCCTAATTCGGGCCCATCAGGACAGGAGTAGCAAAGTTGTAATGTTGGTGCAACCTGCGATGTCAGGTAGAACGACACGAATACACAAATTGTGAGCTAGGTGATGCTGTACTTCCCATAAGGTGTATGTATTAAATATTACAACTTTGCTACTCCTGTCCTGATGAGCCTCAATTAGGGCGAAACGCGAGTTATGTATCCCCCAATTACCTATATATATTGATATATTGAATCTAATAGGAATTATTAGAAATTGTTAAATAAAGTATAAGTTCAATGCAACATTGTAACACAAGGATAACCCAGAGAGGTTATCGACAGTTCATGAGAACGGAATGCAACTTTGCATCCGAGAGGGCAGTGATACTGCAGGTGGCAGGTCACAGGCGGTCAACATACCGCAGTTACTTAGAATTAAGATTGATACATTGTAACAAAGTGTAAAGCAGACATGAGATCTGCAAGTTCCCACAAGCCGTGTGAGGGGCAGGTTATTATAAAAAGCCCGGGAGCTCAATGCCCGGCAGTCAGTCTTCAAACTCCATACTTCGTTGTTGAAGCTACTCAACCGAGTCAGTCTGAGTTTACAGCTTTTGCATTGTTGTCTACCTAGGCTACTCACCAGTACAATTAATTTTTTATAAAGTTATTATGTACAAATTATATTAAATTTTTTTGTTAAAGTGTCGAAGTTTTTTTAAAAACACAGCTCCAAAGGCCCGAACTTTAACTGGCGCAGTCGTAACGGATGTCAAAAGGGCACTGAGAATCCAAAAATCGGAAGATTGGTGACCAAGAATTTTAATTCGAAATTTTGGCAGAACCCAAACCAAGTTGGAGGAAGAACAAGCATAGTCTAAATCCAACAAACAGACCAAGGTGGACAAGATACAGCATCGATCGAACCCACCAAAGAAACAGATGAAATTAATGTAAGTTCATTTCCATATCTTTTTTAAAACCAGAAACTACAATTGATATATGCTAGTATTATAATTATTGATTACCATTTATTATTATTGTTTTATGAATTTTAGTTTTATGAATATTGTTTTGAAAATAATTACAAAGTGAATTATTTCCAAAAAAAAAACGAGACCTTACTTTAAGAAAGTATTAACCTATGAGACGAATGTTAAAGAGATATTTTTTTTTAAAAAGCAAATGAGACTTGAATTAAAAAAAAAGATTTTCTTTAAAAAGTAAATGAGAATTGATATTAAGCGATTCTTACCACAATTATTAGAACGAAAATAATCCAAAAAATAACGGGCGCACATTCACTAACACCAAAATAAGAAACAGTAATCAGCGCGATTCAAAAGCACGTTTTCAATCCGGTAAAATAAAAACACAGAACGCAAAATTAATTTCAAAGCTAAAGCTAATCCTTTTAAGCAATCACAAAACGATTATTTAAAACATTGACCTCTATAAAACTGTATGAACCACTGCAAGAACATTCTGCATTAACTAAAACTACGGTAACCTAAAACCACTGTAATCTAAAACGCCATCCGAAGAAACCAAGAAGCATCCTTTATTACACATTTAAAGCCTCAGAGAAAATCGCTTTCAGAACCTTGCATAGTATAAAGCAACGCAATTTGCATTATTAAATCAATCATAAAAGCGCATGAAAATCACACCACAAAGAGCTATAAATAAATTGCAGTACAAACACAGTATAAAATCTAAACGCCTTTCAATTAATTAATTAGCATTTATAAAGTGCATTATTCCAATACGAATACAGAATAACGCTAAAACGTTATCATACGCTCATAATTGTAACCTGTAAACGCACATAACGGAGAGTTCAATTACAAGTCGTGAACACCGAGATATTTAAAAATAAATAGACGTAATACTTTATGCAAGCAGTTAGCAATTACAGAA
This sequence comes from Platerodrilus igneus, assembly GCA_036346225.1. NCBI lineage: Eukaryota > Metazoa > Arthropoda > Insecta > Coleoptera > Lycidae > Platerodrilus > Platerodrilus igneus. Next base: position 2,971,625 of record JARFIW010000202.1, read on the forward strand.
GCAAAGTATCTAATTTCTATTAACACCTGTAAGTGTTAATAATCTCAACAAGTATAGTCATATGTACGCAATTATTACAAAGTAACAAAGATTACATCCTTTAGTATTCAATTTCAACAATAAAGTGCAGAAGTAATTAACCTCAAGTCATAATTACGCAACTCAGTAAAACCCACGGAAAGAATATTAATTACAAATTAACAGAATTTAACTAAAACAACGCTAAGCGAGAATAAACCCATCCATTCCAGATTCCTTAAGAAGCAGAAACTCAAGACAAATTAGAAGCTGCATAAAAACAAGCAAATCCAAGATTACGGTAATTAAATCAACGTTATTGAATACAAATCTCACTAGTACATCACCGCACTGTGTAACTAGGCACAAGTAACAGCGACTACGATTCTAAAAATAACCAGACGCAGTCTAAACTTAAAATTAATAAATCTAAACCAATATTAATATTACAAGTACGAAATTAACCTCAATTTTTACCAAATTTTTTACTTACCCAATCTAAACTGAAAATTAACAAATCCTGACCAAAAATAACGCTGAAAAATAGCAAAATAAATCTCAACCTCTACAAAATTCAAAATTATTCAATCTAAAAGGAAAATTAATGAAACCAAAGCAAAATTAACGTCACAAAAAACAAAACCAACCCCAATTTTTACAAAATTCGAAATTATTTAATCCAAAAGAAAAATTAATACATCCCAAGCATAATTAAAGTTACAAATAGAAAATCAACCCCAATTTTTACAAAATTTGAAATTTCACAACCCAAACGGAAAATTAGTAAATCCGAAGCGAAAATAACAATACAAATAACGAAATAAAGCTTAATTCAAAAAAAAAATTTTTTTTTTAAAATTTCCCAAAAGCGCAAACAACCCTTAACCAACATGAGTAGCACAGAAATGCGACTCTATTTGGAGACAATACAGACATTTGATGGCACGCAGGCCCATCTCTCAAATTTCATTGGAGCATCTGAAATGTTCCTAAAAACCTTCTACAAACCCGGAGATGACCAAAGAAATTCATTGCTTATACGCTTGGTAATAAGTAAACTAACCGGATGGGCACTAACCTTAATCGCCAGTAGGGACGATTTACAAGAATGGCAACAGTTTAAACAACTACTAATTACATATTTTGGAGACCAACGTAACATAAAATGCCTGGTACGAGACCTAATAGACCTTAGAATGGAACACAACCAATCCCCCTACCAATTCGGAATGAAATGCCAAGACGTGAGAAGTTTAATACTAACCAAATTAAAAATCGAAGAACCCGATCAAAACGTTAGACATTTAAAAACAAAAATGTATGACGAAATGGCACTAGACACATACATAAACGCTTTACCAGAACGACTATCGGATAAAATCAGATTCTAACGACCCCAAAATCTAGAAGAAGCTATGAGCCTAGTAATAGAAGAAGAAAATGTAATGTACTACCGCAACAGACTATACAACCCCAACGCGAATAAAAGTTATTCACCAATAAAAACCATACAAGCCACAAGACAAACAATCCTTCAACAAAAATTCACACCCTTTAACGCACAAACAAATCAACCGCAAACTAATAACCCAAGTTTTAACAATACAAATTTTAATAATCAATATAAAAAATTTTCAAGACCAACATTCAACCCAACTTTTACGAAACCCGCATTCCAACCAAGATTTAATCAAAACCTAAACCAACAAAGACCAGCATTCAACGCAAACCCCAATAGAAATACACCAATGACTAATAATCATAACAACCCTAATAATTATTACAAACCAACACCAATGGATACCTCATCTGGTAACACCAGACAACATACAAAAATAACACATATCCGACCAAACCCTCATCAGAAACGCAATTTTACATCAGAAGAATTATTCCATCAAGAAATAGAAAATTTTGACACTGACCAGAATAATTACATTGAGACACCTACAAACAATGAATCAAACCATACAGAAATCTATGAAGGTGGCGAACAATACGAAACTTACAAGGAGTACGACGAAGAAAACTCGAACTCAAATTTTCAAATGGACCAATTCATAACCGACCAAACTTAATAAACTTAAATAACATAAATCACTTAATACTACCACACATAGAAATACCCCACGCTAAATTCAAATTATTAATCGACACCGGATCATCAAAAACATTAATTAGCCCCAGAACCGTACAAAAACATTATTTAGATTATGTAGAAAGAGAACCATTTAAAATTAAAACAGCCCATCAAACGACACTACACCAATTCGTAGCCAATATACCCTTACCGAGAACATTTAATGTTAAAATGAAACATAAATTTTGTGTATTCGAATTTAACGACAAATATGACGGATTAATCGGAATGGACCTTCTAAGAAAATTAGGAGCCAACATTGACATTAAAAATCGCTTATTAAGGACAAAATACGGAAAAATCCCCATTAAATTTCAAAACACACAAATTGAACAAAAATACACTATAGAACCCTGAACGGAAAGAAAAATAAAAATCCCAGTAAAATCTAACAAAAATTTAGGAATAATAAATCATATGACATTTCAACAAGGAGTAGAAACCCCAACTGCCTTAGTGCAAATAAAAGATAACTATGCAACCACAACAATATTAAATTCAAACGACTATCCCGTAGAATTATCATTGACAGACCCAATTAACGTAGAAGAACTAAATTTTAACGAAATGGAAATAGACGAAAATTTAGAAAACGAATACAACCCAACAGAACATGACGAAATGTTAAGAGAAAATTTAACTAACATCCGCTTCAATACCGATATCAATCAAGAAGAAGAAAGAGCAATTAAAAACTTATGTTTTGAATACCGAGACATATTCCATTGCGAAGGAATACCATTAACATTCACCAACACAGTAAAACATAATATCGAGTTAACAGACAATAAACCAATCTTTACAAAAGCATATAGACTACCTCATGCAAGCCAAAAAGAAGCTGACAGACAAGTAGCAGACTTATTAGACCAAGACATAATCCAGCACTCCAACTCACCATGGAGCAGCCCCGTGTTAATAGTACCTAAGAAATTAGACGCAACCGGAAAGAGAAAGTACAGAATGGTAATAGATTATAGAAAGTTAAATGAAAAAACGGTAGATGACAAATATCCACTACCAAATATAACCGAAATTTTAGACAAATTAGGCAAATGCCAATATTTTACAACATTAGACCTAGCATCAGGATACCATCAGGTAGAGATGGAAGAAAAAGAATTATTAGCCATAATTTGGGCAACAAAATATTTTAGACCTTATTTATACGCAAGAAAATTTTACATATACACTGATCATAGACCACTAGTATGGCTATGCAAACTGAAAGAACCGAATTCAAAATTACAATGATGGAGAATCAGACTCGAAGAGTACGATTACGAAATTATATATAAAAAAGGAATTTATAACAACAACGCAGACGCTCTAAGCAGAATCCAACTCAATGCATTAGAAACGGAATCCATTATAGGAAACGTAGACGAAGCAGAAATAAGGGAAGATCCAGACGAGATCGACACGATACATTCGACACAAAACGAAGAACCAAAAAACGCGATTAAAATTTTAAACGAAGCAATCGATATGAAACCCAACCAATTTATAATAACCGAAGTTTTAAATAACCCCAATCCAGTAAAATATACAAAAGTAGATAACAAAAAGATATACCAAATTCAAATAACTAAAGATGACAACGAGGAACAAATAATTAAAATTTTAAAAGAATACACCCCCGAGAAAAAACGATTTTATTTTTATTTCAACACTGAACATTTATACCAAAGATTTTCAGAATTATACATCAAACTATTTAATAACTCTGGACCTGAACTCATCAGATGTACTAGAAAACTAATAACACTAGACGACCCTGACGAAATAAACGATGTAATTAGGAATCAACACGAAGAAAAAACCAACCATCGTGGAATTAACGAAACTATAAAACAACTTGTAAGACGTTATTATTTTAAAGACATGAAGGACTTGACCACAGATTTTATTAACCAATGCGAACTATGTGACAGAGCGAAATACGATAGGAAACCCCCAAAGATACCCTTAATGTTAACCAAAACACCCGACAAACCATTTCAAAAACTACATGCCGATACTCTAGTAGTAGAAGCGCAAAACTATCTGACAATTATAGACGCATTCACAAAAATAGGCCAAGCAATACCAATCACATCCAAAAATAGCATTGACGTTACCCAAGGATTTTTACAATATTTCACATTTTACGGAACACCCGAATCAATAACTTTAGACAATGGTAGCGAATTTAAAAATGAGACAATTCAAAACACTTTAGAACTACACAAAATAAAAATTCATTTCATAACGGAAAACCACCCTGAGTCAAACGGACTAATTGAACGACTACATTTAACCCTGTTAGAACAAATTCGATTATTAAGAATAAATTATAAAAAGGAACATATAACCAATTTAATGTCATACGCACTAATCGCCTATAATAACACTATTCACTCATCAACAAATTTTACACCCTTAGAATTAACCTTAGGACATTCAGATTCACGAAATCCCTATGACATACACTACAACAAGGAAGTATATCAACAATATGCAAAAGACCACAAACAAAAACTAAAAATAACTTATGACAAAGTAAAAGATAAATTAAAGAACGATAAAGAACGTATTACCACAACCCGAAACAAAAATACCGACTCAAATAAATTTTCAATAGGACAAACCGTGTATGAGAAAAACTTTCAAAGCAAGCGACATAAAACAGCACCCAGAAATTTAGGACCATTCAAAATTAAGAAAATATCAGATAAAAACATAGCAGTTGTAGACAACGGTAAAATAACAAAGTACATTCATTTGAAAAACCTAAGACACCCTGTAATTTCAGATGGACAATCATCGCCCTTACCGTCAACCTCCAACCAGGTAGAACGGGCAACCAAATAATAACATAAGATATATATAACAACCCCGGTATACTACCAATTAAATTAGGCAGTATGCAAAACACAATCAACCCTTACTTTAATGCAACAAATTTTAGCAACATTCAGATACTTTTAATAGAAATCCCGATAGTAGAAAGTAACAATTATAATTATTATCATTTATTTGCTTTTCCAACAAAAGTTACTAGCACATACCAAGTAATCATACCCAAAACCAAATTCCTATCCCTAAATGAACTGAGATATGGTTATACAAACGAAAAATGTACTGAAGTAACACCAAACCAATATTTATGTCAATCGATGACGACAACAATCATTCAAGAAGACAGCCCTTGTGAAGTACAACTATTAAAATTCTCAAATCATTACGAAAACTGTGAAGCCAAACAAGTGCAAATAACTAACATGAAAATTCAAAAAGTTACAGATAACAAATGGATAGCCATTTTCCCAACAGAAGTAATAGCAACCATCCACTGCAACCAAGATGAAAATAACCAAGCATTAATCGGAAGCAAACTAATTACCCTCAAAGAAGACTGTTATGTGAAATTGAAAGAAGAAGTAATCAGAGTTTATCAAGATCCCATAACCACAAAGAAACTTGCAAACCTACCGAAACTACAATTCAAGATACAACAAGAAGACGAAGAAATAATCAAGAAACCTATGAAGCTAGAGCATCTAGACTTAGACGATCTCAACCACGCCGTGAAATTAGTGGAAAGTTATAAAGAACAATTAAGTGAACTCAAAACGCCAAAGTTACATTATAATAATATAAGTGTTTGGACAATTATATTGATCATTTTAATAATTTTTGTAATTATATATGTATTTTACAAAATGTACCTTAGATATAAGAATGAAGGAAACAGTTCTAGATTTAAGGAAACAAAGAGAAAAAAGGAAACAATAAGTATACCCTTAGAAATAATGAATTTTAAATGAATGTGAATAATGAATTTTATGTATTTAAAAATTAAGAAAAACCTTAATTTTTCATTTACGGTGGGAGGAGTTATGTATCCCCCAATTACCTATATATATTGATATATTGAATCTAATAGGAATTATTAGAAATTGTTAAATAAAGTATAAGTTCAATGCAACATTGTAACACAAGGATAACCCAGAGAGGTTATCGACAGTTCATGAGAACGGAATGCAACTTTGCATCCGAAAGGGCAGTGATACTGCAGGTGGCAGGTCACAGGCGGTCAACATACCGCAGTTACTTAGAATTAAGATTGATACATTGTAACAAAGTGTAAAGCAGACATGAGATCTGCAAGTTCCCACAAGCCGTGTGAGGGGCAGGTTATTATAAAAAGCCCGGGAGCTCAATGCCCGGCAGTCAGTCTTCAAACTCCATACTTCTTTGTTGAAGCTACTCAACCGAGTCAGTCTGAGTTTACAGCTTTTGCATTGTTGTCTACCTAGGCTACTCACCAGTACAATTAATTTTTTATAAAGTTATTATGTACAAATTATATTAAATTTTTTTGTTAAAGTGTCGAAGTTTTTTTAAAAACACAGTTCCAAAGGCCCGAACTTTAACTCGCGTCGACAGGATGCCCCCGTGGCTGAATTTGAGTCACTCGCCAATAATTCATTTGTACTTTATATTAATTTAAGACTCATTAATCCTACTTTTCTTTTAAATTATAACTTTTGGCTATGGAAAAAGGCAGTTGAGTCGGATCTCCTCCGTGCCGACTGTTGGTACAACCTGCGATGTCAGGTAAAACGACACGAAGACACAAATTGTGAGCTAGGTGATGCTGTACTTCCCATAAGGTGTATGTATTAAATATTACAACTTTACCACTCCTGTCCTGATAAGCCCTAATTAGGGCGAAACGCGTCGACAGGATGCCCCAGTGGCTGAATTTGAGTCACTCGCCAATAATTCATTTGTACTTTGTATAATTGATGGAAAAACAAAAGAGCAAAATAAGAAACTTAAATTTTTTAGGCTTTAAAGTATTTCTTCTTTTTCTATTTTTGAAAGTTAAAAATTTTCTTACAATGATATCAGATTGTGTGTTGGTTACTTAAAAACTGAAGCTAGAGGAAGGTTTTAAAAATTAATGTACACAGCTTTGGAAAATACAACAAAAATGTTGAAATTGTAGCAGGTATTTAGGTGTTTTGTCAAACAATCTGTTGTCCATAACGTCAAAGGTTATTGGTTTTTTGATTACTGATTCAATAATGCATCGAAATAATTACACAAATGGTCAAAAAGTGGATATATTGAGATTATTTATACGATGTAATAACAATTCACGAGAAACAATCTCAAATTATTTAATTTTATACTTAGAAAGACGCCAGGCAAATTAATGTATTTTAACAAATTAGAATCCTAAGCGCAGCAAAGAATCAAATAAACCATATTCCTAAGAATAAAAGAATTATTGTTTTGGCATACTTTAGAGCACATCCATGCAACTAAAGTCAAATTATCCATTTACAAATAACTTTATACGCAAAATAAAAGTTTATCCTAGCTTAATCTACTTACCAAGACCCAAATGTCGTCTTAGGTTACAAAGCAAAGTTATACTTGCGCTTTGTATTGTTAAATTCTTGCTGATATTCTTCTTTATGACCACCTGTTTTTGCTTATAAAAATATTTGCATTGAAAAATTCCTTGTTCCAAAATTATTTATATCTCCATTTTAATCAATCTTCTTACGTGGAAGTATCTGTTTATATAAGTACATTTGTTTTTAATTGGTTAAAATTAGCGGTTGGCCTAACATAAAAATAATTTATTATTGATATTAAAACAATATATTACTCTTCTTAGCACTCCGTACCTATCGAATATTGAAGTACTTATGTTCAAATCTTGACTGTCAAATCGTGAGTGTCGAATCTTGAATGAATTACATATCTTACATGTAGAATGCCAAATGAACGAATGACCCCTCTTCGTAAAATTCCTCTTTATATAATAAAATAATTTCAATACGTCGTAGGTCTCCATTCTTTTAATTACATCATGGAAGTATGTCACCGCATGATGTAACAATCGATCATAATTTTCCGTCCTTATTTATTTTAATGGTCTGTCAGTTTTAAAATTTATAGCGATCCTAAAAATTTCCATTCTTTACTAGTGAATACAGCCAAAAGATGCTATTTTTCCTTAAAAACTTCTGTAATATAAAGTAATTAAATCTTGTCTTGGTTTTACTGTTCATCTTGATGTTATCTCTTCAGTAAATCGGGCCGGTCTTTCATACAAAATAATTAATTAGTTATTCTTTGCCTTTTACAAAATGCTTTCGAGGGAATGCCGTAGTTTGATTTTGTTTACATAAATATAATTTCATTCTAGAACCAACCCGAAATTGAAAGAAAAGCTACTCGCAATTGTGTTATAACAATTTGAATAAATAACGTTTATTGATCGAAATTTCTAAAAGAAAAAATTTACATTTTAGTACAGTACGAATTCTATATTTTCGCATACTTTAAAAAAGACCACTTGACATTGAAATTTATTTAGTATCTTTAAAGCGAATGAGACCGTTTTACGGTCTTTATAAATGTAATAAAACTTGGTTTAAAGTTATTTGCAAGAGAAAAATATTTACACACGGAGTAATCAATGAATGTTTGATTGGGGTTTATTTTTAAATGGCACTTGTTAATGCTATATGTTCTTAAAGTGTGTTATTTTGCACGGGAATACATTAATTTTGTTACAGGAATCTTATGAGAATATTAAACTGGATAAAAGTAAAATATTGGAAAAATTTTTTTGGGTTTGTTTTCTCACCGAATGCAATGATCAATAACCTCTTGGGACCTTATTATCACGTCAATATATATGTATATATTTGTATGCGTGTGTGTATGCGATTGGTGCGCGTGTGTATCTGTATGTTTTGCGTGTGTGCGTGCTTATATGTGTATGTGTGTAGTGTGCGTGGCGTGTGTATGTATGTGTGTGATTGCGTGTGGGTGCGTGTACGTGTGCGGGTACGTATGTATGTGTGATGTATATATATATATATATATATATATATATATATATATATATATATATATTATGTATGTATGCATGTATGTATTTATGTATTTTAGCTACTATTTGATATGATGTTTTATCAAAGCACTGTATCTTAAGCAGGCGTTATTTTAAAATGTTAAATACTAAATACGTTTAGTTATTCTGTTAGATAACATGAAAGAAAGTTGATGTATATCCAGTTTGTTAATATTCCTATCCCTAAGCAGTGATAAGATTCAAGTATTTAAGTACTATGTTGAATCTATTACATTGATCGCGGCTTTACCACATAGCGACAATGAGTTCTTATAGCAAGGTCAGATGAATGTTAAATGACAGATTTATGTATCATAACCCGGTCAAATAATTATATAATTGTGTTTTCTTACTGTAAATACGTTTATAATTGGTGTTAGTTTGGTATTGTGTTTGCTTTGCATAGTTCACAAATCAGGTACGTCGCAATATTTAGTATTTGATGAAAAAGAATTTAATCCCAATACCATTTTTTGTACTTCTTCATGAACGTATTTGTTTATTTAACATGTATATTGTTCAAATACTCTTAAATTACCTGTAAATAATCAACACATATTTTTATTATAATGTCCCTGGAATTTTGAAAATATGAATCATCTTCTAACAACACACTTTTCATGAAGAAATTTTATAGAGTAAGCGATTAGAATGTGATTACATGACTTATGTCACTAGTTTGGTAGTAGTCAGATATTATTTAAAATTGTGTGAAAATTTGTACTACTTACATGAAAAAATCTTTGCTTTAGATGTTTTAAATTAAAAATTTGTTATAGGAGAATTTTCTTGCTAGTAATAGATAAGCAAGTTTCGAACTAAGGTAATTACTGAGCTGATTGTGTGAATTTATAGATAGCAGTTAAAATCCTTTATGAAAATACTAAATTATCGTGGTTATATTTAGCGCTAATTAAAGCGTCAAAAAATCGTACTCAATGATTTAAATCTGCATATTGCCATATAGCTATACCTAACAAAAATCTTATAATTTGTTACAGTATTCCGTGCAGACAGAAAACAAAACTAAATTAAGCAACGAAAATCGCGCACACCGAATACCACCACAATGAAAAGGATTCCGAAGAAGTAATACCGTGCTAGCTTAAACGTGGTAGAGTGGGGTGAGTTTGAAAGAAAGAAAGAAAGAAATATTAAAGAATTTATATTTATAAAACCTCTAGTTAAAAAATATGATACAAAAAGAACATTTACAAAACCTCCAGCTAAAAGAACATGGTACAAGAAGAACATCAACTCGCGTAGAAAATAACATTTATCCAAAACATTTTCCGATAGATTTACACAGTATATTTACGCAAAATAATAATTTATCGCAAAAATAATGTATACCCTTCTTTAATTACCTAGAACTATAATTTCTTAACTTCAATTCTAATTTGTACATAAAGCAAAAAAATTTAACAGAGTCTATAGTGGACTATTTTCAGTGCTTAAGTTAATAAAATTTTAAATGTTAATAGAAAAAAATTATTTACCTACATAGATACATCTACTTTATAAGAAATTTATATATACAAAAATTTTTATAGACAGTGAATGTTGAACTATCATCTAAGAAATGCTCAACCAATAACCGCTATCGCCGTCACAATTACCGGTTATCTAAGCGAAGTAAGTTCCGTTTCCAACAATCGTAATATCTTCAGTTTCACATAACCTGAAAACTTAACAAAGAAAATCGACCCAATTTATTGCTGATGGAAACCATCCAACAATACCGAGAAGAACAACTAACCATACTGCTGGGCACAACTTTTTGCATACTATCAGTTAGAAATCGACTAGATTCACTAAGCTTTGTTTCATAATGCAGTCCTCCAAAAGCGTTCGTTAACATAACTGCCTGAATTATTGTAAAAGTCCAAGACATACTTCGTTAGTTTAATTCTTCTGCCATATTCCATCAAAATAGTAAGAATATACGTTGAGCAATATTCATTTCCAGTCAATTTTTCATAGAATCCATTTATGTGGATTGCGTTAAAATTATTACGTAATCGGACCGTATCAAGTAACGGGATGCTCTTCACTTTGAAAACATAGCAACATTTACTTTAAATAACCATTAGATAATAAAACCAGCATAGCAACCAAACTTGTTTTTAATATTTTTAAATGGTGGGCACTACATAATATTTTTATCACCGTTAGACAACAACCTCATACCTCACTAAAGGAAAACCGGCACTATAATAATAATAATAATTTATTACCATCATAGTCTTCTTTTAAAACATTTTTTTGTCGATAAACAATCACATGAAAAGTATTTTCCAAAACATCCTCCTGCCGATAAGGGAAACATCAAAACTATTTGCACTGAAATTATGTTGGAAAATCCCGTTGGTAACCTTGCATATTCAAAACTTATCCTATTGTTTCAGCAAGCGAAGCCACGCTCGATAGATGGAAAAATCCACATTAACCTCTTGGTCGTAAACGTTCTAAAATAACACGAAAGTACATCGACCAAAGGACTTATGCACGATGTGTATGAAAAGTCTATATTTTCGTATGAAATTATAGAAAACCACTTAATAATTAATATTAAAGGTGCAGAGATAAGCTAAGCTAAAATGTGTGCGTTCGTAAACAACCTTACAACACGCGCCCACCACATTTCAATATCTCTGAAAACAAACGTTTTAATAACCGAAAACTACACTTTAAATTTATTATAATCTTTAAAAAAAAATACAAACTTAATACTATATTGAAATAGAGTAAATTTGCAGTATTTAAATTATAATTACATGTACTTGTAAAAACCTACACGGTGTTGAATAAGCAATCATTTTAATTTAGAAAGCAGTCGAAATTGCTCATGAATACTCATTTAACCGTGAACACAGTAAGAAATGTAAAATTTAGTTAAGTGGGAGCGGCAAATATTCGAATGCAGGAACTGCACGCAACAAATTACTATGCCCAAAAGTTTTTCACTCTTAAAAAATGGCAGTATCTTTAAGAAGGAACATCTTTAGCTATTTTAAGATTGGATGTTTTTAGGAAGACCACTGATCAGAAGTCATGCACTTCTGATTTCACATGCTACGGCGGAAATGCCTGTACACACGTATACGAACACGTACACGTTACAACCACGTACACGAATTTACACATATACACTTGCACGACGTACACGCGCGTACCCACAGATATGTCTGAACATACATATGTAAACACGCGCGTCCAACAAACGTACATATACGTAAGTATGAACACAAGCACGTTATGCACACATATTTTGTCACACCTACGTATTATACAGATGGAGGTACTCACACGCGAGTGCGCGCACACACGTTTACGTACACTACGCGTGCGGTCAACGTATGTAAAAGCAACAAAGTAAGTGCACAAGGATGCACCCTTATTCTCCACCCACACGCAAACGCAGATGTACACGCACCGTGCCTATTAGCTATCGTACACTGATATGTGGACTTCTACGGCACCGGCGCTTACAAAGACACATGCATACATATTAATAAACGCCTATACGGACACAACTCACAAACGTACACACTTCATTTCACGCACATTAATATACACGTTTGATCATTCACTAGCTCACATAAAGTATTAGACGCGATTGCTGGCACATGCCACAAGACAGTACATACGTATTTGAGACACGTGCACGACGTAGATATGAGTATCTGTTTTTACATAAGGATACCCTGTACATACATATACATATTACAACGCATGTATATCAACAATATGGCGTTGGTATACACAAATACCTGAACTGACACACACGCCAACGCGCGCACAAACGCACACAGCACGTATATACCCATACGCGTAAGCAAATACGCATTTAACCAACTTATATACTTGTGGAAGTATACAATTATATTCAAAACATGCTTACATATAAAGATAAGGCACATACGTAGGGCATTTAAATATTCGCATATGTGCATATGTGCCGGGTATAATACAACCTCAAATAGAAGGGTACAAACAAGTGAAGTCAGCGTGGGCGACACACACCTACAAGAACACACGCATATCCATTTCCACGTATTGATGCATTTGCACACGTCTGTACCAACATACACGCATGCAAACACGCATATACAGGTACACAGGCGCATATTCAGACGCGCACACGTAGTAATCCACAAACGTGCACATATCCGCAGTGATTAACCCACTTCACTAATTTATAGGACAAGGCAATTTATATTAACAGTATCTACTACTAATTTATCCCATGTCACAACTGTCAAAATTTAATTTAGAATAAAGATTTTAATTAAAACTTTAACTAGGACTGCACTTCAAAACCCCTTAGCGGCTATTTATACCTTATTCAACTGTTTTAATTATTTCGAGTACATGCCAGAAATTATTTAGATGGGTCTCCAATTGCATGTTTATACGCTCTACAATACAATCTCATTGTGGGTGTAATAACGATGTGCGGGTCTTTCTCATCCCTAGCAACCGGCAAACTTCTTGGAATAACGCCGACTCAAAATATCTGCCAATATCGGCGTGCAACTCTATAGGAAGCTCAAAATGGCAGAACAGCTTCTTCACCAGCACGTAAGCGACGGTTGTAGCTTTTTAATTTGATATAGCATACGCTTCAGTCCATTTCGTAAAAGTAGTCAGTGGTTACCATTACGTATTTATTCCCCGAGTTGGTGTCAAAAAATGAATCTGCAATATCGATTGCCACTATCTCAAATCGGCTTCTCACGTTGTATTACCTCATTGGAAGTTTACGGTTTCCCAATGACGCATACAGGTAACGCTTGTGGTACTGTTCTTTATCATTGTCCATGCAGTCTACTCAGTACAACTTTACTTGGATTTTCGCCAGAGTTTTCTTAACGCCAAAATGTTCCCTTGAATTTTTATTATTTAGATATTCAAAAACCTACAACATCCGGCTTATAGGTAACATCGCTTGAAACGTACTCACGAATCCGTCTTCATTCCCAAGGATCTCACCAAGATCGATTTTCTACCTTCAGTGAAACTCATTGTGCCCAGTACCACTTCAGGGTGCTGCTCAATGGACTAACATCATGCCAAAATGACATCCCCTCTGGCTTTCCAGCCCAGAACAACATCTAGGTCCTTGTAATTTTCCTGTTCGGACCGCATCTGTACTGGCTGCCAATTGCCGTTATTTACTGTACTCCTACCAATAAAATCACATTTTACCTCCGCGACGTGGACGATCATTTTCTGGACAGAATCTGTGTAGGTCGGTTTTCACTTTGTTCAGTCGGCCCCTTTTATTAATTTCGGCTCCACAGGTTCTTTCTTGAACCTCTTACATCGGTGCTGTGCAAAAATCCAAATGGTTGTGACCCCTTTTTCTCCGACAGCTGGTCACGCGGTACTTGTCGAACCACTTCCTTCACGCTCTCTTGGTTTCGTTTTTCTTCGAAGCCGCCTACCTTGCTATAGATAAGACGCGTAGTTTGCTTTGCCGCTTGGAACTTTAAAATATAAGCCAAAGCATCATGTGAAGTTTTTGACCAGGCCAGCTATAGTGCCTGCTCGAGTTCTTAATCGCGGTTTCCATCAATGTAGATCTGCACTACCACCAGTTCCAGAAAGCTATCCGGTGCTGTTAGGGAGGCAAGTCTCACCAAGCGAGCAATATTTGTTCAAACTATTGCAGATATTAGTTGACTTACGGTAACGATTTTTCACTTGAGCATGGTACACTTCTTGCAAATGAGTCGCCGTACTTCATTTTCATCCATGATATTAAGATCCCATAGTTTCTTTAATTATGGTTCGGTATGGTTTGCAGGGTATTCAGGGACTCACCTCGTAACGAAACAATCATCGCGGCTGCCCTTTCACCGTCCTTCCAGACGCTACCCCTTGCGGCAGCCCGAATTGTTTCAAATATATCTGGCTAGATGACCTTCTATCAAATGTGAGTGGTTGTACTCTAAACCTTGACTTCAGTTCGCATTCCTCAACATTTCTAAATTCTAGAGCGTGCAATTGTATTGCTTGTATTGAGGGTTCTGATGTTTGAGCTGTTTGCGAATTAATTCATTCTTCCATCCTCAGTACCTTGTTCTATTTACAGAAAGTTTTTAGAATCTTTGCTTCTAGTTTTTGCGGATTGTATACCAACTGTGCCTCCAGTTTATGAAACCCGCCGAAAAATTTGTCTTCCAGCTATTACACGAATTTAATTCCTTTTAAAACTCATGATTTCTTCTAATATTGCGTCCAGGTTTACAAGGCTACGGTTCTATTTCTCAACATTTTCCTGTAAATTGGCGGCGTCAGGTTCAGTCTTTTTGTAAGATTTTCGGCTGTTTCCTGTAACTTTCTCTGTAAAACTTTCGTATGGTTTTACGAAATTTTCAACCAAGCTCTCCTCAATGCATGACTAGAACTCCTACAAGATCCAAAGAATTTCGGTGTGCATTTCCTCTTATTGACCTCGTGTTACAGGCATGCAGATAGACGTCGTTCGAATATCTTTTTCGCTAAAATTTCGCCACTCAACACGTACCAAATTCTTGAAAAATTACGACATTGCAAATAGACGCTCCTTTCTAAGTTTTACTTAGAATCGCTAATTATTATCAGTGTCCCGTGAATACAAAATTTTAGAACTCCTTAGGTATTAATATTATATTTGTCTACGTATTAATTTACACCTGCGTTTCAAATGAATTCATTTCTCGAATAATATGAACAAAAGCTGCTGTTATCTTTTGCCAGAAAACTGAAAGACTAGGAATCGTGGTGACGTCCTTGGCTGATAGGTTAAACATGCCAACATTGAACGGTAAGTTATCGTTATCGTTAGTAGGGAAAACTACAACGGTACGGTTGCGATTTGGACTAGTAACCTGGTTTAACTTAATTAAGACTTACTAACAGTCATAGTGGGCAGCTAAGACGGAAAATATCTAGTCCATCAGGTAACGACCGCATGAATCAGGAATGGAGATTTGACACTTGGAATATCAGTGGAGTGTGCGGCTAAGAGAATGAAATCATGAATGAATTGAAAAAAGGCGCAGGAATTTGTTGTGTATGGGTGAAACGAAGCGTAAGGACAAACATGTAGTTGAATTAGATGACGATATATTGGGTTTGTGGTCTGGAGTAGAATGCAATGAGTTCGGTGCGAAAGCGTGCATGAAACAATATGAATTGGTGTCTCCCAGCATACTGTGATTAGAATAAAATGGGATTCAAAAAAATGAATATACTAAATCCCTTTGTGTGTGTGTGTGTGTGTGTGTGTGTGTGTGTGAGTGTGTGTGTGTGTGTGCGCGCGCGTGTGTGCGTGTGTCCGTGTGTGCGTGTGTATTGCTGACGAAAGAACGCAATCTTAGCCAATAAGAGCTAGATTCCAACTCACAATAATTATTTATAAAAGGGTAAACTTTTATTAAGAGCGCTTGGAATATGAAAGTACATTTTATAGTAGTTAAACGAATTAACATTTTATGCACATCTTTCATTCATTTATCTTCGAAAATTATTAATAAAGTAGACGCATTTATTCAAACTAAAAATTTCGTTAATACTAAAAAGTCATGCAATTGTAGAATGTATTATGAGAAGGCATACATTCTTAATATAAATGACTATAAGTAAATAGTCAAGTAAGCGCTAGTTAATTCTTAGCATGTAACCAACATTTGCAATGATACTGGCGATATCAAAATTAATTTATTATTTACGTAGAGGAATATTCGGTGCGATTATAAATTAATAGAAATTAGGATTACTAAAGCTCGCATATTATAATGGCGTCGATCTGCATTAATAAAGGCACTCAACAATTAGAGTATTATGTTAGAACAGAAAACTTTTTGATTGGTCGTGCTGTACGCGAGTTACATCTCCCCCAAATCATATATATATATATATATATATATATATATATATATATATATATAAAGGACAAGTTATTTGCAGTTCGCAATAAGAAATTGTGTAGAACAATTTATTAAATAAGATGTATCTGCAAACAAACTCTATGAAAATAATAGAGCCTATTGACGAATACAAATCGGGCTAGTAGTTATATAGCCATTAACAAAACATTAGCTTAATTACTTCACAGGCGAGGAAACATCCACTGACCGACGGTTTCGGCTTTGTTAAGTCTCATCAGAGCGAAATAGTTTCCAAGAACCCTATGAAGTAATCGAAGCTATTATACTGATATAATTTCGAAACAATCCCTGTTCTATGGCAAAAGTAAATAACAATTATTATAATATAGAATTTACTATGTAGTTTCGATTCAATTCTGTACTTCCACACTTAGTAGTGTTGGTGTTTTATCATCTGATGGCGGTTTTATTTACTTTTGCCATAGTACAGAGATTGTTTCGAAATTATATCAGTATAATAGCTTCGATTACTTCATAGGGTTCTTGAAAACTTTTTCGCTCTGATGAGGCTTAACAAAGCCGAAACCGTCGGTCAGTGGATGTTTCCTTCCCTGTGAAGTAATAAAGCTAATGTTTTGTTAATAACCATATAACTACTAGCCCGATTTGTATTCGTCAATAGGCTCTATTATTTTCATAGAGTTTGTTTACAGATACATCTTATTTTATATATTGTTCTACAATATTTACTTATTGAATTGCCTTGGGGCATGAACCCGGGTGTCGCCACGAGAAGGTTTGTTACGTTTGCAAATAAATTTTGCTGTAACATTCCACAAATCTCAAATGGTCAGACGTACTTGTATAGCCATCTACAGAATTTACTATGTAGTTTCGATTCAATTTTGTACTTCCACACTTAGTAGGGTTGATGTTTTATCAACTGATGGCGGTTTTATTTACTTTTGCCATAGTACAGAGATTGTTTCAAAATTATATCAGTATAATAGCTTCGATTACTTCATAGGGTTCTTGGAAACTATTTCGCTCTGATGAGGCTTAACAACGCCGAAACCGTCGGGCAGTGGATGTTTCCTCCCCTGTAAAATAATAAAGCTAATGTTTTGTTAATGGCTGTATAACTACTAACGCGACTTGTATTCGTCACTAGGCTCTATTATTTTCATAGAATTTGTTTACAGAGCTTATTTTATATATATACATGTGTGTGTGTGCATGCGTGCGTGCGTGCGTGCGTGCGTGTGTGCATGCGTGCGTGCGTGTGTGCGTGTGTGCGTGCGTGCGTGCGTGCGTGCGTGTATATGTGTGTGCAGGTCACAGTAGACAATAAGACAGCAATTATTAGAATTAATACTCTCAGGAGCCCAAAATGGCCAGTCAGTTTCGAGCTTCACAACTTTAACATTGTGTGTTGTTCAAACCACTCACCCTAGTTTAATTAATTAATTTATTGAAAGTACTTCTAATATTTTTATTTTTAAACGTTTATGAATATAACGTACAATTGTCAAAATTATTGTAATTATTATAAAAATACAATTGATAGGAGTGTTTTGGAAATAAAGTTTCTTTTTAAAAAGAAGCTCCCAAAAGCCCAAAATCTATCTCGCGCTTTTTAGCAAGATTTAGTACTTGGCTAATAGGTATTTGATTTAGACATGGTATAAATCTTGAGTAATTTTGTTCGAGTACCAATCCTGCAGACAGAAGTCTGTGTCCAAAGCCTGAAAGCGTTAGAAGCATATATATATATATATATATATATATATATATATATATATATATATTTATTGCTGTGGATCGAACTAAAGAATTCCCGCTCCACGTATTGGGTGCCATAAGATTGCTGTGCTCGGACTTACGGGTTTGACATCGCCCGTGTCAACACTGATTTTCAAAAAAACAATAAATTTATAAAAATATTCTTACCTAGATTTCTGCTTCCAAATATCATCAGCAGCTTTCCTGGCTAGCTCAGCTGGGCCTCTTCTCGGATACCTAAATTTACAATCATTCTTCTTTCCCACTCACACACCATTCAATAAAATTACCAAATAATACAACAATCATACAATCTATATTTACCGCTATTTACAAACAATTATTCACAGATATGTACTGTTTGGTACTCTAGTTACCACTCAATAAGTGATATTTTGTAAAGTCCTTGTTTTAAAATTTTAATTGCAAGCACATTTAATACAATAGGAGTAAATGGGCCCCAAACAATACCCTATATTTATTGCACACTGGAGTATGGTGAGCTCATAATAACCCAGTTCATTAATGTATGCCTTTTACCTTGCATAAAATTACTACAAAACTAACAAACCCGTGTACCCTTAACAATCCAATTTAAATTCATAATGAAATTTAGTAAGCTTTACATACACCTTTTTTTCAATATTTAAAATACCCTAATAATTGTCAAGTACACGTATCTTTTTTGATACGTTATATTAAGCATAAATAACCCCAATGTTCACACACACCTCTCAAATAATTCCAAAAGTTTATCAGATAACAGAAAATACAAATGAGTTACCTGGAAAATACTTCAAGCCTTCTCCTTGTATGATGCCCTACAGAACCCCTTGGCTTCGTGATTATGCGCTTTGATCCTCTAGATAGATAATAACCTCAGTCTACGCCGAGCTCCTTGCTACCAAATACCATTCCATCACAGCATACAAATTCACGTACATTATATTTCTGTTTATTGATTTATTAGCTTGTTATGGTATTAGTTGGACCTCGGTTAATTTAATTCACTCGACACTAAACACGTTACTAACTATAAGGTCTCAACTTACCACGTTATAAGTGCTAATACTACGTTTACTGAATTATGAAATTTTCAATACTCACAAGCGTCGGTTGATTATTATACGTAGTCTAAAGCGATGAAAATACCAAGATAATCAACGAGAATCAAAAGAGATCAAAAGAGGACGAGCCCCATTCTCCCAGAGTATTTATATCCTTAAAATTCTACCAATGGCCACACTTCACGCGAAAAACTTATTTCTAAAATAACATTTCTGCAAATTTTAATCTAACTGATTTTAAGCTCCCAGAATTTACCTCGTGGATGCGCTATATAATCCGAAAAACCGCATTCACCTGTCGCGTGTTCGACCGTTGTAAAACTACTCATTTAAACCAATGATACAGTCCTGTGTCGTCATAAAACTCCGCCCGTAATATTTTTATCTCTGTTTTATGCATATTTTATGTCGCGTTCCAACTTCACTTGAGTTATAGAAAATTGATATTGCTGACAGCGTCACTAGACTCCACGTGGATTGAGTACATGCGTTTTTAAATGTGAATGCTGTTATATCCGTCTTTATCTGTAGCATATTATTGATCGTGCATCTCTTCTGCTATTTAAAAAACTTCGTTAGTTTGTTAGTCGAAGCAACTGACGTTTGGAACTATATTCTACGAAGCCTGCTTTATTATGTTGCTAAATTCAAAGAAGGTAACCTTTCAAACATGCAGGTGTTTCTAATTAGTGATCGTTTAAAATAACAATTCTCGGAGCTTCTTTTCACGGTATTGGATACAACTGACGTCCTCGCTTGTTACAACGAAGCTTTTGTCTTAGGATTATCGATTTTCTTTACTCTGGCGTGTTTTCCAATGCTATTACACGTTGAGTTAAAATAAATTAAATTAATTATGCGTTTCTATTTGTTATTAAAACTGATTTTCTTTATTACTTTTCAATCATTAATTATAAAAATACGCCAATACCTGTTCATTTAAATTAAATAAATGAAATAAATTTTGGGCGTAAATAAATTGTTCCTTTCTCTATACAGGGTGTTTGAAATTGCATTGCTTACCCCAAATTTAACCCTTTGAATTCATAACAATATATATATATATATATATATATATATATATATATATATATATATATATATATATATTGCTGTGTTATTTGCCGCCCCACGGCTTGGGCGTACATAAAATGCTGTGTTATTTGCTGCCCCTCGGTTTGGCAATATAGAATGCTGTGATACTTTTCTGTAGGAAAAATAAAAACCCTGTGTTATTCTCGCCCCACAAATTGGGCACAAAAATGCTGTGATAACCTCTTTATTATTAATCAAGCACTTGTAAAAATGTTAATTTATAGATCTCTTTGCCTCAACTAGCTGATTCAATTAAATAAAGCAATTCAAAAATACACAATATAATAATTAAATATTTACAAGCTTTTTAAAATCTTCCCCCTTTTCAGAATATTTACATCTGCCAGATTTTGAGAAATTGAAGCCAGCAAAACGAGATTTTTGTTATATTTAGAGACCTTTTGAAACGTTTCAAGATGCCTATCGCCTTTCATAAATTTATCAAAGAAACCCCGGTTTTGTTGACTCGTACATTATTTGAATAATTATTGAATTAAACAGTTTACAAAAATAATTATATCAAAATATCTAACCTGGAGTGGTTCAGTTGCTTCTCTGCATCCCCGAGAGTTTTCTTCGCTTTTGAATGTTTAGAGTTGAATTTGGAAGTCGATATCAAACCAAAATACTATCCCAATCGTTATTCAAAATCCCATAAGTTAATCCAATAAGCGGTTTCCATCTCCGTAATTAACAAAACAGTAATTGAACATTTACCATGTCAGTGATTATCAAAATTAATTTAACAGGAAGTAATCTCCAGAGTCGATTCCAGACCAGCCTCCAGACTCGTGTTCAGAGTCGTGTCCAAAAGTCGTATCCAAAAGCCGTATCCAAAAGTCGTATCCCAAAAGTCGTATCCCAAAAGCCGTCTGTAATAGAACGGCTTGTTTACACAATTTTTACACTATTATAAAAATGATTTTTATTTCCTTTTATTTTACTGGTTGCGTGAATAATTTAGCACTTTTGAGTATAGTGACTGCCCAGTTTCAAATGTATACTAAATCGTTGCTCGATTGTTTTCGCAGTTGAAAGCTTTGTCCCTTTTCTATTCGTTGATTTCACGTGTTGGGCGACACCACTTGTCTTATCTCTTATGTACTTCGAAAATTTTACCAATTGTGTAGTTCAATTACTTGGAAGAACGTTCAACTTGTCACGTAATTCATTCACATAACATCACATTTAATTCAGAAATTCCAGAAACCTTTGTTCATCAAATCACGTATCATTGTTATTTGCTTATTCTAATCTAAATAGAAATAAATTTGGTGTTTGTTTATTTCCTAGTTAAATTGGAATTTTGAACAAATGTAATACTTTTTTGTCACGTACAATCGTTATTCAAATAATGCATAATTTCTGCCTGCGTATACGATGATATATTTAACGCACTTGTTGAATCTTTATCTGGCCAATTCTTATAGGTTTTCCATTGATTTAATTTCGATGCATTTCGTTACATTTTTAATTCTTATCTTTGCTCGTAGCTACTCTTGGATATGCGTTTAATCGCTTGTACTGTTATATACAGTGTGCTCTCAATCAACAATATGTATAGTGACCTATTTACTCTTTTAATATCTGTAATTATGTGATTTTGTTATTTGGGAGTTTCTTTTGTTTATTCTACGACCCCTATGACTTAACCTACCCATAAATTAACCCTATAATTACAGCAATATATATATATATATATATATATATATTTATATACATATATATATAATGTCTTTGAATAACGACCTTGCAACTACAATAATTAATGTTTTTTAGTTATGAGTATAAATAAGGTCAGCTAGCAAGAATTAAAGGAGAACTCTTTTTAAATTGCATAAATTTTCGGATCTTTATTTTAATTCGCGCCTATGTTCTCTGATCAAGCCTCCCTGTAAATCTTTTACAACTCAACTAAACTAATTTCTGTTCCAGATCAAATATGAAGTGTCTTTGCTTTCTGGCAGTTTTAGCTTTAGCGTTTGCAATAGAAGAAACTCCTGGCTTTAAATCATTTAAAATTGGAAATTTTATATTTAGCGCAAATACATACAAGGTAAGTACTAGTATATAACAACAGAGTTTAAAAATGTTTCATTGTTGCGGAGGAATATCTTGCTGACCGACGAGTGAAACGCGGAGGTCAGCAAAAACTCGAAGTGGCAATAAAGTTTGTAATGAAATTTGTATACCGTTTTATTCGCAATAATTATCATAGAGCTTTAGTTAAGGATCTTCGTGGTGTCGAATTTCAAGTCAAAATACTACATATAAATTTGTACATTGCAATTGTTTGAAGCGGTATCATTTTTGATGTAATTAATGTTTTCCCATACCTCGGTGTGTTTTTGTTTTTGTTTTGTTTATCTAGGAGGCACACTAGGTATTAATAGTAATTTATGCACCAAGTGTTTCATTAAGATGATTACGCCCGGAGGGCAACTGAGTCATCCAGCCCGAAGACCCATGGCCCGAGGGACGGATTGAGTCGCCCGATGGGCGGTACCATCTAGTAACACAAGAGGTGCATACAAGCTTTCATATTTCACCTCATATATAAAATAAAAAATAGGTGATAGGTAAGTTTTCTATTTTAGAATTTATCTCGGATTTTATTATATAACTATTAAACACACCTACGTCATGTTTTCCACGATGTTTTGGATATTTGTCACATTTTTTTAATATTAATAGTGCAAAATGGCTGATCAAGAGTTGACAGCAATATTGCAAAGCAAGCTTTAAAAGCAACTGAAAGTTTGCTATCCATTAAATCAAACAGAGCTATGAGAAAGCTTAATAACACACTTGGTGCATAAATAGCTAAAAAATTAATTTGTTTCTGAGGGCATAATGAGCGGGCGTTATGAAACCATTACGCCCTCCATTACGCCTCGGGTGTAATAGATATGTTTATATATCTCGTATCTTAGGTGTTATGACTAAATTACAACGAGGTGAAATATAAATATGCTTCACATAACTTCATTGCTTAAAGAAGAACTGTCAGATTAACATCAGGAACATATCAGCGTGTCGTTCCGTTCACATAAATCTTCTAACGAGGTCTTACTTCACATTGGAAACAACCGATATATTACCAATTTGATCAACCGAATGACAGAAGATATCATTGAGCAAATCATTTCAGAATTGTACAACTCTAACTTTACTGTAGTGAATTTAGTTTTTGATCTGGGCACCAGAAAAGTAAACTTATGATCACAGCTACATGTGGGTCATACCACAAAGTGTTTTTTCAACATTCAGCAAATTTTTCTTTAGTGTCTGTATACATAGATGTGCATCGTCTGTTGAAGTTTGCAAGAAATCACCTTATTAATAGCGGTTTCATTTTAGACAATTGTGTAATAAATGTTTCGAAAGTTTATTTTGTGCTCATAAAATAACACAAAAATATCTTGATGCTAAAAATTTTATAATGGAGAGGGTTCGGCTTGCTGCAGATTTTTTATTAATTACTGTCTGTAAGACAGATAAGTACTGTGGAAATCTGGGATGCCTAAAAATAGTCACTGGGAGAAGGTTGCCGAAATTCTAAAATTATGGAACCATAAGTGGGATTTGTTGAATTCGAAATCCAAATATGGCGGAAGTTGTCCTGGGAAAAATGGAACTGACAGAAAATCAAAGAGAAGTTTTAAATAAAATGACAGGGTTTACAGGTGTTGGGACGCATAAAGAACTTACATCGAAAATTGTCTTCATTATCAGTGTCAACATCCATGTGAGCACACTATAAAATTTATCACAACTAGAGAACTAAACTATTATAAATTGACAAATTTTTAGGTTACATGCAAAACAGCGCTGGAAAATAAATAACACATTAAAACGAAACTTAAAAATATGCCATACTTAAACAGTTTCCTTGAAATGGCAATTAGTCCACTTTGCATTTTTAATTAAACCTTCTCGCTATTTTTATTTCGACTATTGTTATCGGTGAAGCAATCGTTAGAATGATTTTGATTTGTCACGGGAATCCCGTAACAATTTTAAGGGTGCAGCGGCTAACTACTGTGGTGTGGAAGCGGGTTACTATGTGTGTATATATATATATATATATATTATATAATATATAATGCTATGCTAAGAAAGTAATTTAAGGGTAGATTAAGTTATAGGGGATGTAGAATAAATGTAAATAATTTTAACGTTAAGAAAAACAAATAATTCCACCAATTATAGGAGTAAATCGACTATTTTACAAAATATCAATAGCGAGCACACTGTATATAACTTATATTTAATTCTATGCATAAGAAAGAAGTTCAATTTCAATAATTAGATAATATTTAACTAAAATTAGAATGTGTACGTCGTATAATATGTTTTAAGTTAAGTTTATAAGTCCAAAATTAAATAGAAACGAGTAAAAGATAAGGTTCTAAACGCAACAAATTGTATCAATATAAACACATTATCGGGAAAGATAGAGAAACTGGCATTCTAGATATTTAATAATTTCGTCAAAAATGCGAACGCATAAATAAGTAAACGCATTCTAATACGTCATTATTAGAAAATGAATACGTGACTAGGAATATTATATTTACAGAAAATCCAACATTTTTCAAATAACAAACAATAAATAACAGACGGTTCGATATAAGATAAACCTTGAACTATAAACGACACAAATATGAATATGTGACAAAATTGCAATGGATATTTGGAAATTCTGAAAAGATGCTATAATATATTGAATGTCGACGTGCGGAATTGAATAGAAGTACAACAATTGAAACCAGGGAATTTGAGAAATCCCAAGGTTCTACAGAGATAGGTAAAAATTACAAACGTTTATCAACAAACACGCGATGCGCGCTAATTAGAACGTTGGAAGGTAGAGCTTATCAATAAAGGCACGAATCACGTCGATTTAAAGTGAAAATTACGTACTAGTAATAGTTAGTGAAAGCAAATAATTTATTAAAAGTAAAAATTTGAAAGTGCCAATATGTTCAACGAAGAATAGGCCGTTTTTACGCGTAAAACGTTATATTAAGCTATTAATTGTATTTTATTTTAAATATTTAACAAATTTAGGGCTTCAAATAAACATCCAAGTAAAGTAAACGGTTTCGAGTAAGCATCCAAGTAAACGTATTTGAATAAAGATGCAAGTAAACGTGTTTGAATAAAGATCAGAAAAAGGAGTCCCACTGGATAAATACTCGAAAGGCATATTTAATTGTACGTCTGAAATTACGTGAAGATACTCAAAGTTACTCCAGAAATCCAAGGGAAAAAATACAAGGAACCATAATCCATCATTCTGGTAAATCAAGTGAAGCAGGTCGAGCAGTAACAATCAAGGGGTGCTAAGCACAGACACTCTGAGGTAATTCCAGTGACGAGCAAGAAAAACGCAGGTTAGAGATTTTAAAATTTTTATTAGTTAAAGACTGTTTCAATTTTAATATTTGCTAAATATTATATATCTGCAAGAGTCAACAAAAAGGACATTTGAGAATTTGAAAATAGGGAAAAGCATCTTTGAACGTTCGAAAGGTACTTTAGAGTAATTAAAAAGATATTTTTGCTGGCTTTCAGGAAAAATAAATTTGATGAATGTGAATAATTTATTCAGGGGCTAATTTTTGAATTGACATAAAACTGTACATATTACCAATCATTATACTGTGTAATTTTGAATTGCTTCATTTAAATTATTTCAATAGATAGAAAGAAAGAGGAATATCACAGCAATTTTAATGGTACGCATCGCAGGAGCTTAAATTCTAAAAAGGCTATTTCATAGTAATGTTAAGGGCACACCAACGTAGGGGCTATTTCATAGCAATATTAATTGCGCACCAATCGTGGGGCTTGTAAAGGGATTTCACAGCAATAATAATTACGCACAGCGTGGGGTAAATCACAGTAATATATATATATATATATATATATATATATATATATATATATTTATAAAATATTAATGTTAATATATAATATTAAAGGGAATAGTTGAAATAACAATAACTATTTATCTTGAAAAGTTTTACCTATTGTTTACCTTTAGAAGACTGTTTATTTCGGCCTCCTGCTAAGATGGAATTCCTTTTAAATTTAATCTAACCTGTATTATAAATAAAAAATAAAACAAGAAACCCTCTTCTCGCTGTTTCACCTAATTCTATATCAATACAATAGCCACATCATTCCTTTATACGGGTACCAACAAATTTTAAAATACATAAATTTATACCGCTACCTCCTAAAATGGATATCAATTATGATTTGTTATTTGATCAGTATCACGAACTACAGTAATTTAATCAAGTCTTCAATATTTCAATTAAATCTCAATGTCCCGTTTTTTTTATAATAAAGCAAACACTGTAGCATACTATTACAGTGGTCGTTTTTATTATTTTATCACTCTCTATCTTAGTAATAGTAATTCACAAATGAAACCATAAAGAAGAATATTTAATAAAATAACTTACAACTTGAGCTTCCTTCCCGCTACTCCAGATATACCTCCATCAAATTGTATTCAAGTCCGCTACGCTTGTGGGTAATAAAATTCCAACCACGTTATTTGGAAAAATATTGTCGAACATCTGTCTTTACTTGTAGGGGCCGTTGTCGATTAAGCCGGCGGATGTCACCACTTAGGCTATTCTCATAGTCAATGTGTTTCCCTCGACTACTCCCTAACATGTTTTCCGTTTACCTGTTCAACGAGTAATTTATATTTTCGTCGACTGTCAGGCTATCTCGGTTTTAATCCTTCACTCGTACGTATTCAAGTGATATGGCATTGTTTCACGATCATACATTTCGAACTTATATCTGATAATCCGCAAAACGTGTTTTCCTTGCTGCCTATAAATGGTGTAGTCATATTGTAACAGAATTAATTCTATCCTGTTCTATTACAATTTAAACAAGTACTACATTTGTTTATTTTAATGTAATTTTAAAATTAATCATATGTAGTGGAATGCGTAAGAACTACAACCGCTACTTCTGTGTGAATCCAATACATTTTACCTTATAATATAGCCGCAGCGCTTATTAAAATAATTAGTTCCAGCTGCAGGCAGTTCACTAATGCAATTTTTAATCAAAATAGTTACGAATCCCATAAAACTTACAAATGCTCCATGAAATTTATTAGGAATATTTTGTATTATTTTTGTTTTAGGAGTTAGCGAAGGAAAATGTCAGTAAAAACTTTTTAGTATGCCCGCTATCTGTATCAGTGGTACTTGCACTTGTAGAAGCTGGTGCTGGAGGAAAAACAGCTCAACAATTATTGTCAGGACTAAATCTTCCTGATACTGAAGAAAAAATTCATGAAGCGTTTAAGTCTATATCCCCCAGTCTCAACGTTAATGACGAATATAAATTGTCAAGCGCTAACAAAGTGTATGTTAAAGAAGGATTTAAAATTAAATCGCACTTTAAGGACATAGCTACTACGGTTTTTAGCTCAGAAGTAAGTGAAATTAATTTTGGTAAGGACGAAGCGGCTGCTGCAGAGATCAATAAGTGGGTTCTTGAGAAAACTGACAACAAAATCAACAATCTAGTTTCCAAGGATGATCTGGATGAAGATACTGCGTTAGTACTAATCAACGCTCTCTATTTTTATGGAGTATGGGCACGCGCGTTTTTCCCTGAACTCACTTCCGAAAACCTTTCAAAATTAGCAAAACAAGTAGCACGAAAGTGAAAATGATGGAACAAACTAACAAGTTTAACTACTACGAAGATACTGTACTAAAAGCAAAGTTTTTAGAAATGAGCTACACCCGCAGTCCTATTTCAATAACTTTTGTTCTTCCTAACGATATTGATGGATTACCTGCTTTGGAATCAAATATCGAAAAAGTTCTTAAAACGCCCAACTTCACGTATGAGAAAGTTCATGTTCAAATCCCTCGTGTAAACATTGAACATAAAATCAACTTTATACCAATCCTTCAGAAGGTACGTGTTCTTTAAATGTAAAATACAATCATACCGTAATTATTTTTTAGTTTGGAGTTGAAGATGCTTTTGAAAAGTATGCAAATTTTAGTAGGCTAATCGAAAACGAAGAACATTTGTTTATTAGCAAAATTATACAAAAAACTTTTATTGCGATAGAAGAGAAAGGAACTACAGCTGCGGCTGCTACATCAGGTATTTTATTTTAACTATCAACAATTGATTTATGAGGTCCATTCCGGAGACTGAATATTTTCATAAATACAATTCAATATATTATAATCACTTTCAAAACAAGTTGGTAAGTGCCGAATTGACGTTAGGTCTCTGAATTAATTTTAGTCTATAAGGAGCGGAGTGACGTAATAGTAAAATAGTGCATTGACCAGCTTTGTGGTGCGGAGTGGCTTCTAAAAAAACAAAATTATTACCCTTAGATTTGTGTTCGTGTGTGTGTGTGTGTGTGTGTGTGTGTGTGTGTGTGTGTGTGTGTGTGTGTGTGTGTGTGCGTGCGTGCGCGCGCGCGCGCGCGTGTGTGTGTGCGTGTGTAATAATTTTATTTTCGACTATACTTAGGTCATAAGTCGATTCAAGTAAGTCAGAAGGCGAACTCGCTAGAGTTGCTTATTTTCTGTATACGTCGAAAAGTTGATCCGGGGCAAGGGTGGTATAATTTCTTTTTCTCCGATGCAGTTTCTTCTTTAATCGCAGGTTGGAGATGAAGTTGGGGGTATTGAGGTTTGGTATTAAGTATCTCTTAAAGGAAATCATGTAGAGGTAGGAAAAAGTAAGTGACTAGGCATTTTAAGTCGGGTAGTGGTGAATATAGGTCGAGTTGTAATGATCGCTTGAACTTATTTCAGATGTAAGTAAGGGTAGGACAATGGTGCAAAAGATGTTCAGGAGTTTCTGAGGAATTTAGATGGTTTTATGGACATAATGGAGAGTAAATTAAGTATAGATAATGAAGTTTGGAACGGAATTTGCCATGAACAGTTAGGATTTGGATAGTTTATTTGCTGGAGTTTTGTGAGTGAGAGGGGAGATCGGTAACAGTGAGGAAAATTTGGCAGGTATACTGACAGTTCTAGAGTGGGACCATGATGTTTGCCAAGAATGAAGGAGGGAGTTGTAAATGCGGGAATTTGTATCAGAAGTAGGGATTGTACGGTATGGGTCGAGAGATAATGTTTCACGAAGTTGTTGAATTGGACGGAGAAGTTTTAGGCTGAATTTCGAAAGGGAGTAATTTATACGATGGTGTATAGAGCTGCAGAGGAAGTGATACGAAAGGCACGAAAAACTTATAAGAGATAGGGTCGTATGACTGGGCTGATGATTCTGCGGGAGTGGGGAGTTGTAGGAGGATACCAAAAGTCGATAACGTAGCCGACAATGAAGAAAACAATGTTGTTCGGGATTAGTCCTCTTGTGAATAGAGCTAATTGGATGAATTTTGGCAGGGACTGTTGAATACTGTACATGATTAGTGTAATTTTGTTAGGTGTTTTATGAAGGGGATATGCATTTTTAAGCGTGTTTTCAGATGAATATCAAGGTATGACACGGATTCAGAGAAGGTAAAGAGTGTTTCCAGAATACAGATTGCAGGATTGTGGCGGGGACAAGTAACATTTTAGATTTAGTAGGAGATATGTGTTGTTTATTTCGGATTGACCATTGTTCGATGTGCTGCGTTAGGGTATTGGCGGTAGTTTGTTGTTCAAATTGGTGGTTACTATGCCTGAGAGGAACGTAAGGTCATCTGCATAGGCGAAGGAGAAGTTCCACAGAGTGGGTGATGGAACAGATCCTTAAGAACAGCCCAGTGATAGGTTTGTAGCAAAGGAAGAGTAGTTTGTTTGTAGGGTAACTGTACGAGAAAGCAAGAATGATTGAATGATGTTATAGATATTCAAATAGAAGTTCAATATTTTAAGTTGGTTGAGGATGTTGAGCCGCCAGAAAGCAGAATGGAAATCTAGGAAGATTGCTAGAACATATTTAAAGTGCGATGATTTGATTTTGGAAATTAGGAAATGGGCGATTTGTTCGATGTTGTGACCGAAACCGTGTTAATTGTTAGACATTAAGTAGTTGTTTTCCATGTGGAATTGGAGTTTATGCAGGATTGGTTATGGTTGAAGGGAGGGTAATCGGTCTATAAAAGCGTCCTTCATGGGGTTTCATGAGTTTCAGGATTAGCGTTATGTTCGCATGTTTGAGGTGTCAGGAAAGTTAACGGTTGTTAAGCGTTTTCAGAATAAGTTATGATGGGTTGAAGGATTACTGGCTATGATTTTTGAATTATTGTATTGATAATATGGTCAGGACCTGGAGATTTATGAGAGTTTAATTTTAATCGTATAGAGTGTAAGAGGTTGGTGTTGAGGTAGTGATCAGGAGGTGTGTTTGGAGATGTTGCACAGTTATTTATGATTTGTTCTTGTATATGTCTCCCTTGAAGGAAGATCGTAGCTACCCGTATTCTGTACCCAGTGTTATTAGATGAACATTAGGAACTAAGAGTCTTTGCAATCGCTGAATTTTATGGAAAAGGCATTGACGCGTTTTATGGTGTCATAATTAAGGAGTGTCCCCAGGATGTCGTGCGTATAACGTGGTGTTTCGTAGAGATAGTAATGACTACGGCACGGTGTATGAATAGTATGATGGAGTTTGCAAAAAAGGATGGGTGAAGGTCCTGTGCTTGAATTGGTTGAGGGTTAGAAATGTGTTTTTTTAGGAATCTTTAGGAAACAGAACCAATCTGCCTTATTTGTGTTATAGGATGTGGTGTTATAGAATTGTCTTGCTGGTAGATTAGAAAGAATTTGAAAGGTTATCGGGTTGTGGTCATTGGATTTCATATGTCGGGAGACATTTCAGAACTCTATTAAGTTACTGGCTGATAAAAAACAGGGGTGATATCAATATTGGACTTGTAGTTTAAGGATTCCCAGGTTGCGATAGGATATGTAGGATAGTCAGGTCATGTTATTGGATAAAATCTTCGAGGGGGTGCCTTTTTCGTCGGTGGTGTCATTGTGCCACAGTGTAGATCAGGCATTCGCATCTGCACAGATAATCGTCGGGGTATGTCCAAGCTTTAAGTGTCTGTAAAGTACCGTCGAGCTGTTGCGAGTATGTCTGTATATTTTGTTGTGCTGAAAGTACGCCAAAATTATGTATAATGTGCCATTCCCCAAGTGCAATTTAGCAGTCAGGATTTGCGATTTGAAATGTAAGAAGACGATGGAAGCGTCTGTTTGGAGGTTATTAATGATAATAAGTGCTGTAAATTTTGATCTGACGGGCGGGGATGTATGAAGAACCTGGTGTGTGGAAATAGGTTAAGAACTCTAATGTTTATTGGGTGGAGTTTTTGATATATTTTGTTTAAGAAGAGCATGTGCAATTCAGGTGTTGCGGAGCGGGAGTGTTACAGGTTGACCCTTTAGGGGTATACAAATTCTAACACTTTTACTAGATACTTTTGCACTTACTTTGAAAGGTCATACTTTTTTGTCTAATAAAGTTTTTGAGCGTCAATCCAGCTGATAAAACTTTAATAAAACCTCCCGGAAGGTGGGTGTTCCAGAAAACGGTTTGCGGTTCTCAGTGCAGTTAGAGATTGATGGGGCCTCACTTGCACGTTTCTGACCTCCATCTAATAATTTAAAATAAACACAAATAATACAAATTTTAACTCCTTGTACACCATCATGATTATCACAGTAAATAATAACAGAGAAAAGAAAATCAGATCTACCTCTAATTAACAAAATTGCGTGAAGCTTAAAAACCAACGTTTGTCACAATTGGTAGAGCGCCAAACTACCGTGGTTATACATAGTAGGTCTTCTTCAACTTGCGTTTTTCTTCAATCTTTCTTATTACCTTTACTCTTTTAACTTCCCCTTTCGGTTGTACGCTATCTGTCATAGATCAAAAGAATTGTATTAAATTTTATCAATTTTGAATTTGAAAAGAAAAAAATTCACGTGAAACTTTTGGATTTCTTGTTAGAAATATAGCGCTTACACCTTTTCTGTAACTAAAATTCAACACGTCAAGGACTCTACCCATACTACATGGAGTAAAACAAAATCAGTTCATCATCAATTTACTGAAACCTACGGCTGGCCAAGTATACGCTTACATGCTAAAATATTAAATTAAAAGAAAGTACTGAAGTTGTACGACTTAAAATCTTCTATTTCTGTTAACATAGTAATTAATAAATGGCATATTGATCAAAATTCAGCCTAACGCCATTATCAGTACAAGAACATCTAAGAATATTCAATACTAAAAAAAACTCTCAACTCACTTTACCGCTAACTTCGTAAAGTAATGTGCAAGCTAAATAATTCACCCAATTCGTCTATATTATATAGTCCAATAAGATGATATGCAATTTTCAAATAACAATATTTACTTCACACTTTTTTGATTTTCTATGGAACTTTATCCAGAAAAGAATGCAAAGCATATATGACGTGAAAAAATTGACTTTAATGTGACTTTAAAATTGAAATTGTATGTTTGTCATTTCACTGAATTGAATCATTTGTGATGTATCCTGGTTACGGCACCAAACTCTGTAATATAACGCACCTGGTCGCAGCTACAAATCAGTACTCTAACCTACCTGCGGACGAACGAACGTCCTCTCTTGACAATTCCTGGCCTCATGATCTAGTCGTCTAGTGACCGTGGCTAGTGACACCTACGTTGTGCGACCGTAACTTAACCCAAATATACACACTGAGATAGCGTTAAGGCGGGAAGGTTTGAAATAAAAGTACAATAGTTAACGACCCTACCTTAATTACTATATGATAACCTCAAATTCAGGTTACCATCAATTAGACATGACTTACAAGAGCAAACGGTGCCGGACTTCCTGGGTTAACGCTGAGGAAAGAGTATCGGCAGATAAAACTTCAACAACCCTGCGCTTCTAACTGCATAAATACACTTCTCCAAGAATGGGGCGGCGAACAAGCACCCTGTGCATTTTTAATATTACGGGAAGTCAACTGTTACTCACACATTCTACATATAAGACTGAAGAAATGTTAGTGTAGTCTAGCTAATCTTTTCTGGAGGGTAAAAGAGACGGGTGAGCCATTACTATCTGCCTAAAGTTGAAGAGGAAGGACACCGGGAAGATAAGGACCTTGACTACCAATGTTCCACTCCGCACGGTCATAAAATATTAGTAAATTCAACAAAGGCTCAAACATACACGTTTATCGTACATACCGTTAACAGTTCCCAGCCCGCTTGGCAATATGGTTCACAATGACTAACCTACATTCTACCGTTGCATAACATTACGACAAATACATTGGCAAAACAAATATTTATAAACAAACATGAAGTTAAGCATGAATATATGCTATAATAATAACAAACAAGGGGTACAAATTGAATCGACCATCTCCTACATAGTCATAATGCAAACGCGTTAATACGGGATCATAGCAGAGGTTCGCTATAATCACATCATAACAAGCATAATATATCTCAATATTAATTATCTATAAAATTGTAGGTTATAAAACACCAGATTCTTCAAACTAACGTAATGGTTAGGTGATAGAAACGAGACATGAATTATGCAGTTATAAACACAGCTAAAATTGTAATAAACATTTACATAGTTATAACAAATTATTAAAGCATTGAAAACAAATTATGTAATATGCTTGTAACAAATACATATCAAATTCTACAGAAACAAGCCCAGGTTCAGGCACTAAATCTGTATATAAATGCATGTTAATTAAATACATTCGATTTAGTAAGCACAAGTTAAGAATTATTCACTATGACTGCATCAGGCTAACACGTGCCTTTAAAAATTAAACACATCGTGGCATTAAATTTACAAACAAAAATCTGCATAACAACTGGATCAATAATTCAATAACTTTCTTAAACACAACCAACTAACATTAAATAATTAATCAAGCTTCGATGCAATCAGATAACTTCAAAATAGCATATAATTAAAAACATTACCTTTAATAATACCGCCAGTGAAGCTTTTTCAACCTTCCATTTTAAAATCTGAAGCAAATCCCCAGACGCAGGTTAAGACTTGTAAAAACGATATCCATCGCCCTTACAATGTGCAAATTCTGACGTCCTTGAGTGCTTTCGGAAACCTGGAAGTGGTTACCGTGCTGTTCAAAAATACTCTCGAATATCGAAATATACACTATTATATTTGCAATAATTATTAACCAATGAGAATTGACTTAAATAAATAGTACAGATCACTACACATTCTTGAACGATTTGCAACTAAAAGATAAATTCATCAATTTAATTACATTTGACAGTAGGCTGAGGCCTTGAGTAAACAAATGTTATTTATATAAATACCATGAGCATTTTATTTCGTGACTGCTACTGTAGCGCTATACCTGTGATGACTCAACGATGCTATACAATTCAAGATTACGTTAAAAATATAAAAATCTAAAAATATAGATGTCAGGTGTTAAATTGCTTTAACAAATTATAAAATGTGGTATACATAATGTATTGTTTATTACAAAAAGACCCTAAACCAGCATCTTGTTTTTCTGAGGTTCTTTGAAAGCTCCTATGATATGCGTATGTTTTTTAGAAATACTTTATGATCCCAGGATAATAGTATTCTTATTTTTATATACTGTCATCGTAGTGTATAAAGCGCACAAACAAACTGTAGCATTGTTTTATTATAAATAACAGTGTTTTTAGATACTGACCTAATTATGTTGTGTTTTTAATTGCCGGATGGCTATATGTAAAAAACTTGCTATAGATAAATTATGCTATAATTTTTTAAATTTATAATTACAGTATACGTTTATTGTAAATAGTGTTACGACCTTTACAGCATCTTCGCTAAGTTACCTACTACGCACATTATTTTAGACTTGTATAAGTTTGCCTTATGGTAGAAACAACGAAAGAAAACACGTTATGGGTTAACCTACTTAACAATATACCTTTAAGATTTTTTAAAAGCTAAACTAACCAAAGCGCTAGATAAAAACAGCTAAAACAATTCGTAGGTGTTTTAAGTTAAAGACGTACGTAAACCTATTCTTCTATAAAAACAACAAGGAAGTTTATAAATTGTGCTACGTACCTAGACGTAGCCAAAAGGAAAGTAAATATCAGGCTAACTATCAAACGTGGAAAGTGGGGAGATTCGCCTACATAACAAAAAGAAACAAAAAAGCACATCGTCCATGATTATCTATTAACACATAACAATAAATAAAGGATTCTGTACGAAGAAGCAAAAAGAAAATAAACAATAGTTCTACGATATCACGTTTCTACATCGAACGTTGATACGGAATATGCCGTTGACACACACAAAAGGAAACAAGTTGCATACCTGTAGGTGTCCAGATACTTAGCTTGCAATCCATCGGGGTTGAGTCAACACAAAAACGCCGCGGTATTCAGGATCCATTCACCCTGTCATCGTAACTACAGCAGCTGGTCCACGGACAAAAGCAGTTGGTCTATAGACAAAAGTATTTGGTCTACATAAAGAAAGAACCCATTTGGCCTCCAGCTAAAAACTAAAAAGAAAATCTGATTAGAATGGGTACGCGCGGGGTGACTCACCAATACGCGCTAGGCACCTCCTAGCTGTCGAACAGAAAAGACCAAACGTGCATTGCTTTTGAAATACAGTGACGAATACATGTAGATAATATGTCGACGCACAAGCTGTAGAAAAAATTCAACAAAGGTTCAAATAACACGAATTCGAACTGCAAATCCTTGCTTATCAAAGGGCGGTTAAAACTAGCAAACTCGGGTTTTATCGGATAGTGTACGACGTTATTTCAACAAGGCTTTACATTGGAACAATAGAGAAAACCATTATATGCGGTTGTAATGTATACCAAGATAACAGGTACCTAAAACAGGATATAAACTATTTAATTGTAGCATAAACTTGTCGTTTCGAAATAAATAAGTTCAAAATGAAAATTTGTAGCAAGTGTACCTGTTGTAAACAGAATGTTGACGAATTTAAGAGATTACCGGATACCTAATACAAGGCATAGACTATTTAATTTATCGAATAAATTTTTGTTTTAAAAGCAAAAGGGATTTGAGTTGAAGAATATATTCGAAAACGTGTTTATTATTAATTATGTTGAAGAATTTAACAGTAAAAATGTAATTTATTCGAGCGGATATTGACTTAACAAGAGAGATTTTAAAAACAAAATTGGAACGTAACAATCTATATGTTGGTAAAAAGCGTTTTAGTTAATTTAGCAAGTATAATTCGACTACGGCGCTAATCCTGCAAATTTATTATGTTGCATATCTTCATTCGTTTGTTGTACAGGCATTTTGTTTATTGTATGTAGATTTAAAAGTAAATTTTTAGATTTGCTTTTTAAACTGCATATTACCATTAATTAAATCTTTGGTATAAATGTCATGGTTGCAAAAAAATTAGGTATCGTCAATAGTTTTAATTGCAGTTATCGCACGTCTTTATTCAAATTAATAAGAACCATTAAGCTTTCGAAAATATATTGTATGGTAGTTGAATTCATTAAACTCCAGTATTTTGATTCTTTAAGTAAACTACACAAATTATATACGTCGTAGCTGTACCAATAAACACATACTAACGTAATTTTTTACAGTTACAGTGGCATTTGGATCAGCACCTTTAGGCCCTCCAACACCGCCAAAGCAATTTGAGGCAAATCATCCATTCTTGTTCAAAATTGAATCTGATGCCGGCATTTTATTCGTTGGCCGATACGTGAATCCAAATAACTAACAGCGAGAATATAAAATTACATCTTAGCAATACTTATATTATTATTTGTATTACACTTTTATGAGGTATATGCTATTTGTTTAAAAAAAATTATAAAAGTTGTGCTACTAGTTAACTAATAAAGTACATACTCACAACGGTTTGCACCAGTTTATTGTAACAAAATGTATACAAAAATATCTCTAATTCGTCACCCAATTCAATTAAGCGTCAAGCTAGAGTCTTTGTTAAAAAATCTTTATATTTACCTTATGCTATCCTAAATTACAACAAAGTTGATGTCAATTCACCATAAACAGTCCGATTAAAATAATTTATGTCTATAGTGCTCTATCAGCTCACTCCAAAAACAATTTGAAGCAGTTCTAACATTTACCAGCAAACGTTTCTAAAGTGCGAAGGGGGATTTTCTAATTATAAATAAGGATTAGATAAAGATGGTATTAATACGTAAGTAGTGATAAATAATTTTTTCTAAAATTTTTATATGTATGTGTACGTAGATTTTTCAGATAATGTGCGTAGAAGAAAAATACTTTTGAATACATTGAGGTTGTTCATATCACTTTATTTTATCGATTAATTGATAATCATCTTTATTGGACAGAGCGACTGTGTGTGTGTGTGTGTATGTGTAGAGTGTGTGAGTGTATGTGTGTGTGTACATGCATGTGTGTATGTGCGTGCGCGCGCGCGCGTGCGTGTGTGCGCAAGCGTGCGTGTGTGTGTGTTTGTGTGTGCACTGTTCTGTACGTAAAACACCCCTAGAGCAGCCAAAAATTAAATTTTCTAATACTTAATTTCGTGAAGAAAACCCTGTATAGTATTTTCGTGGTACAAAAAGTTTTGCAAATCATGCCTTGATACTAAATGCCATTAAAAACCAATTCTAGAGAACATGTTGAAGACCCGTGTTTCTAATTTTAAAACGTAATTAAAATTAAATATTGATGGTTCTCAAAAGTACTAAATATCATCTAAAACAGGTTTTAAATAGAAATAGTATAATATGCAAGTTAAAGAGTTCGTGAAAATTCTCTCCTGAGATTACGAAATACCATTTAAAACCCGCTCCAAAAAGAAGATATTAAAACCAGTTCTAGTGTAATTTTTATTTCCTGTATTTTAGTGCATAGCATGAAATACTGTATTTTATACAAAAGTACTTTATTTCTAGATTCATTCTCTCGGCACCACGAATAGAACCTATAAATCAACTTGTAAATATAAGTAAGTGACAGATAATATGAATGAACACCCTAATTAGTCAGATTATTAAGTGCGATAAGACGTTTGAAGACTATAAATTAGATAAGGCAGTGGGATAGGAAACTATTGCAGGTAAACGTTTACATTCATTCTCTATACTGAACTTTTAAGGAACTGCTGTTACAACTTAATAAATTAAAACTGATAGCTATTTCTATAACATGTAGAAGCAATCAACAACAATTCCAACAAACTTGCGTCAACCTGCACGAATAAGATAAGCCAAAAAATTATAGAGCTTTCCAGAGTTTATGACATAAAAACCTTAATACTATAAAAGCGGCAACTAAGCCAATACGCTTAACGTGAAATCAGCTGAAAGTCGATCCCAGGAACTCAAACCAAATATTTCGAACATCAATAAATCAAAGTCACCTTCAATTTATGTCATAAATGTCAAACTTGAAGTTTTTATTATTTTGACAACGATCCTAGGTTATGGATCGAAACGTAAATAAAGTTGATTTAAAAAAATATAAGTGGTTTAATTCCCAAAGAAAATTAAGAAGAGTGTTTTTAAACTAATGAAGTATAACGTTCGGCGTGAAAAGTAAATTTTATTAAAAAGGTAACTCAAATTGGAAGAAAAGTAATGGAGTTAATTAATAAAGTGCATTTCCATACGGTAATTGTAAACATAAAAGGAGGCATTTATTATGGTACAATATAGAGATGGAAATTTAATCAACAATTTAGTTTGAGCAATTTATGAATACTGCTTAACTTAATAGCGAAAACGCAAGTATATCGAAGTTCAAATCTTTAGGAGGACATTTTTGTGTTATAGTTATTTTAAATAGGTTGAAATTGCAAAAAAATTTGGCACATAGATGCTTTTTGTAAGAGGATAATTTCAGTTTTTTTTGGAGGTCGAATTTCGGGTCAATTTAAGCATTGCAAAAGGTTTTTTTAAGGTACCTTATCAGTTACGTTTATTAAACTGGTTTTAAACAAGAATATTGCAAATTATCTATACTCCTTTTTTAAAATAAAATTTTTGTACGTAGCGACTTACATAAGAAAAGTTTTGGGAATACTAATTCCAAACAAAAACTGTGTGAACCCTATATTAATATCTAGTAGTTATGAAATGTTTTTTTGGCTTAAGTTATAAATTGCATTTGCAGGTTTTAATGCTTGTGTGTAAGTAATCTTTTGAATAATAAGTTTGTTACGATATTCCGCGTAAACACGAAAGAAAACAGTAAGAGTAAGTAAAGAAATCGTTTACGCCGAATACCGCAACAAAACAAGGACAGAATGGTAGAATTCGGGCTAGCTTAAAAACGTCGTAGAGGGGCGTGGGTAAAGTAGAAAGAACACATCGGAAACCTCAGTAAAACTATATTGTCAACATAAAATCTCGAAAGGCAATTTACAAAATCAAAGAATCCAATAATTTGCGAAAACGTTGGTTACAGCCTGATAGTAAACAAAGCGTCATAACATAAAAATATAAAATTGGTAAGCAAATATAACATCTTAGAATCTAGGATACTTACTTAGTGCTTCACCTTAAATACATATAAAAGAAAATTAAACATAAACTGTACAGTAATTCTAGGATACATAAATTATACATTTGTGAATTGCACATCTTCAAGAAACACTGTAACATTAAAATTATACACCCTAATTTAAATTAATTAAGTGTCAACTACTTTTAAATTTATACGTAAGTTGTTTACGTTAAAAAGACAAAAGAGACTGTTAAAAACGGACTCTAACATAAACCTTGATTAACTAATTTTTAATTTATAGAATGATTACAATGTGAGTTCTATAACGTGGTGTTGATAATTTACTGGATAATCAGAAGTAATAACAGCAAATGAAAAGTCTATTCTTCACAGCAGCATAAAAAAAATTATGAAAACAGATAACTGTACCTTGAGCTCTCGGCTTCGTGTTGGTATCATCCTAGGACTGGGAAAATGCGGCTGCATTTCTTTATGGGCTGGATGCTGGAACTACCAACTTAACTTATACTAGCACAGAAAGCATTGTAAAGGCGCGACTTTACAACATGCCTTTTCGGTAAGAAGATGTTGTATTCAATCTCCCTTTCAAAGCACGGTCTCTATTTTATGACTGTATCATGTATGGGGGTAGGTATTTTGGCTTTTAAAGATATCGCCGAAGAATCAAGTGTGCGAAATTCCCAGACAACAGCTGCCGAAATACAAACTGTAACAGCTTTCCAACAAGCAGATAACGCAATTATCAAAGGATTTTTAGACAAAGGAACATAATCTTATTACTTTGAAACATCTTAACAGCTACAGAATAACAGTATACTTATAGATAACAAACCCATTGTAAGCAAATGTAGGCAGGTGGTAAGTGGCCTTGTCTTTTAGAAGAAAGCTGTGCATTTACGTGCAGCTTTTAATTAAAATGTAGTTACTGCAGGTGGTAGGAAATATTGCAACTAGTTTGTAACGTAACGTTTTCTAAGCAGCTGTTTGATTTTATAAGGCAAACTTTTATATAGAGTAATTACTTAAGAGATTTTATAAAATAACACTAATTCAAATTGCGGGAAATCGAGCTTATTGAGAAATTTTAGGAGGTTTTAAAAATAAATTCAGAAAAAATTACTTGCAGGGTTTTGAACGTAACAAGTTGAAGAAAAATGTTTGTAGATGTAGCTATTATTATTATTTGTGTATTAATGAATATCTGATGATATTATAATCTTGATGTTAGTTTCGTTGTTTCACTTAATCTGAGCTTGCAAGATAATACGGACATTTTTAGGTAATAATTCACACCATATCATTTTTCTTATATAAAGCAGTTTATATATATATATATATATATATATATATATATATATATGCCTCGCTTTGATATGCCGCTAAAAGGATGTTATGATATAGATACAGCAAATTGTAAAATTCGGAATTATTCACTTACCTTCCTTTCTAACTTTTGCCTGGCTAGCTCAGCGGAAATGTTGGAATTTATAAAATTAAAATTAAACAAAACATAGCAATATCACATAGCATTTATACATAAAATATTTTCTCTCACACAAAAGCATATAGAACATGTACAAAGTCGTTTATTTCAAACATCAAATAGTTTCTAAGAAGTAGTTATTTACTTAATTATAAAAAATGTTCCTTACCTTATTTTAAATATTCAGAACTAAATATATTCTCTAATGAATATTTTACCTGCTTGTTTATTCTTACGCTTGTAAGGTTTGTTTGGCCAAAAAGTCTTTGACAGATAATCTATTAAAAGGTCCGAGTGTTTCAAACTCTGAACACAAACTTTCCTGGTGAAGATGCTTACAAAAATAAAATATTATATGATTAACACTTATTCTACTTTAGATTTAAATGACAAATACTCAACTATCAGTTACTAACAATTAATACTTGCAAAAATTCACAAAGCGCTTTTTTATGCAACTCGTAATTAAATACCTTCTTGTTTTAAATTCCCGTTCAAATCAGCTTACCAGATGATGCATAAAATCTCCATTTAGAAAGCAATGTGCATACTTGGTGTGACTATTCCATAAAAATTTTAATGGCTTTTTATATCGAAGCCTTTCCCATCTTCATTGTATTTGTATCTGTAAATAAACTCTTATGAAAATAATAAAAGTTTATTCATTTATACAAATCGAGCTAATAGTTGTATAGTCATTGCCAATACAACAACTTATTATTTCTCCCCCTTGTGAAATAATAAGTTGTTGTTTTGTTAATGGCTATACAACTATTAACTCGATTTGTATAGGTAAATAAGCTTTTATTATTTTCATAAGAGTTAGTTTACAGATACATCTTAGTTTTACTATATATATATATATATATATATATATATATATATATATATATATATACAACACGGCGATTCACAGCTTTATAGAAATATTTTAACTCATGCATAAGAATGGGTATATTCGCAAAAATTATTTTTTAAAACTAAAGTCAAACCGAATTAAGATTTTAATTAAGTAAATTTGTGATACATTTGATTTTCAATACTTGCCTAAGACTGTATTTATTTATAATGGAAAACGTAAAGTGTGCTAAGTAGCTAGAAGCAAGACATGTATAATGATGTAAGGACACGTTTATATTTGGTTCTTTTTTCCACTAATGTAATAATATAGTTACATTTTTTGCTGTAATAAACTGTTTTGCATTACTTAAACGTGTAATTGAATATTCAGGTCATTTAACATTTGCTTTTAAAAACCTTCTCTGCAGCTAACAGTTTTAAATAAGTCTATGCGCTCTTAGGGTTCATGGTTGTTTTATGATTCAGTACAAGTGCCCTTCATGATCTTTCAGGTACATTCTTAAGCAAGAATCACTCTTCCGACCTCAGGTTTTAGAACCCCTGTAGTTATTCTTTCTAAGACTTTCCCCTAGCAACCCTGCGAAATTAGGTGGCGTCCAAGATATTTCCTAATCAAGACACATTTCATGCTAGATACCATTCTCAAACTTCCTTCAAACACTTACACCGCCAGTCCCACTGAGTTGGTCGGCAAAAAATTTTATTAGTACAGTCAAGGCTTTTGGTAATTTACATAAACGAGATTTTTAGTGGAATACTTCACCAAGTGGATTACCGGCTAGATATTTTGAGGCCAAAACTGTACGTTTAATAATAAAAAGACGTACTTCTAATTAGAAAGCGTATTTATTGACTCCATGTTCTAGCATAGACGGGAATGTTGAAATAAAACATAGGTAAACGACACTTCAAATAACCTAGATTATTGAATAGCCTAAAGCGGTAATAATAGATATAATGAAACAATTTCGAATGCTCTGGAACCCGATGGACACGCCTGGAGGGATTACGTCAAAAGTGTCTCGCTTTTATTTAAAGGCAATGCAGACTTCCGTTTAGATAAGTGTTGGTTGACACGACGCGATCATGTTGTTGATGTATTTACATAGTACGCTACGTAATCAAATTTGTACATAATATTTATAATATATTAAATCAATTAAAGCAATTAAAAACCATTGTAAAAGAGAATTTACGTAAAGATATAGAAGTTAAATGGAAGATCAATAAACGTATATATGGAATGGGCAAATTTGCATGAAAATTTGATCTTCTTAAAACGATTTAAAAGAAGATGGAGCATTAATTGGTAATTATGTTTTAGAAAAAGTCAAACCTGATGAACTAAAACGACCATGAAAATGCTTAACGGTAAACTGTAAATTAATTTGTCTAAATATTTTGAATGATTTCTTAAGACTCCTTTTATTAGTTTAGTTTCAGAGTAAGGTTTGTGTATAAAGGTCAATTTAATTTGAGCCTAACAACATTTATTTTTATAACGCAAAGCAACTCTATTCCGTTCCAGCAAGGAACGCCGTTTCAATGATAACGTTCATTCAAATCGTAACTTCCCTCGAAAACATCCATGTGTAGATAAGACAACCAGAAAACTAATTGCTTTGGTCTTAGAAAGTTCTTTCGTAAACTTGTACATCAAAACTTAATATATTATTTTAACAAGCGAAAATGGGATACCTATATAAAGTTATAAACTGCAGCGTGTCTAAGTACGAGATAAGAAACATATCTAACCAACACCATGGAAATCATGAAAAACGTGTAGGAAGGTTTGCCTAACTTCCCGCGTGGACATTATAGAAACGTTGTTTAAGCCAATTAATAATTGATATTAAGTAAGTGTAGAGATAAACAAACCAGGCATTTTTAATCTATCGGTGTTCGTGATCAAAATATAAATTCAATATAAATATTTAGGAAAGCGAATGTTGTTGATAACAGAACACCGCGTCTTTAACTCTATATCAATATAGAATAACTTGAAGTATTTAAAGTAATTAAATAGTAACCGTCTAAATTGAAAAGGTAGTCAAAATCGTTAATAAATATTCAAATGCAGTAACTGCACGTAACACGTATAAAATTTAAAACATTGATTGGTATGAATTTGATTTTCTATTGAAGAACAAATTTCAATGACATTGAATAACTAAGAAA
Organism: Platerodrilus igneus; assembly: GCA_036346225.1. Taxonomy (NCBI): domain Eukaryota; kingdom Metazoa; phylum Arthropoda; class Insecta; order Coleoptera; family Lycidae; genus Platerodrilus; species Platerodrilus igneus. Next base: position 3,016,608 of record JARFIW010000202.1, read on the forward strand.
CAAAAAAATTAAAATTTATAAAATAAAATAAAAATTGAAAACAGTTGGAAACGAAGTTATTGGCCGCACTGCAATACGTAGCGCGCAAGGCTTTTCCAAGTCGCGAGAGCAATAAAACATGTCTCTGATAGATAATTTCAGTTTATCTGATTTATTGTTTATATAGTAAGGGTTTTTAACCCCCGACTTTACGTCCTAAATAGATAAGTTGTTTAGCAGATAAAGCATTTTATTTTTAATGTGGCAAGGTTCAACTATTAATCGCTTTTGGGAAATATTTTATGAAAGTAAGAATATATATAATTTACAAATGCTCTGTAATAATATTTATGCCATTTTTGATAATGTCGAGAGTATTGGAAGAACAACGGTGATTGGTTCTATAAATAACATATTTTGTGTTTGTAAATAGTATTTGATATTTAAGAAGTGTTTTTCAATGTTTGTTTGTTACGGTATTCCGGGTGGTCAAGAAAGAAAAGTAAAGTAAGCAAAGAAAATAGCCTCCACTGAATACCACCATAAAGAAAAAGAATTTCAAAGAAAGCTATGCTGGCTAAAAGGTTGTAAAGTGGGATTGGTCACACAGAAAGAAAAGGAAACCTCAAGAGAGAAAATTTTATTTGCAAAACCTCTACCTAAAAAACATGGTTCCAAAAGGACGCTTACAAAATCACTAGTTAAAAAACATGATACCAAAAAGAATATTTACAAAACCTCCAGTAAAAAAAACATGGTACAAAAAGAATATCAACTCGTGTAGAAAACAACTTTTGCCAAAAACATTCCGAATAATTTAGACAGATTAAAAATCTACGCAAAATAATAAATACACTTCTTAATTACCCCAAACTAATTTTTAATCTCAACCTAATATTTACATAACACAACATTAATAAATAAATAAATAAATGATTGTTCTTAATCACTTGTTTAATACAATTTTTTAAGAACTGTATATCAAACCCACATTCTTACATATTGTCTACAAGCAACTCTTGGTAAATAAATACAAAAAAAATTAGTAAAGTTATAACAATAAACAGCAATAAAGAAAAAAGGAATCTACACACAAAATGCATTTTGCCGTAGCCGTAGCAAAAAAATTATTAAGTAATAACGTCACCCTTTAACATTAGTGTAACTCTAAATTTTTATATAGAATTTTTATGGAAATTGATGGTTGTTCTTATTTAATAATTCGTAGTCAATCAATAACAGCTGTCGTATTAGCATATTCAGACGATTTGTGTGAAGTACGTTTAATTTCCACACCGGAACATCTGCAATTGTGCGATGAGTAACCTAAAAACGTAACAAGGAAAAGTCAGATGAAATTTTCCATTAGGGAAATCATCAAAACGATGTAGAAGTGAAACAGCAAGCTGTATAGTTTGGCATGACGTTTCTAGTTTTAGCTTGTCAAAGCGTGATCTTGGATGTTCTGATAATTCACGATAGGGCACAACAACTTTTGTAGTCGACGTCTGCTGGATTACATTTAGCATTAGTAGTAACTGAATTTATTTATTTCCAACCAAAATGTGTAGTCGCACATCTTGGTATAAGAATTGCCATCTTATTAATTTTATACTTTCTTGGTTTATGTAAAAGTTATAGAATCCAAAAATATGTATGAAGTTGAATAAATCACCTTCTTAAATATTTCTTAAAGTGTGATTAAACATTTCTAAATTTATAAAAAGATTAGACTTTTTAGATATCAACACATATATTAACTAAAAATAATTTTATTTCAAGCTCACAGAAATTTATAATGAATTTAGTAAGTGTTTAATTAACCATTTTTGTTTCTGTTAATAAAGTTAATTATATTACAGCCTTTGACATAATTACGCATTATTTATTTCATTAACAAGATTATTAGCTTTTGTCATTTTGCCAGTACTGATTAAACGACGTACATTTTTATTAAATTACTTTTGTAATAGGATCGTTTAATTAGTAAATTTAAAGCTTGTTAAAAAAATATCATGTAAAAGAAAGTATTCAACTGTATGATAATTTATCATCATGAACAAATAAATCCTAGTAACAACGTGTAATAAGTATGATTCATAATTAAAGTTCTTAAACAGATCGTTTAGGTAAACAATTCTTTAAAGCAAGAATTTAATTTAGTGCAACATTTTAAGATCTAAATTTTAAATATAATCATTCAGGTCTTAGTTTTCAATAATTTAAACTACAAAGATTACGGCTTAACCTTGGGTACCTTCTAATTAAATAAAAATAACCACAAAACGTTGTAAGTCAAACAAATGATTTTCATAAGAAACGAAAATCGACTTACCGACTTCCAACATAGAATTCAAATTTCTACATACGATTTAGTAGATAAATTCGAACCATATATGCGCCTCCAATACTGGATAGACAGCAAATATTTGTTGTCTATTTTGTTACGACAATGTCCTGAAGGTCAGAACCATAAAAACAAAGGGCGGAATCCACCGTTGGGGAGACCCATCGTCGAAATCTTTAACCATGAAAAGGATACCACATCAATCAGTAGCTTAAACTGCAAATCCCATTACTACTGGAGGTTTCCATACGTATACATTTTATACGTTATAAATTAACATAAGTTCTAGAAATACGAAACGTATCGAATTATTAAAGCAAATTTAAGATTTTTGTAACACAATACAGAATTTATATGCGTTGCTGCGGGAGGGGAAAAAACGCTTCAGGACAGCTGAGACCAATATGCCGTGGATTTAATGAAAATGAAATGCAGCAAAGAAATCTCAATAAACATTTATAAACAATCCTCTATACATTCAAAACACCTTTGCTTTACGCACATTATCTAAGTCATCTACTTACACACACATACGCACACGTACACACACACGCACACACGCACGCGCACACGCACGCATGCACGCACACACCCACGCACGCATGCATGCACGCACCCACACACGCACGCGGTCACACACGCATACACGCACGCTCGCACGCACGCACGCACGCACGCACACACACACACACGCATAATTAAAGCTTACCAATGCAAATTTTACAACTTAAGTTTAGAGATAGATAGTATTTTATTACTACTTATGTATAAATTCAATCTTCATTTAATCCTTGTTAATAATTAGAGTACCCCAAAAGATTTTAGGTGTAGATCACAAAATTTTCTTTAAGGTTTTCATGGATAATTGAAATACTCGTATATTATTACACCGTATCAATATAGTTGTTCAACGACGCTGACCAGAATTTTTGGTAAGCGTCAAAACGCAACGAGCTTTAACCTCAAAATTGCTAAAATTAAATTATCCATTTATAAACAACTTTTATAGACAAAATAAAAGTTTATCTTAGCTTAATCTACTTAATAATACTCAAATATCGTTTTAAGTTAAAAACAAAGTTATACTTGCGGTTTGTATCGTTAAATTCTTGCTGATATTTTTCTTTATGACCACCGGTTTTTGCTTATAAAAATATTGTTTGGATTAGAATTAACTGCAGTTTTAATTGCCTAAAATTAGCGGTTGACCTTGCATAAAGATAATTTATTATTTATATTAAAGCAATAAATTACTGTTCTTTGCACTCCGTACCTATCAAATATTGAAGTACTAATGTTCAAATATTGACTGTCAAATCGTGAGTGTCGAATCGTAAATGAATTACAAATCTTGAATTTTACATGTTAAATGCTAAAAGAATGAATGACCCCTCCCTGTAAAATTTTTTTTTATACAATAAAATGATCTCAATACGTCGTAAGTCTAGATTCTTCTAATTACATCCTGGAAGTATTAGTCACCGTATAATGTAACAATCGACCATAATTTCCCGTTCTTATTTCTTTAATGGGCTGTCAGTTTTAAAATTTATAACCATCCTGAAAGTTATCCATTCTATACTAGTGAATACAGACAACAGTTGCTGTAATATGGAGTCATTAAAACTTGCTATCTTGGTTTTACGGTATATCTTGATGTTATTTTTTCCGCAAATCGGGCCGGTCATTCATACAAGATAATTAATTAGCTATTATTTGCCTATGATTTATAGCTTTCCAGAATATAAATATAATGTATTCTAGAACCAAACAGAAATTGAAAGAAAAGCTACTCGCAATTGTGTTATAACGTTTTGAATAAATAACGTTTATTGATCGATAAGTCTAAAAGAAAAATTTACATTGTAGCTCAGTACGAATTTTATACTTTCGCATACTTTAAAAAAGATAGCTCGACATTGAAATTTATTTAGTATTTTTAAAGTGAATGAGATAGTTTTAGAGTCGTTATAAATGCAATAAAACCTGGTTTAAAGTTATTTGCACGAAAAATATTTACACACGGAGTAATCAATGAATACTTGATTGGGGTTCATTTCTAATGGTACTTGTCAATGCTATATGTTCTTAAAGCGTGTTATTTTGCACGGGAATACATTAACTTTGTTACAGGAATCTTATGAGAATATTATACTGGGTAAAAGTAAAATATTAAAAAATTTTATTTTTGGGTTTGTTTTCTCACCGAATACGATGCTCAATGACCTCTTGGGACCTCATTATCACATCAACATATATGTATATATTTGTATGCGTGTATGTATGCGCGTGGCGCGTGTATGTGAATGTGTATGTCTGTATGTTGTGCGTGTGCGTGCATGTATATGTATGTGTGTAGTGTGCGTGGTGTATGTATGGATGTATGTGGGTACGTGCGCGCGTGTATAAACGCGCGTGTAAGTGCATTTATGTACGTTTGTATTTGTGTATGTATGTATATATGTATGTATGTATGCATCTATGCATTTTAGCCACTACTTGATATGATGTTTTATCATAGCACTATATTTTAAGCAGACATCATCTTAAAATTTTAAAAACTAAATACGTTTATTTATTCTGTTAGAGAACACTAAAAAATTGTAGTTGATGTAGATCCGGTTTGTTTATTTTCCTATTGCTAAACAGTTATAAGATTCAAGTATTTAAGTACGATGTTGAATCTATTACATTGATCACGGCTTTACCACATAGCGACAATGAGTTCTTATAGCAAGGTCAAATGAAGGTTAAATGACAGATTTATGTATCATCATGACCCGGTCAAATGATTATATAATTGTGTTTTCTTACTGTAAATACGTTTATAATTGGTGTTAGTTTGGTATTGTGTTTGCTTTGTATAGTTCACAAATCAGGTACGTTGCAATATTTAGTATTTGATGAAAAAAAATTTAATCCCAATGCCAATCTTTGTACTTCTTCATGAACGTATTTGTTTATTTAAAATCTATGTTGTTCAAATGCTCTTAAATTGCCTGTAAATAATCAACACATATTTTTATAATGTGCCTGGAATTTTGAAAATATGAATATACTTTGACCTAGAACAAAGAAATGGTTTCTAAATTAAGGAGATAATCCACATCTTCTAACATCACATCTTTCATGAATAAATTTTATAGAGTAAGCGAATCAGGTCGTTAATGTGATTTCATAACTTATGTTACTAGTTTGGTAATAGTCATATATTATTTAAAATTGTGTGGAAATTTGTACTACTTACATGAAAAAAATTTCACTTTAGACGTTTTAAATTAAAAATTTGTTATATGAGGATTTTATTGCTAGTAATAGATAAGCAAGTTTCGAACTAAGGTAATCGCTAAGCTGATTGTGTGAAATTTATAGATAGCAGTTAAAATCTTTTATATGAAGATAATAAATTATCGTGGTTACATTCAGCGTTAATTAAAGCGTCTGAAAATCGTACTCAATGATTTAAATCTGCATATTGCCATATAGCAATACCTAACAAAAATCTTATAATTTTTACGGTATTCCGTGCAGACAAGAAAGAAAAGTAAAGTAAGCAACGAAAATCGCCCACAGCGAATACTACCACAATGAAAAGGATTCCGAACAAATAATGCCATGCAAGCTAAAACGTCGTAGAGTGGGGTGTGTTAGAAAGAAAGAAACAAGAAACCTCGTTAAAGAAATTTTATTTATAAAACCTCTAGTTAAAAATATGATACAAAAAGGACATTTACAAAACCTCCAGCTAAAAATATATGGTACAAAGAGAACATCAACTCGTGTAGAAAATAACATTTACCCAAAACATTTTCCGAAGGATTTACACAGTAAAAAATATCTGCGCAAAAGAATAATTTATCGCAAAAATAATGTATTCCCTACTTTAAATATCTAGAACTAAAAATTGTTTTAACTTCAATTCTAATTTGTACATAAAGCAAAAAATTTAACAGAGTCTATAGTGGACTATTTTCAGTCCCTTAGTTACTAAAATTTTAAATGTTAATAGAAAAAAAATATTTACATACATAGTTACAGCAACAAAGTAGACCATCTACAGGCTGAAATGCACTTCTGCTGCAGGCGGTCCAGGATTGTGTAGTAATTTCACGCCTATACAATAGGAAAGCTCGATAAGAAATTTATATATAAAAAAATTTTATAGACAATTAATGATGAACTATCATCTAAGAAATGTTCAACCAATAAACGCAGTCACCGTTGCATATACCGGCGATATAAGCGAAGTAAGTTCCGTTTCAAACAATCGCAGCATCTTCAGTTGCACAATGTGTAACCTGAAAACTTAAAAAAGAAAAGCCAGGCCCAATTTATTGCTGATGGAAGCTATCCAATGATGCCGAGAAGAACAACAAACCATACAGCTGAGCACAACGTTATGCATACTATCATTTAAAAATCGACTAGATGCACAAAGCTTTGTTTCATAATGTAGTCCTCTAAAACTGGTTTTTCAGCGTTCGTTAATATAACTGCCTGAATTATTGAAGAAGTTCAAGGCGTATTTCGTTAGTTCAATTCTTCCACCATATTCCATCAGAATAGTAAGAATATATGCTGAGCAATAATCATCTTCATCAATTTTCCTTGAAATCTATTTATGTGGATTGTGTTAAAATTATTACGTAATTCTGAACGTAACAAGTAATAGCATGCTCTTCGCTTTGAAAAACTTGGCAACGTTTACTTTAAATAACCATTAGACAATAAAACCGGCATAGAAACCAAACTTATTGCTTTTAATATTTTTAAATGGTGAGCACTACATTATTTGTATCACCGTTAAACAACGCCCTCGTACTTCACTCCAGGAAAATCGGCACAATAATAATAATAATAATTTATATCCGTCATAGCTTTCTTTCAAAACATTTTTCTGTCGATAAGCTATCACATGAAAGGTATTTTCCAAAACATCCACTTGCCGATAAGACAAACATCAAAACTAATAGCACTGAAATTATGTTGGAAAAGCCCGTTGGTAACCTTGCATATTCAAAACCTATCCTATTGTTTCAGCAAGCGAAGCTACGTTCGATAGATGGAAAAATCCACGTTTACTTCTTGGTCGTAAACGTTCTAAAACCACACAAAAGTACATCGACGGAAGGACTTATACACGATGTGTATGAAAAGTTGACTATATTGTAACCTTTCTAATTATTTTTCTAAAAAATTAATGAGGTTAAAATTTTCTTGCTAAAATAGACATGAACTGCACTCTGATCTCAAGGCCTGCAGTGGGTTCTTTGAATTGTTATTCTTACTAGTAAAACCATACACTTGATTCAATCCAAGTTCAATAAACAGTAACACATTGCCACTATTTTAGTGAGTAAAAAAATATAATATAAAAAATTCTTTAAACCAATGATATGTACAACCAAAATTTGTTTTTTTTTATAAATGCTTTTACAATATTTCAGTATGGAAATGTTGTCACTTGAAAAATAAAAATAAAATAAAAAATTGCTGCAATGCAAACAGATAAAAAAATTTGTTAAATATTTTAAGATTGAATGAAGTCGTCTACTATTTAAATCGAGCTCGTTTTAACTATTTCAGACTTGTACAAAATTGAAGTCCCTAGACATAGAGAACATACAGTAAGTCCCTAGATTAGTAACTAATTCAAGCAAAAAAAATTTTGGATAATGAAATATCATGTGCTGCTTTAAAAAAATGTTACAGTATAGTTTTAACTATTCAGTGAATTAAAATTTTACTATTATAAAAGGAAAAAATTGGAAATACCTGTTTGCGTGTTTGGTATGTAGATAGTTGTTGTCACCTGATTTAAGACGTTAATATCGATGTTACCTAGCGGGCCTCAACTAGAAGTTCCTATTATTGATCGAACAAAAACAACACCTGTGCAGATAAAAGCTTCAAAAACACAACTGAACAGCGTGCACGATTAACGGCTTTCCATAATTTACGATTCCATCACCAAAACGCATTTTTGTTGATTCCAGGCGACATAACCTATTAAACTGTAGATTTGGTATACTGAAAATTTTTTAAAATACTCTTTAGAAATGATGGCTGCATTACAGGGTGCGCTCAGAATAGCAACAAAAAATTTTTTTGGGGTGTTCCAAACTCAGGGGTCAGAATTCACCATGTGCGATGCTATTAAAAACATATGTATTTCTGATTCCAAAGTGAATAGGTCAGGATCAAAGTTATTTCCATGTGCTTCCCGGAAAAATTTAGTATTGCGTGCTTCTCGCAATAATTTAATGCCACGTGAACCCGTAATTACGTGCCACTTTCATGAATCCGTAAATAAATTCCACTTTCGTAAATCCGTAATTAAGCGCTGAAATGAAAAACCCTTATTAGATTTAACAATTTCAAATTAATAAAAGCGAAGTACACTTACCCACTTTCGGCTTTGCACATTATTACAAGGTGAACCAACTAACTTAAAAGCACCTAAGTACTTGATGTTTTTCAGGCTAAGCTCAAGTTCACAATTTGCAAAACCCATTTTGTGCAATGCTTAAATCGAAAAGGAAGACAAAATTCGCGTATCTAACCAGGTAGATAATATCCCTCCCAGACATAGATGGTTTTTAAAATGTTGTTTTCAACCAAACACGTTCCTACGAGGTCTGTATGTATCTATGGTTGTCTATCTATCAGAATAAGTAGAATACAATGCCTAGCCAACGGTATTGGTAACAGAAAAATGTAAACTGCTACAATATTTTCGTATAAAATTATACAAAACCACATAAAAATTAATAACCAAAAATCACATTTTAAATTTATTATAATCTTTAAAAAAATAAAAGCTTAATGCTATATTGAAATAGAGTAAATTTGCAGTATTTAAATTATAATTACACGTACTCGTAAAAACCTACCCGATGTTGAATAAGCAATCATTTCAATTTAGATAGCAGTCGAAATTGTTCATGAATACCCATTTAACCGTAAACATAGTAGGAAATGTAAAATTTAGTTATGTAGGAGCGTGTAATTCGTAAGCAAACACGCATTCAACCAACTTGTATACTTGTGTAAGTATACAACAATATTCACAACATGCTCACATGTAAAGATAAGGCATATACTTGCGTGCATTTAAATATTCGTATATGTGTAAACATGTTTAAAAGTTTAGCCGTGTATAACACAACCTTAAATAGAAAAGTACATACAAGCGAAGTCAGCGTGGGCGACACACACCTACAAGAACACACGCATATCCATTTTCACGTATTGATGCATTTTCACACGTCTGTATCAACATACACGCATGCAAACACGCATATACAGATTCACAGGCGCCTATGCAGACGCGCACACGTAGTAACACGCAAACGTGCACATGTGCGCAGTGATCAACCCACTTCAGTAATTTATATGACATAAGGCAATTTATATTAACAGTCTCTACTACTAATTTATCCCATGTTACTACTGTCAAAAATTTTAATTAGATCTCAAATTTTAATTAAAACTTCAACTAGAACTGCACTTCAATACCCCTTATCGTCTATTTATACCTTATTCAACTGTTTTAAGTATTTTGAGTACATGCTAAAAATTATATAAATGGGTCTCCAATTGTATGGTTTGTGAAGCTTTGTTAATCTATCGATAAAGTCCATCCCGACTCAAAACCTATCAATCATCTTAGTGTACAAAGCCTTCGTTTACATTGCGACCATTATTCCATTCGAAAGTAGACCATACGACGCGGCGTTACACTGCCTTTTTCTAAATAATGTTTTGTCCCAGAACATTCTGTGACACAAAAGTTGGAAGTCCGTGTGGCAGTAAGGAGAGTCGGGCCCGTTTCTGCAATTCCCATGTTGATAGAAGTAGCAATTAACACTCTTCATAACAGGTGCCGTATCATTTGGATTGTAACCACACACCAACAATCTGGCCCGCGACTTAATGGAACAGTACCGCTAGCATATTTCGTACCACCCTACAGTCCAGCCCATCGAGCCCACAACTGATTTTGTTCATCCTAACGAGCTTAACTGTTTGTTCATCCCACTGCTTGCCGTTCTTCGGCATTACCAGCATTATCATTATCGTAGGGTGCTAACCGGTTAACGTGCAGCACTGTTATTCTTTCTTTCGGAAGCATCCAATATACCACGCTGTTGATCCTTTTTACGACTTCGTACAGACCCACCTAATGTCATCACAACTTCGGTGACAGTCCACGCTTTCGTCTGGGATTGTATAGCTAGACGAGGTCACTCTCTTGTAAAGCAAACTCTTCCACCTTAATGTCATATCTGGCCTTCATCCAAGTGCTTGCGATCTGGATATTTTTCCTTACAACACCATGGGCGCCATGCGCCTTGCGTTGAGCTTTTCAACGTATCTCTTGCCCACGATGTCTTCTCTTGACTTACAACCCATACTCAAAGTCACACGGTAAACGTATCTGACGTCTCAGTATAGCACATATTGGTGTATGGTCAATACTCTTTTGAACAGAAGACCGATAGGCCAATAAAGATAGATGTAAATATTAATACCTGCCTTACTGTTAAGAGGTCATCTTAAAAAGGTACTAGCCAAATATGCTGGTACAATGGCGTTGTTGGGGTCTTTCTCATCCCCAGTAACCGGCAAACTTTTTGGAATAACGCCTACTCAAAATTTCTGCCGCTATCAGCGTGCAAGTCTATTGAAACCTCAAAACGGCAAAACAGCTTTTTTACCAGTACGTCAGCGACGGTTGCAGTTTTTTGGTTTGGTATAGCATACGCTTCAGTCCATTTCCTAAAAGTAGTCCATGGCTACCAATAAGTATTTATTCCTGGAGTCGGTCTCAAAGAATGGACCTGCGATATCGATTGCCACTCTCTCAAAGGGGTTTCCCACGTAATATTACCTAAATGGAAACTTACGGTTTCCCAATGATGCATACAGGTAACGCTTTCGGTACTGTTCTTTATCATTGTCCTTGCAGCCTACCCAGTACAACTTTACTTGGACTTTGCCAAAGCTGTCTTAACGCCAAAACGCTCCACCGAATTTTTATTGTATAGATGTTCTAAAACTTCCAACATTCGGCTTTCAGACAACACCATCTGAAACATCCTCACGGATCCACTTTCATTCTCCAAGGATCTCACCAACATCCATTTTTTACCTTCAGGGAATTTCAATGTGCACAGTACGTGTTACTCAATGGACTAACATCATGCCAAGATTGACATCGCCTCTGGCTTTCTAACCCAGAACAACATCTAGGTCCTTGTCATTCTCCTGTTCGGTCCGCATCTGTACTGGCTGCCAATTGTCGTTGTTCTCTGTACTCCTACCAATAAAATCACATTTTACCTGAGAAACGTGGACGGCCATTTTCTGGGCAGAATCTGTGCAGGTCGGCTTTCGCTATGTTCAGTCGGCCCCTTTTATTAATTTCGGCTCCACAGGTTCTTGCACCGCTTACATAGGTGCTGTGAAAAAATCTATGATACTTTTATCGTGAGCACTTTTTCTTTTACAGCTGGTCACGCGGTACTTGTCGAACCACTTCCATCACGCTCTATTGGTTTAGTTTTTCTAGAGCCGCCTACATTGCTACAGATAGACGCATCGTTTGCTTTGCCGCTTTGTCAACTTAGCAATAAACAGTAACGTCCGTCAATGCAGCTTTTCAAGTCCGCATGCAATAGTGCATTAAAGTTACCAACTTATTATTGCTCACTTTTAATCAGCACTGCACCACACGAAACACCTACCCTAAAAATTATTTTGCCCATTCTAATAAATCTTGTTAAATGTTCTAATTTTAGCTTTTTATACCAGCGTACTTGAAATTGAACAAGCTCCAATTCTAGGCACTTCATTAGTCCACCAGTAATCAAATAATCTAACATAACAATTGTGTTAGCATTATAAATGACCCGATATCACCTATAATTCACATCTCAACTTGATATTAACGTATTTGTGCACCATCTAGAACGCTTATTTACTATAGTTTATTTTATATCCTGTGAATAAGAACGTCCAAGGACATCGGTGGTTTACATTCCTACAAAATCACTAATTTAAATAAAACAATAAGAAATTGTTATTTCTTTATGTAAGAAAACTAGCAAGTTTTAACGATTTTATTTATTATCGCTTCAATCAATACGTTATGGATTTTTATCCTATCGGCGCGACAGTAAAATCTACAAATACGTAAAAGTGATTTACTATCTTTTGCAAATCAAACACACTACTGTTGAGCCCTGCACACTTTTAACCCACGTGACATACATCTTGTCGTGGTTACATGTTTACTTCTCTTCTTGAACTTAACTTCATATTTGTCAAGCTCAGTTGCTGTATCCCATTTTTCTTTCTACCAATTTTGTTCTCACAATGCAACATATTTTATCTATGTTCAATACAAGGTTATTGTACACCAACTGTTAATTATAAAAAAATGTTGTATAGGATTCGCATACCTAGCGTATTGCTGCATTTAGATTTATTTTCTTCGCGGTTTTAAAATAAGTCAAGGTCCTGGATTATTGCGTTTACAATGTATTTGATACAACTAATGTTATACCTTATAACGTTATTTTCCGTAAAATCTTTCTGAACAGAGTGTGTCCATATTTATTCTGTCCCTCCAAAACTAAACTTTTCCTTTCAAATCTAGTCGATATCTAAAGTAACGCAAACTTATTACAGTACATTTTTGCACGAGCACTTTCACCTCTACAACCGCAGCTGACGCTTACATCATCAACTTACTACTCGAAAGAGATAATTACCAATACGAATCAATCGAGATGAAATGACCAGGCCACTTGCTGTGCTGCCTCCTGGACTGTTTATGTACATACATACTTTTAACCTCTATGTAATTTAAGTAATTATGAAGTTACTATATAATTTTATATATCTTAGTTCTTTTCATTGCTTTTTTACGCACATATGAGAAATTACTATGTATTTTTATATAAAATACAATATGTTAATAATGTTTTAATTATGTGTACAAAGTTAGCCTTTTTAAAAATATTATTGATTTGTTCTTAAACCAATTGACAACTAACATTCGACGATTTCGTTATAAAACTTGATATAGCCTGAAATTCATTTAACGCTTTTTGAATGTCTATCAAGGTTTTCTGAAATTAAATTGACTTATCTGAATTACACTTGACAATTTCTGAAAATAAAATGATAAATCTGAATTACAAATGATGTTCGAAAATTGAATTTATATATTTTAAAATTAATCTATCAATTTTAAAATAATTTTGGTACTATTTGAATTAAAGTTGGAAAAAGTGTAATAGTAAATTTTACTTGGAATCATACATCTCAAACGTAGGATCCTGAAAATAATAAAAGGGCTTTTAGTTTTAGGTCAGAATGAAGACATTGTATGTGTTGACAGCTATTGCAATAGCTGTATTAGCAGATGACGATGTTCCTGCCTTAAAAGAACTGAAACGTGGAAATCTTGAATTTAGCGCAAAAACCTACACGGTGAGTATTATAAAAAGCGGCTGTTTTTATAAACTATTTTCAATTTTGTCTTTTGTTAAATTAAAGAGTATATTAGTTGAAAAATTTTAAAACAGTGGTTACGGGTAAAATAAGCGGTAACTTACGAATTTGGATTTAGTCTGAAAGCGCCGGTACTCTGTAACAATTTTAACGGTGTACCGGCTAACTACAGTGGTGCGGGAGCGAGTTTCAAAAGAAAAGAATTATGAAAATGTGTAACGCCTTGGAGATACATTAAATAGAAACCGAGTGGAAAAGAAGAAAATTAATCTTTAACAGACGAAACTAAAATTGATATACTCTGTATATTCTGATTTCATGATAGTACTGCTTTAGGCATGGTGTTTGAATAAATTTTTGGTTCTATTAAAGAAATTTCGGGTCATAAGCCTAAAACCACAAAACATTAGCTTTATTTAGGAGTAGCATATTTGACCATAACTCAGGTTCATAAACTCATCCAAAAGCTGCATAAAGGAAAGCATGAATAATTGCTCTAGTTACTGTGTAAACAGACAGTTATAACCATAAATTTAGATAGCCCGGTCATAAGGTTTTAAGAAATAGAATAGAATAGAAGTAGAACTAAGGAGTAAATAACCGTAAAATTATTAGTAAGCATCTTCCATACTATAATTATCCCAAACATACGAGAGATTTTTACCATTTATAATAGAATTGAAAAAATTGACAGAACATGGAAACATAAGTAGTAATAATACTAAATAAACCCCAAACAATAAGCATATTCGTACAAAGTAGTTAATTAGTTAAAGACATAAGCGCTAATTTAGTAAAACTCATATCAGGCTACAGATAATTAAACATACCCTACAATACAATGTATTTATTTAAACTGCTGAATATATGAGCACGTGACGTTAACATAAGTACACCGCATGACATCACGCATCTTTCACGTGATCCGTTCCATACGGTCAAAATAAAGACCGTACAATGACAAAACCTCTGAACTAAACACATAAAGCGTGAGAAAAAAATGACGAAAGCTAGAAAGCCGCGGCAAAACAATTACTTAAATATTTGTAAGCTATAGACGGGAACACATGTAAGGGTGACCGATAAGAGGTTAGTCGAGTACACCCTTTAGCTCTAAATTAACAAATGGAAGTTAAACATGATGGAATCCGCGGATTTTCGACAGAAATCAACATTGATAGAATTGTTACAGCTTGGTTCCAAATCACCAAAGGTTGGTAACGATGAAACTGATAGAACATTAATTCAATTCTGGCTCTAGGGAGTTCTTTATCCCCAATTAGATTCAAATAAGATTCAACTGTAAGTAAAAATTAATTTTTTTGTTAAGTTGGTGGCATTTGTGAATGATGTTTATTCGAATACATGTTTTTAAACTTTATACAACGACCATCAATAGTGTAAGGTAGAGTGTTTATCCTATTATAGACATAAGCCCTGTACATTGCAAGTTTAATTGAAAGCTTGAGACGTGTTGCAAATTATTATAGTTGGATCATCAAGGCTATGTTAAATTGAATATGAAGTGATTAGTACAAATTTACAATTCTGTGTGTATTTGATTTCAAAAATATTATTATGTTGCTAATATTTAAATTGATTTAGGTAACTTTTAAATTGTGTGTGTATAGCTGTTTACAAGAATAATGAGAATATGTTGTATTAAAATAAATTTAGGTGACGCAGTAAGCTGAAATTTGTTGTTTTCTTTGTTTAAACATATAGCGTAGCATTTTCTAAAAAGAACATCATTTTATCTGGAGGGCGACGTAATTAGAATTCCAGGAATACTCATTGTCTATAGAATGCTGACTAGACTTGACTAGATAAATTGACGTCCATAATTTAAGATATGTTGAAAGCCTTTCAAGGTAAATGTTAGTTGTAACGCAGTTAAAAATTGCACCTAGTTAATTGTTACTGTCGTTAACAGCTGATCCGAAACGCCAATAAATGAAAAATAATAGTTGGTTGTGCAACAACGTTCTTAAGACAAAGAAAGCAGAAGTATAAACAGAATGAGGAGCTTACGCAGAACAAGCACTATGACAAAAAGTAGGACGAAGAATAGGAAGAAAACCCTAAAACCTAATATTAGAAATCTAAGTTGCAAAAAAATGGGCTATTAATTACCACGTAAGTGGGTCAAATAAATGTACACTAACTGATTTAGAGATAACAGGACGCTACAATGTTGAGATTTCAATAATAAACATCTGTACCAACTATTAACGATGATAATGAATTTAAATCCACTATAAGTAAAATCAAAGCTTGCAAAAGGCATTCCAAAACTATAAAACAAAAAATGCCAAACCTCAATAATAATTGGTTGGTTCTACCTAAATCCGTAATCAATTTATTATATAAATAGAATGCTGACACAAAAATGTCTCAACAAGAAGGTTACAAAGTTGAAATAAAATTTAACCTACACTTTACCTCTGTTAACATTAATAAACACTATGAGAATACAAATACTTTTCTAAAAAAAACCATTATTCACTAAAATCAGACTGACCAGGTATTACTAAAAGAAAAGAAAACATTAAAAAAAGTCAACTCAATCACTAATACTAACATAAACTGTAGTTTCCAATATTTATATACATGACGCTCTAAAGAGTATTTTTGGAAATGTCATAATTAACACAGAGAGAACAGTGCAATACCAACTTTTGCTTATCATCTTTCAATTTTCCATTAAAAATACTTTAAAATTAGTACACATTTATTCTTAATTTCTGGAAATGTTCAAACTTTATTTTCTGATAATATTAAACTTAAATCTTGAACAAAATGAGTTCCGTCGCTATTCCACAATCCAACAAAATAATCATTTTCACTTTCTGTTAATTTACCACTCTATTCTTACAAATCATTTACAAATTATATTCAATATCATATGTACATAATTAGAAATCATTAACAAAAGGCTCGCATTTTACTCATGCTTTAGTTGTAGAAGGATAAGGATGCCCAAAACACCAATCCTTTTTTTCGTCGTTCTTTTCCAGCTAATAGCAGCTTTCTTAACAGAAATCAATACCACTGACCTGTACGTTCAAAATCTCTTTATTATCGGTGTATACACGAGCTTCAAAGTTTCCGCGCGCAAATTAACGTTCTTTGTCGACATTTTCAAGCGAAGTTAATAAATAGCTTGTGCACCGAATTTTTTCCTTCGACGAAATCTATGTCTACATCTTGAAGCTGTGGTCCGTATTTTACTTTAACTTCTCTTGACCTTTTTTCGTTCGGGCTTAGTCATTATATACATTTGGTGTTGGGCGTCAATAAGAAAGTGATGTGATACAGATACAGCAAATTGCAATTAAAATTTCTGACTTACCTCAATTGCTAACTTTTCTTTGCCTAGCTAGCTCAACGAAATTGATGAAGTTTACAAGATGAAATCAAACACAGCAATATCATAAAGCATCTATACAGTCTAAAATATTTTCTCTCATACACAAGAAAATAGAAAATTTACAGCATAGTTTCTTTCAAACATAATCTTATTCTTAACAAGCACTTAATTATCAAAAAAAATTTTCACCTAATGTAGGTTTAAATTTACAGAACCCAAATTTCTTCTCCTGTGGATAGTTTACCTGTCTTTTTTCCCCGCGTTTGTAAGGTTTGTTTTGGCGAAAAAATCCTCGACAGATAGTCTATTAAAAAAATCAGAGTGTTTAAAACTCTGGCCACAAACTTTCCTTGTAAATATCCTTTGCTGCCGTTTTTTTTTCTCTTCTCCAACTTTATAATTACCACGCTCCAAGTTAGGTGTCTGCAAAACAAAGTCTTCCGACGTAACTAGGGGTCTATTCCTTGGGTAGAGCTATAAGCAATGGGGGTAAGTCGAAATCTGTGGGGGTCACACTCAAACTAAAACAAACAGGCGCCACCAAGTCCAGATTGATTCATGTTAATGGCATGGCAAATTTCTAAGGGCGGACGTGGAGACCCAAAGAAAAAAGATCGCCTTCGCTGACAAAAACCTGTCTTAACAGAATAAGACGCTGTTCCTGTAAGGAAGAATAATAATTAAGTCACATAGAAAATGGGAACACTGTTTGTGTCCCTCAAATATGCCTAAAAATGCAAAAAGGATATTTTCTACATAAGGGTAGCATCAAAATTTAATTCTTATTGCTTTTTGGTTGTCAGGTCTGATCAAACTAGATCAGAATAAAAGACTTTAAGCGTGGATTATTAATTTACTAGAAAGAATTTTTTGTTTCTGTAAATAAAATTCAATGCAATAAAATTAAATGAATACTTGAATTACTTGAAAAATTAACGTAAGGTTTATCAACTTGATTCTTACTCAAATATATTACAACACAATGTGACTGGTTACACTAATGTTTTCTAACCCATTCAGATCTGTTTAGGTCAGTTACAAATTAATATACAAAAATTTCTCGTTAAGTTAAAAGTACTAAAATCGATTTGAAGTCGAAATGTTCACAAAGATATTCTCTTTTTTTTTATCAAAGGTGGTAGTAATGTAATACTAAACATCTGCTTGCAATGATGCAATTGTTGACAGCATATTTCAAACAAACAAGTGATGTAGCCGCAGCTGTTATTTTATGCTGAAGCCACGTGTTGTCACATATCTACTAAACTAAGTGAAATTTAAATTTGATACTGGAGAAAACCAGCTCAGCAACAAATAAACTGAATAACAAATTCGTACTTCTATGTAACAAAACAAAATAACGTGCTTTCAGAAGGAAGCACAGAAGAATTCCTTAAAGCTACTACGAACCAAACCCCGGGCTGCTTTCCTTGGCTAGATTGGGAACTGCATCGCCGTGCGGAATCTGCAACTAATTATTCCTGCTTTCCATCCTCTAAATACAGGTGTTGAAGTGAAGTGGGTTTCTTAACATTGATTCAAATTCGTCTAATCTTAGTTGTAACTTTAAGTTTGCGTTCCTAAGCCTTGCGTGTAGCTAATTTTCTTTACGTAGTTTTATAAGTTTTCGTTGCGTAGTTTGTAAGTCTTCGTTGCGCTAAACAAATTTTCAAATTAGATACTATGATAATGAGTATACATTACCAACCGTTACTCAGAAAGTGTGTCTCACAATTAATGCGACCCGCAGGTCACTCGCCATTGTCTTCCTAAACATGTTGTTGCTGCTTTTACCTAACGACGAGTGCCTCTCCCGCGTTCTTGCATGGTGGGAGGGTCCCGAGGGGGGTTGTCAATCCTCTCAACGCGCGTGCAAGTGGCTGTGGAATACACCGACATCCAAAACAAATAGACTAACGAATCTAGATACTGTTTTAATGTAAAATTTGATTGTTACCCGTATTACTACTTTAGTTAATAAAGGTGTTTTAATATTCGTTGTACCTTTAATGAAGAGAATTATTAATTTGAAAATAAAATTGTTACACTACCCCTTTCCTAAAAGAAAAAAAATTTTTTTTTTTAAGGAATAAACTTCAAATATAACAAATACAAAAAATTTTTTTTATATTATAATTATACTAGCCTTTTCTGTTGGTAACTACGTGTACCTGACGTCCATCGGGAGACAAAATCGGGGAGTCACAATCGGTATTAATCAAAATTGGGAGGGGGTCAAATTAGAAAGTCAAACACTCCACGGGACAAAAAAATTCAAATTTACAATAATTCTTTAACTTGAGGTTCTTACTTCTAACAAGGCTAATATTTACTACCTGTAACCAAACATTTTACAATTTATTTCAAATTCCACAAAAAAAACTTCACTTCCTGGAGCTCAATTAGCTCTCCCTCTACAAAAAAGGAATGCTTGCTCATCAAAACAGCATAACTATTCAAAATATTATCACTATAAGGTGACAATCAAAGCTAAGGTAACCTAACCATAAGGCTACTTAACAAATTCAAATACAAAATATTATCACTTTATTACAAAGAGATAATCAAAACGAAGGTAACCTAACCATAAGGATACTTAACAAATTCAAATACAAAATATTATCACTTTATTACAAAGAGATAATCAAAACGAAGGTAACCTAACCATAAGGTTACTTAACAAATTCAAATACAAAATATTATCACTTTATTACAAAGAGATAATCAAAACGAAGGTAACCTAACCATAAGGTTACTTAACAAATTCAAATACAAAATTGAACCAAATAGGGCTGTAATCTCCTACGCCCTACTGATTATCCTATCACTAAGTTCCAACAAACAACAGATCTCATTAGTGATGGACTAAATGGTGAGACTCACCAAGCCAACTTTGACCTTATCAAACCAAAGAATTTCGAACGGTCAAAAAACAAGGAAAGAATAAACTAATATTCTCTCTACCTAGATATGTAGAAATCAGGACTAACAATTAAATAGCCCACCTACTTCTACATTGTAAAGATATCTGCTAAAGACATCTTCTAAACACATTTCCGAATAACGCGCGAGCAAAAAGACCAGCGTGCACACCAAGGCACACCTCAAACCTACAAAACCTACAAAATCTCTAACCACTTATTTCACTTTTCAAACAAAATACTCAAAATTAGTGAAACGACACTAAATCAAAATCGGAATAAAACAAAGCAAACCACTACTGTATTACTTAACATCAAAGAGATGACCGGACCGGAACTAATCGTCAGGATCATCATTTTCATTTGGATACGATGCTTCAACTGGTTTCAAGTCCTTCACGTGCCATTTCCTGCTCTAGTTCCATCTTCGTTCTCTAACTCGTACACTAAATTGGAATGTTTTTTTCGAACTCTACTCAAAACAAACTTCGGCGCTAACTTAGCGGAGAATTTATCACTAGCACTCGAGAGGACCTTATTAGCTCTCCAAACACACTCTCCGACTCGGAATGAAATGTCTCTTCTCCTAAGATTGTAGCGTTTACTCGAACGTTGATAAGCTACATGCAAATTTTCACGGACATTTCCAAAAATATCAAACAAAAGTTGACGATCCAGAACATAAGACGGTCTACTGCTGGAGACGACATCAACATCCTCACCAGGTTTAAAATTATCATTATAAGCTTTTCCACTTAAGGGTACCTGACAACCAAAGACTAAAAAATTTGGAGAATAGTTGGTGGACTCATGTTTTGCTGAGTTGATTGCGTATTGGATCTTTGATATCTCATTATCCCACGTATCATGTCCTTCTACGTATGAACGGATTGCTGTACCAACTGTCTTATTGATTCTTTCCACAAAATTGCATTGGGGAGCATAAACAGCATTATACCAAATCTTTTGAATTTCGTACCTTGCACACAAAGCTTTAAAAATACGTCCAATTAATTGTGGACCATTATCACAAATAACAAACTGTGGTACACCGTAGACAAGAAATACTTTTTCCTCCAAAAATTTCTCAATCACATGTGCCGTGGCACTACGCAAAGGTTGCAAAATCGAATACTTCGAGAACCAATCACCAACAACTAAAAGCCATTTATGTCCGCGTTTGGAACGAGGAAACGGACCCATCAAATCTAAGGCAATGGTTTGGAACGATAGTCCAACCTCTTTCTCCTTTCCCATCATCCCAAGGGGGCCTTTATTGGGTGGTTTTTGAGCACCACAAATCAAACATTTCCTACAAAATTTACGTACGTCAAAGATCATCTTTGGCCAATAATATAATTCTTGGACACGAGACAAAGTTTTTAAAGAACCAAAATGTCCTGCTGAAGGGGGGTCATGACATGATTTAATGACATCTATACGCTGAGATTTTGGCACTAAGTACTTCCACTCTACAACATTCGCCGAATGCGGTAATAGGAAAGTTATAAACTTATAAATAAACCCATCTTCCACTTTCCATTGTGGGTAGCTTTTGGGCGACAACAAAATTTTCTTTCTCAAAGATTCATACCACAAGTCTACGCCATCAAGTTTAATCTCTACTAAATTAACTTCTGGATTTTCTAAGGGAACACCACGACTAAGACAATCTGGGACTATATTAAACTTTCCTTTCCTATGCACCAAATCAAATGAATGTTGCCTTAATCGAACTGACCATCTGGCAAGTTTTCCAGTTGGATTCTGAAGATTACTCAACCAAAGTAACGAAAAATGATCAGTGACAACTGTGAAGCGAACTCCTTCCACCCACGGACGAAATTTCTCAATTGCAAAGATAACTGCTAAACACTCTCTTTCTGTGGTGGAATAATTGCGCTCTGTACGGCTCAGGGTTTTACTTGCGTACGAAATTACACGCTCTTCTCCTCTTACATTTTGTATCAAAACAGCTCCTAACCCAGTGTTGCTTGCGTCACACTCAACAATAAAGGGTGCCGAGTAGTCTGGCTGCGAAAGAAGAGGTGCAGAAACTAATGCTTGCTTGATCCGCACAAATGAATTTTCTGCTTCCGCACTCCAGTTTACAGTTTGACCTTTTTTTCTTACTCTTAATGAGGTCATTGATAGGCGAAACTAATGACGAAAAATTCTTTATAAAGCGACGGTACCAGCTGCACATTCCTATAAACCTTTTAATCTCCGTTGTGGTTTTCGGACGAGGAAAGTTAACCATTGCCGACACCTTATCGGGATCTGTACGAAGTGAGTTAGAACCTACTATACAACCCAAAAATTTAAGAGACTTTTTAAAAAATTCACATTTACTTATGTTTATAGTAAGGTTAGCTTCTTTTAAACGTTGCTTAACCTCTACCAATAACTTTAGGTGTTCTTCAAAAGATGACGAACATAATATTATGTCGTCCAAATAGCAAAATACATGGGGTTCAAAACGTGGACCAAAAATTGCATCTACTAAACGCTGTTGTGTCTGCGCAGCATTTTTCAATCCAAATGGCATGCATGTAAATCTAAATCGTCCTCGTGAAATAACACTGAAGGCAGTCTTATCCTTAGACGACTCACTAAGAGGGATTTGCCAAAACGATTTTCTCAAATCAAGTGATGAAATGTAGTTCGCACCTCTCAACATATTGAGAATTCTATCTACGTTCGCAAGGGGGTACGAATCATGAACAGTTAAGTCGTTCAGGGTTCTACCATCAAAACAGAAACGATATTCTCCATCTGTTTTCTTAACCAACAAAACTGGAGAGGACCACGGACTAGTACACGGTTCTATAACTTTAAGTCTAAGCATGTCGTCCAACTCCTCATTCAATATCTTACTCATATATGGTGACATGACATATGGTTTCTTATGGAAGGGTTTGGCATTGCCTGTGTCTATGTCCATTTCAATTAGGTGAGTTCGTCCCAATCTATCGTCGCTGCTAATCTCACTAAATGAGCTTATCAACTCTTGTGCTTGCACACATTGAGCATCTGAAAGGTCATGTAAACCAAATAAGGAATCTTTAGTGTTCAAAGGGATGGAAGACGAACCTATATACCCAATGTCGTTCCCAATGTTACTTTGGATAAACCAATTATTACTTCTAAAATCAGCAACTACACCAAATAATTTTGCAAAGTCACTACCGAAGATAAAGGTGTGAGGTAGGGACGGAACCACTAATGCATTAAGGATACGGCAGTCATTACCTATACAAATTGGCAAATCAACTGAGCCTACAACAGACTTTATTGAACCATCAGCTGTAGTAATACCTGTTTTTGCTGAACTAAAAATTTTAAGTCTAATTTCCTAATAATTGAAAGAGCTAAGGATCCTACCACTGAGGTAGTGCATCCCGAATCTAGAAGACCGGTAATGTCTCTATCCATTAACTTCACCATAATGTAAGGTCGATTATCACACTGCTTCTCAATGAACAAAGTATTATTCCTAGGCTTCGGAGAGTCCTGACAAAAATTTTTAACAACTGTAAGCCATCTCGACCACTCGTCTTTACAAAAGTATTTTTCTTGTTTACAAATCATAACCATGGCCTTATTACGCGGAACAGGATGCCGACCACTATGCGCCTGCCGCCTTACTGGTTTTTTGAGCATTGTGGACACGACGTAGCCTTAACGCCTTTTCGACCACATCCAAAACAAAAAATCTTTCTGGTTGCTCTACAATCTCTAAACCAATGTCCACTACGGGAGCAATTCCAACAAACAAAATTATTTCTCTTGTCGGGACTAAAGGAATTACAAACTGAGGACTCCAAAGAGCTCTTATCCGCTACTGTTACTTGGGGATTAACTAATTTATTCTAAAACACCCTACTCTTAACAGCACAAACTTTTTCATACAGCACAGGATGTTTGTTCTCAAATGGATGCTTAGAAGGATTACAAATCTTGTCAGGTTTACTAGAAGATGCTGAAACCAAGTTTAGTTTCATCAAAGAAGCTTCTTCTAACCTTCTACACAAATTTACTAAGGTAGACAAATCTTGAATGTCCGACAATGCAAGTGCTGAAATATATTCAGGAACCAAATTTGTCCTTATCATCTTAACTTTAGTAACTTCTGCTGGCTCCTTGGTCAGTCTACTAAACAGGGTTTGCATATGCGCGACAAATAAAATAATCTTTTCGTCTTTACCTTGACGACGATTTCTGATCTTTTCCCAAATGTCATCATCTGAAGAACCGGGTAGAAAATCTTCCCTTAAACGTTCTAACAAGGAGTTCCAGTCTCTCAATGAATTTTTTACTGTTCTAAACCAAACTAAAGCGTCACCCACAAAAAGTTCACATGCTGATCCAAATAAATCAGCATCGGATACCTTACGAGATTGTGCTAAATCACTAACTCTATCTAAAATGAATATAGTTGTTTGGGATCACCTGAGAATTTTACAGGCCATGAACCTATAGGTACGGAAGGCGTTACATACGAAGTCGAATGAATAGGTGCACTAGCAACTGAAGGAGATACTACAACGGACCGATCCAAATAGGTGGACTCTGTACTTTTATTGATTTTATCGTATAACTCAGCTTCAAGGGTTAATATCGTTGCTACCGTCTCATTTCTGAACTTACTTGCTTCCTCGGAATTTATTGAAGGAATTTTCATGCGCTTAACTCGCCCCGAAAGGTGGTTTAACCTTGAACAAGCTCTCCTAAAAATTGAGTCTGATGAGTCACCTTCAAATTCGGACACAACATTACGAACTGACTCGACTGAAACTGAAATTTCTTTACTTTCCGTTGCAAAGTCTACTTCATAACACGAAAGATCAATCAAACAACCAGGCTTATTTATTTCTTTAGCTAACAATCTACCTAAAATTTTTCTTTTCTCCAACACTGGTCTCTCACTCACCACTCCTCTGATTCTCAGCTCATACTCCAATTCTTCTTTAAGTAGACAAACAATTTGGAATTTTTCCGACATGATTACTCAAGCCTAATGGAATCAAACCGATAAATCTAACTGATCTGAACCTTACAAATGTTATCAAAACAAATTCGTACTACTAAAGGCAAAAATCAAAAGGTGTTTTTAGTAAAATAATTTTTGCCAAAACAATATCAAAAAAATTATATGGGGTCAAAATAGAACGAAAGTCAAAAATAAATTCGACCAAGTTAATCAACTGACTGTATGGGGGTTAATGTTACAACCAATCTTTCAAACAACCAAACTTCAGTGCAAGACAGACTTTGAACTAACCATTTTCAACGCAACCAAATTTTAAGTAAACTAATTTCGAAATACATTAAATTATGAACAAACAAATTTCTAGCTAAATCAAATTAGGAACAAACAAATTTTTAAGTAAATCAAATTATGAACAAACAAATTTCGAGGTAAATCAAATTATGAACAAACAAATTTCGAGGCCCCACGTTGGGCGCCAGTGCTGCCGTTTTTTTTTTCTCTTCTCCAACTTTATAATTACCACGCTCCAAGTTAGGTGTCTGCAAAACAAAGTCTTCCGACGTAACTAGGGGTCTATTCCTTGGGTAGAGCTATGAGCAATGGGGGGGTAAGTCGAAATCTGTGGGGGGGTCACACTCAAACTAAAACAAACAGGCGCCACCAAGTCCAGATTGATTCATGTTAATGGCATGGCAAATTTCTAAGGGCGGACGTGGAGACCCAAAGAAAAAGATCGCCTTCGCTGACAAAAACCTGTCTTAACAGAATAAGACGCTGTTCCTGTAAGGAAGAATAATAATTAAGTCACATAGAAAATGGGAACACTGTTTGTGTCCCTCAAATATGCCTAAAAATGCAAAAAGGATATTTTCTACATAAGGGTAGCATCAAAATTTAATTCTTATTGCTTTTTGGTTGTCAGGTCTGATCAAACTAGATCAGAATAAAAGACTTTAAGCGTGGATTATTAATTTACTAGAAAGAATTTTTTGTTTCTGTAAATAAAATTCAATGCAATAAAATTAAATGAATACTTGAATTACTTGAAAAATTAACGTAAGGTTTATCAACTTGATTCTTACTCAAATATATTACAACACAATGTGACTGGTTACACTAATGTTTTCTAACCCATTCAGATCTGTTTAGGTCAGTTACAAATTAATATACAAAATTTCTCGTTAAGTTAAAAGTACTAAAATCGATTTGAAGTCGAAATGTTCACGAAGATATTCTCTTTTTTTTATCAAAGGTGGTAGTAATGTAATACTAAACATCTGCTTGCAATGGTGCAATTGTTGACAGCATATTTCAAACAAACAAGTGATGTAGCCGCAGCTGTTATTTTATGCTGAAGCCACGTGTTGTCACATATCTACTAAACTAAGTGAAATTTAAATTTGATACTGGAGAAAACCATCTCAGCAACAAATAAACTGAATAACAAATTCGTACTTCTATGTAACAAAACAAAATAACGTGCTTTCAGAAGGAAGCACAGAAGAATTCCTTAAAGCTACTACGAACCAAACCCCGGGCTGCTTTCCTTGGCTAGATTGGGAACTGCATCGCCGTGCGGAATCTGCAACTAATTATTCCTGCTTTTCATCCTCTAAATACAGGTGTTGAAGTGAAGTGGGTTTCTTAACATTGATTCAAATTCGTCTAATCTTAGTTGTAACTTTAAGTTTGCGTTCCTAAGCCTTGCGTGTAGCTAATTTTCTTTACGTAGTTTTATAAGTTTTCGTTGCGTAGTTTGTAAGTCTTCGTTGCGCTAAACAAATTTTCAAATTAGATACTATGATAATGAGTATACATTACCAACCGTTACTCAGAAAGTGTGTCTCACAATTAATGCGACCCGCAGGTCACTCGCCATTGTCTTCCTAAACATGTTGTTGCTGCTTTTACCTAACGACGAGTGCCTCTCCCGCGTTCTTGCATGGTGGGAGGGTCCCCAGGGGGGTTGTCAATCCTCTCAACGCGCGTGCAAGTGGCTGTGGAATACACCGACATCCAAAACAAATAGACTAACGAATCTAGATACTGTTTTAATGTAAAAATTTGATTGTTACCCGTATTACTACTTTAGTTAATAAAGGTGTTTTAATATTCGTTGTACCTTTAATGAAGAGAATTATTAATTCGAAAATAAAATTGTTACACCTTTACAAAAAAAAATTATATAATTAGAACTTATTCTACCTTAAATTAAATGACAGATACTTAAACATCAGTGCAGATGACGCATCCTTTCTCTATTCCCCTCAAACTTTCCAGAACATGTTTTGTTTAAAATTGAATTTATGTTATACAGAGTCAATTTGGCTAATTATTTTAAAGCCTTAATTGCTTTATCAATGGGTTTTGCATATACAGAAAGACTAGCATTCTTAACGCTTGAAAAATATTTGCTTTAACGGTAAACTAAAACGTGTTTTTAATGCATATTTATTAAGATTAAAGCATTAGTTTTAACAAGATTGATATAGTTTATACACTAAATTATGCAAACATAAGCGTATTTTTGTGATAATTAATAAGTGAAAATAAATGGCTTTGTGTTTACGTTTAAAATTGATTAACTTTCATAAGGCATTTAATGCGTTTTTACATTATTTCTAAACGATTAAATATTTTTACAATACGACTTACACGGCTGTATTATTGATATGAATTGGGGCTTTTAAATACACGGGATGTGTGTTTTGCTTTCACTCAAAACGTGTTATTATACATATTAATCGCTACGTATTTACAATACGTTTTGATTATAAAGGGTGATTATTTACACACACGGAATTGAATTTTTTCTTGGCAAAATGTAAGCTTGTATTATACAAGATGTAACTATGAATTTTCGGAAATTTCAATTTTTTTGGATTCTTTTATATCTTGGTGGCTTTTATTTGTTGAATTTGTGTTTCAACGACCTATCGTGACTCCCTTATTACGTCAATATTTTCTCTTTCTTGTAATGCACGATAAGCGCGGTTAATGTTCTGTTCCCACAATGTAACGATTCTTTATCTTTGCTGAATAGAAGATTATCGTCTCATTAATTACGTAAAAGTTATGTACTTCCCTTGTACTTTGGATTACTGTTGCAATATGGTATTGTTTGCGTATGCTTGATAATTGGGGCGGGCGACAACTGTCTAATTATAATTTACCTTTCTATGATAGGTGCACGTGTAACGTTTTGTAACGTTTAGATCTGTTTACTTTTGCAGGTTTGAAATAAACGGTCGTCCTTGATGATTACGTAAAGGTTGTATAAAGTACAGATATCGAGGTTAGTTTGTTATCTGAATTACCTTTATAGGAACTAAAAAAATATTGAAATGTCATGTCTAATTACCATTTACTGCTCTTGAAATTTAAATACGGGAGTACGTTCATATTTATTTTGTCCATCAAAATTAATTTATTTTATATTTAAATTAGCACGAGCGCGTTACAGAGTATTACAGTTACAAACTTATATTTTCAATTGAAAATATCAATACAAAATAATATTTTAGTAAAAGGCAGAATTTACACGCAATTCGTTTCTCAGTTTTTTATAATGTTTACAATGTTTTAACAAGAAATTACTTACGAGTTATGAAATTTTAAAGTGTTTAACGATATAGGTGTGCAATATTTACGTATGAATACACGTATTAAATTTTTCTTTATATACTAGATAGTGCTAATGTTAGTAAAAGTGCATTGGAGATTGATACGTTTACGAAATATTTCAATTATAAAAGACTAACAACAAAAACCTCATATAATTGAAACGCGAAACTACCCCTTTTATTAATTAATTAATTATTAATAGGAATAAACGATAAGCGTTTAAACTAGTTTACCGTACAGTAATCATGAAAGATCAATTCAGATTCTTTGTTATGGATGATGCTCACAACCAATATCTTCAGGTTTTCATTCATAACCCAAACGTGCACTTGATAAGCCATATTCGTTTACGAAGCTATTACAATCAACAGCTGTTTCAATATTAACTAAAAATTTTATAATCTTCCTTAATTAGAGCATCGACAAAGAAATTACATATGTATCTAATGAAGACCTTTATTACAAATTATATAGCAATTCTCAGGTTGCACAACCTCCGAAATTGTTAAGACATCTAATTGGCACGTTAGAGGGACACACACTGTCTGTTTCCAATTAATTTTGAAAAACATTTGTTATTTTTACTTTTAGTAGTATAAATGCCGTGGCGTCCTTGAACTTTATCCTTAGCTATACAAAATCAACCTTGGACTCATTCTCATGTAAGAACTGTGTCTTTAGCTATACGAAAATCTAAACTGCCCTCGACCCATTATCATGTAAGAATACTGGACTAGCCTCCAGAGTTAGCCATATTGACTTACAAAGAGTTTTCTTTTTACTATTAGCTCAATGTCATCTGGGCTATTTTTATATTCAGAAAACTCCGGTGTACTTCAGGGATGTTAAGTATAGAGGATCATCCTCGCAAGGACTTACCTGAATTTGGTTCTATCTTCCCGTGATATACTTTTGGCCGCCCTTGTGGGACAGTATACATTTCACCTGTGCCGCCAACGTGTGGGGCTTTACGTTACAAATCCCTACTTCATGAAAAAAGAGATGCACTTCTAATAATGCCGAATATTCTACAGATTAGCCCATAACCTTTATACTTTACTTGAATTCCTTTAGTCAACTCGTCTCATGTTGCTAAAAAGATTTGGTTGGTTACCTTTTTACACAGAATCAATTGCAAGGTATAATATTTTGATCATACATGAATAAGAAAATGACATACAACAGAATTAAGAAAGAGTTTAATTTATTCCTTTCAGGATTGTG
Organism: Platerodrilus igneus; assembly: GCA_036346225.1. Classification (NCBI taxonomy): domain Eukaryota; kingdom Metazoa; phylum Arthropoda; class Insecta; order Coleoptera; family Lycidae; genus Platerodrilus; species Platerodrilus igneus. The sequence goes on from JARFIW010000202.1 coordinate 3,046,589, forward strand.
ATCACTCAAATAATTTTGATCAATAATGTTGAATTATTTTGCAAAACTCTGACAGTAAAATAAATGGGTAAATTTTTATAGCTTTAAACTCCAAAGCTACTGAAATAAGTTTGAAGAAGAGATGCAGTTTTTGCGTCCGTTGCTTACACGAACATTCTTATTAATTTTGTAGAATTATTTAACGGTTATGCTTGGGCGATGCAGTTTGTGTTGTGTTATTAACTTGTAACTATCTATATTAAAGAAAGCACCAGTGTATATATGGTATAGCAGACTTTTATTTTTCAAGACCGGAAACTGCCTCGTCACAGCCCACTCTTCCCCTATCCGTAGGTTAGGTATCAACCACCATAGTGTCTCTACTTACACAACATCCTCCCTTTTTAGACAATACTTAACAATGCTAACTATAAAATTCTTGAACGGCTACAAAACAAAGTCTATGGTTATGCCTAATCTTTATAAAGCATAATCAGACATCCAGGCAGGTTTTTTGAAATTCTTTTTGGTTTGACCGATACAATGGCTTTTGCCTCCCGATCATTAATGGCTGACTGTATGCCAGATTTGCTAGTTTCATTTAACCATTTCTTTTTGAGAGAATTATCCGGCACCATACTACACTCCGGATCATTTTCATCAACACTTTTTTTAGTCTGTGCATGGTGTGTACTCACTGTATTTTGTAAATCTAATTTATACTGTCTATCTATTTTAATCTGTTCCTGAAACGGAGCTTCAATAAGCATTCATCTGTTACGCCTGCATAAACGTTTCTGCGAAATAGGTGAATTTAAAGATGACATTTCTATTACTATTAAGCCAGTTGCAAAACCATTCTTACAAACAACGCCTAGGAGAGTTCCATTAGCTCTTTTGCCTAAACTTGAAAAGGAGTTAAAGAGGCTTATAAAGTTAAATATTATAGAAGCTGTAGATTTTAATACGGAGTGGACAACTTCTATAGTAGTAATACCTAAGGGCGAGTCTGTAAGAATATGTAGAGATTATACAGAACTAAACAAAGCGGTACTTAGAAATCATTACTCTATTCCAAAGGTTGAATGTTCATTAAATTAACTACGGGACTCAAAAATATCTACAAAATTAGATGCAAACTCTGGGTTTTATCAGCTACGACTCGACAAACAGTCGCAGCCGTTAACAACTTTTATTTGTCCATTTGGAAGGTATCTTTTTAAACGACTACCTTTTGAAATTTCATGTGCACCAGAGTTTCTTTCAGCCAAATTTACGAAACTTTTCTCGGGCATGATAGGGGTTATAGTACATATTGATGATATTTTGATTCACGCAACAACTAGAAATGAACATGATTCAATATTACGGGAAGTCCTAAAACGTTTAGAAGTGGAAGGGATCACTCTAAATAAAAGAAAATGTTTTATAGGACTTGATGAAATTCAATTTTTAGGGCATGTTATATTGGAGGCGGGGGTGTAAGTGGTGCCTTCTAGAATAGAAGCAATCACTCAATTTCCAGCACCCACTAATAGAAAAGAAGTGCAGCAATTTATGGGGATGATTAATTTTGCATCTCGATTTATTCAAAATAAATCCCAAATCTTAGAACCTATTACTTTTAAAAAATGATGTAGTTTTTCAATGGGAGGTTGCACAAAAAATTGCATCTCAAGAAATAATAAAGGCTCCACGTCTTTCATTTTTTGATTATAATAAAAGCAATATATTTAGTGCAGATTCCTCTTCCTACGGGATTAGATGTGTGCTAATGCAAGAAGAAAAGGGGGAACGTAAGTTAGTGGCTTACGGGTCAAGAACGTTGACACCTACGGAAATGCGTTATGCACAGATCGAGAAAGAAACGTTAACTTTGACCTGGGCATGTAAGCATTTTCAAGAACATGTTATAGGTATTCCTATTGTTTTGGAAACTGATCATAAACCTCTTTTGCAAATACTACAGTCAAAAAATCTATAGACGAGTTCACTCCCAGACTTCAGAGATTTAGAATTCGCTTTATGCACACCGATTTTCAGGTCATGTATACACTTGAAAAACGGTTGGTAGTGGCAAATGCACTATCATGGAGTCCTTTAAAAAATACGCCGCAAAGTGCAGAGTTGTCTTCGGAGAAAGATGCTCATGTTAAATTGGTAGTAAAATCACTACCAATTAAAGATTATTTTTTAGAGAAAATTATCTCAGCATAGTCTGCTGATTTAATTACTCAAAAATTAAAACTATATCCAACTTCTGGTTGGCCGGAGAATCACATGACACCTCTTGAATTAATTGCTTATTTTCAGTATTATAATGAGATAAGCGTAGCTGAGGGTATTTTGCTAAAAGGTAGCCGAATTGTTATTCTAGCGAGTTTACAATTGGAGGTTCTGAATTTCATACACACAGGGCCTCAGGGTATAGTAAAATGCAGGAAGCGGGCCAAAAGTTCGGTGTGGTGGACTGAACTATCCACGCAAATTGAAAATATGATTAGAGCATGCTCCAAGTGTGTCCAAGAAAAAGTTAATATTAAGGAATCATCTTTAAGAGAATATTCTCCTACCTGACCATGGAAAGTTATTGCTGTACACTTGTTATTATTATTACCTATATTACCAGAAAAGTTTAGGAAATTGTTCAGAAACATTTACTAATGAGGTTTCATTTTTTAAATAATTCACTTTAGAATGCAATTCATTATTGTGAAATTGTAAAGTACCTAAGTATATAATGCCAGATCGACCCAATATAGAAAGTTTTAAATTTTCCGTAACATATATAATGTTCTCATTTATAACATTATTATAGCCTAAGCTTAGTTTAGTTTTACCTACAACCTCTGGTTGTCCGTCTGGGCCAGATATAACTTTCTTACATGGCATAAGCAAAGTCAATGCCTCACTAGGCAACGTATTATTGGGTATACAAATTACATCTACCTCAGTATCTATTAAAAATGGTATTGTCATATCAATATCCATAATTTTTAGATCTACTACCCAAAGAGAATGATTAGTTATATTAAACACTTCAATGTGACCTATAAACTGATCCTCTACACTAACTTCAGATTCTGCATCAATGTATCTGACCTCCTTTTTCTTACCTATAACTGGATTTTTGCAGGCTCTTTCCCAATGTCCCTTCTTTGAACATCTAACGACATTTTCCATTTTTAGCTGGACATGTTTCTCGTGCATGATATTCAAGGCCGCAAAATGAGCAATTTTTAGAAGTCTCTGTTTTGGTTTTAACTTTCTCCTTAAATTTAGAGCTTCTAGATTTTCTGATAATATTTACTTGAGCTTCGTTACGTAAAATGTTATTTTGCTGTACCTGAATGTTTGCTTGTTTTACCGCCAGAATAGTTTGATCCAAGGTAGGTTGACTTTGTAATTGCAGGCGTTCGCTTGTACTTCTATCTTCCATGCCGACAACAATGCGATCCCTAATTAATTCATTTTTTAGATTGGCAAATTCACAACTTTCTGCCAGGCTGTGTAATGCAGTGATGTATACTTCTATTGATTCACCGTGACGTTGAACACGTGAATTAAATTGAAATCTTTCATAGATCACATTTTTACGTGGAACAAAATAGTCCTCAAATGCCTTTTTCATAAGCACAAAAGTTGTTGGCTTAGATGGAAATTGTGTCAAAATATCCTCGTTTTCTTCGCCCATTAAATATAAAAATGAATTTATTCTATCTTCTTTGGATCTTTTAGCAAGACCGGACACCGACATGTACCTTAACCATCGTAACTACTTCAGCCATAGCGTAATATAACTTGCTTGTCAAAGTAAATAATTCCTTCTATCACTTTGGACTTAATTTATAGATCCCACCGCTGCCACCATGTTGTGTTATTAACTTGTAACTATCTATATTAAAGAAAGCACCAGTGTAAATATGGTATAGCAGATCTTTATTTTTCAAGACTTGACACTGCCTCGTCACAGCCCACTCTTCGCCTATCCGTGGGTTAGGTATCAACACTACCTACACAACATTTTGCATATTAAAGAATTTTATAAAAACCTCGAGAGCCGAACATTGTACGCACTTCATTGATCTTTAGCATAAATACATTGTTTCAAATGCAATCAAATTCTGTTATCTTCTTTTCTATTACATTTGGTTAGCGTCATTAAAAATTTAGTCGCGAATACTGTGATTAAGAAACCCGCAAACTGTTGGCATATGTCTTGCAATGTGTTTGAAAAGGCATATTAAAGTCAAGCTAATTGCAAGACAGCAACAATTGTACTTTGAATCTTGGTTTTCTGCGCTGAAAACCATGAACCTCAATATCACAAAAGTATTTAAATTATACCTCAAGTTTAAAAATATTTAACACCAAAATTCAACAGAAATCGTAAATAAATAATAATGGGTTATTAATGTTTTAGGAGTTAGCAAAGAGTAACACGGGGAACTTCTTGGTATGTCCACTATCTGTTGAAGTAGTCCTTTCTCTCGTGGAGGCTGGAGCAGGTGGAGAAACAGCAAAACAACTTATTGCTGGTTTAAGCCTCCCAAAAACTGAAGCAGAAATACACGAAGCATTTAAGGCTATTGCTCCAAGTTTAAACGTGGACGATCTTTACACCCTCACTAGCGCAAACAAAATATATCTCAAAAATGGGTTTCAAATCTACTCAAACTTTAAAGACATTGCAACTAATGTGTTTCAATCCAATATTCAGGAGATCGATTTTACTAATAGCAACGCTGCACCAGAAATTAACAAATGGGTTTCTGATAATACAAGGGGAAAAATTAAAGACTTGCTTTCCAGCGACGATCTTGATGGATTTACGCGTGCAGTTCTTATCAATGCTTTGTACTTCCATGGGCTGTGGATAAACCCTTTTTATGAAGAAGCAACTAAAGAAAAAGTGTTTCATATAAACAGCAAAACAGAAGTAAAAGTCAAAATGATGGAACAGACTGAAAGATTTAATTACTATAGAGACGAAACTTTAAAGGCTAAATTTTTAGAAATGTATTATTATGGTAGCCCAATATCAATGACCTTTATTTTGCCTGACGACATAGAAGGTCTTCCTGTTTTGGAAAAGAATATAGAAAAAGTGCTGGAAGCTCCAAAATACTCTTTCGCTGAAGTCCACGTGCAAATACCTCATGTAAATATTGAACACAAGATTGATTTCATACCAATACTTAAACAGGTAGGTTTCAGTTGACATAAAAAAGTAAGTAAATAATTTTTTAAATTATTGCAGTTTGGTATAACTGATATATTTGAGAGTAAGGCAAATCTTAGTAGAATTGGTCCCAATAGTGAAAACTTACATGTTAGCAAAGTCATACAGAAAACATTTATTGCAGTTGAAGAAAAAGGAACTACAGCCGCTGCTGCAACAGCTGGTAGGTGTAATTTTTTTGTTCTAGCAACAATTACTAAGATTATTATAATTAGACAAAAAATGTGTATTAATTTAAAACAATGGAGACTTTAATCTACGATGCTATCAAGTAGGGCCTATCAGAGCAAAGTTATCCAATGATACTCAGACCTTGTTTTTAGAATAAAATAGAGCTCCGCCAATACATTTTCTTTACATCGACAAATAGTTTGTGTTTGTAGTATAATCAATTAACATATTTATTTTATAAATATTGGCAAAGTGACTCTTAAAAGCAACCCATTTAAAGTCATAACTTAATAAAAAATTATCAATAACAATCAATTATAACTTACATAGCAATAGATAAAATAAAGTGTGTATCATGCAATAGATATTTACGATACCATTGGGACGTAGACATTATTATCGTACATAACGTGAAATATTTACAACAAGGACGTTAACCCGAGTCGCGTAGCTACATACGTACGATAATAATGTAGTATCTCACGAGTAACGTACAAAACATTATCTAAAATCATTAAAAACTTCATAAATATTTGTTAAAAATAGTTATTAAAATTCGAAAATGTACCTGTGCATATTCTAATTGATGTACTGCGACGGTAACTATAAAACGGATTGACGTTGTCAAACTAACTAATTTTTATTTTTTAATAAGCAATGGGTGGGGTTAATGGTTCAAAATCATCAGGTGAGGACGCTAAGGAATACAGTGGTCTGGAACATAGAATTCCTTTGATCTGATTTAATAGTTAAAAAATTTTCAAGTATTACTAAAGGATTTCTTAGAACCTGCCTGAGATGATATTTCGCCGATTTAATCCCTGAAGCCCATAACCCGCATAGTGGGGGCTAGAAGCCGGACTAAAATGCCAACTGATGCCCCATTTCCTTGCTGAATTAATTAACCCTACCTCATTGTCAAGTAGAAAGTTCCTAACTCCCTTAGTTCTAAAACTGTCCCTTGAAAATTAGTCCCGTTGTCTGAGCATATATAAGTAGTAATGCCCCTACGTGCTACGAATCTACGTAGAGCTGCAGTGAATGCCTGAGTAGTAAATTCACTAACTGGTTCGAGATAATGGCTCGTGTAGTTTTTGGCATCTGGCAACTTCAAAAATTGAGCAATTTGCTTGCCATCCTACCAAATTCGCTTATTCCAATACATTGCGCAGTACGCTTGCCCTTTTAATAATTTGTGAAAAAGTAGTCAAGAGATATATTTGGTGAGCAAAGATTAGCATATTGTTGAAATATTTTATAAAACACCCGTTAATGCAAATTTTGTAGGAAGTTTTGTTTTTGTCTTTATTATGTTTATTAAAACGGCAAAGCCCATGCCTTGAACGTCACATATTTTTAAGTTTTTTAGTTCTTCCCGTCTGCATGCACTTGTTATTCCCAATACCAACGCAGTCTACAAAATAAACGAAATAAGATTTGACAGAAAAATTACTGTTAACCAGTGTGCCTTTGTAAGTAGATAGATATCAGGAGTTTCATTTAAAAATTGATTAGTTTCTTCATTTGTGAGGTTTTTTGATTTTGCAACATGTTTTCATATTTTCTGAGTTTCACGTTTTGGCTAATAACAGTTCCTCAAGTAACCTTACATTTACACATTGCTTACTCCTTTAAAATATTTAAACTTTCTTTCCTGATAGTATTATGCTTAAACTGAAACAAAATTAATGTTATAGCTATATCATAGTCCAAGAGTATAATTATCTACCGGAATAGTAATTTCCAATTGAATTACAACGAACCATTTACAGTTTATATTTACAAAATCACATGTACATCTTTATAAAGCGTTAACAAAAAAAAAAACTCAAATGATACTTACAGTAAAATTACACTTCGTGAGTTTTTATTTGATTAAGCACATCTAGGAACTTTAATGATTCACCTGTTTATTGACTATCAACATGTTAGGCCACCTCATTCCATTTATTTAAATTCCAACTTTCTTTGAAGAGTGAAATCTCATGCTCGACCGACCGAATTTAACTTCCACAATACACGCGTTTTTGAGCATTTTGGTCTATCTATTCAGCAGTTAAAAAACAATTTATTGTCGGTCACTAGAGGTCTACGATCCCCCGTCTACATACTTACGGTAATACTTTAACACGTTTCATTTTTAACCAACTTCCCAATTTTTTCGAACTTAATCGTTGTGTAGAACTTTCCTTTCTTCAAAAATTTTGTTCTCGCGCGTTAATAACGTTCTGTCCATGCTAACGCATTAATTATATGGCTGAATTATGATTATTGTGATTAAACGGTGCGTTGGTAAAATGCCGTTAATCAATGGTTTGCTTTTGAAGTCGTGTGAATGCGTACAAACAAACTTCGTTATGCTGGTTATTTACCAAGATCTATAAGTATTTTTTTAATTTAATACAAATAGTGTAAAGCCTCGATCTCCATTAATGCATACTTTTAATATCTCTGAAGTTTTTCTGTTTAATTTAATATCACATGGATAATATAGTCACGTATAATACCAAAGGATCTCAATTTTGTAGGTTGGTTTGATGCTAGAAGCTCATTTAACTAACTGAAATTAATAATTTCTTTTCAATTGCTTAACGTTGATTTACGAAACGCGCTAGCATTACGGGGTTTATGTTAAGAAACTAGTTCTAGGCAGAACTTAAATTAAAACAATATCATCACCCACAAATATTTGTTGTATTTTCAAAGCATTTTGATCCAGCGTTTGCTGAATAATGTTAAAAATAAGTTAAATGTTGAACTTTGTGGTAATAACCTAATATATTCCAGTAATTGCCGTAGCCGAATCAGCTTTCATAGACCTTGATCCACAACCTCCAAAGGAATTTGAAGCAAATCATCCATTTATTTTTAGTGTCAAATCTCCAAATGGCATTCTTTTTGTTGGTCGTTTTGTTAACCCAAACTAATTTTTACTGGAGATAATTATATTCAATGTAACTAATCACTTGTAATTTTATAAAAATGTCAATAAAAACTATTTTGTGCTTTTAAAATGTGTAGTTAAAATGGAAATCTGTATGGGGATACTTTTAATTTATAGACCACTGTCTAATGTTACATCCATTTTGGTTTATACAGAATCTTTACATTCTAATAGTTCACCAGATATTTGATCTACATTAATCAAGAGTGGATTTTTAACAATAACTGCCTATGAGTATTACTGTGATAAACTTTCGAAAGTAGGTACATCACACTTATGTACTTAGTGAAACCACACTTTAACTACAAACCGTCATGCTATATCTGTATTGTGCGCCTTTACAAAGAGCACTCGGTATGATAGGCTCTGCATTCTACTGGTTGTTGCAGTTTGCATTAAAAAATGTTTCAAGTTAATCCAATATTTTATGTAATTTAGTCTGTATATAACAATGACATTCTTTGAAAAATACATTTAAATACTTGCTCCCGCGGTGCATAGCTTTGCAAGCCTCAAGTCCCTGAAGTTTCGTACCTGTGACTCGAGGTGCAAAATTTTGGAGGTGTGCTGTACTCAGGGCCTTTTGGAATGTTGTGCTTCAGTTGTATGAGAATGACAGCATGGACAGACAAAGTTAATATCAAATAGGTTATAGAAATAGTAGGGGAATAAAGATATCTGTGGAAAACAAAAAAAATAGGATAAATAGAAATGCAGGATACGATCGAATACACTTTGATCTTTTGCCTCCACTCCATGCGTCGCGAATATGTCAAATTGTATTTATTTAAGAAGTTTAGGGTAATCACTCTTCGCTAATATTATTTTCTGCGTCTGTAATGTGTTTACGAATATTGACATCACTATCAGCATCTATTTTTATAAATAAGTTAACTTCTGTATTTGACACTTCAATAATCTTGACTGAATAAGATTTTTTAAGTTTAGGTAACTAGATTTTAATACTACCAGAATCAGTCGCTCGTTGCTATTGGATAATACACATACGTCAAATATTATTATGTTTTATGCTTATTCAAAGTTATACGGCGATTTTAAATACGAATGCACGACGATGTGGAAATAACAGAGTGGAAAAATATTCCCGCACAATTCAGTGCACGTGTACCGAAACAAAATTTCTATTTTTACTCAAATTATAAATAACATCAAATAATATTCCATCTAACTTAAACTCCATTAACAGTAAATTCCGGAAATATAAATACACATGCATTAACCTTAAAAACAACATACAACTAGCTAGGTATTATTTACAAAAATCCTTAAAAAAGTCATTTATTCATACATAATATTACCATATCATTGTTCTAATTTCCCAGAATGATGTACACAACCCTTAAAATCCAGTTTCTGGAAAGACGCTTAATAACAACACATAGAAAAACAACGCAACACCTACCTCTTTTTTAACTATTTCAATGTCCATTAATAATACTGAGTTTCACGTTTTGGCTAATAACAATTCCTTAAGTAAGCTTACATTTACATATTGCTTACTCTTTTAATATATTAAAACTTGCTTGATAGTATTATGCTTAAACTTAAACAAAATTAATGTCATCCTTATATTATAGTCCAAGAGTATAATTATCTACCGGAATATTTATTTCCAATTGAATAACTACGAATCATTTACAGTTTATATTTACAATTTTACACGTACACCTTTATAAAGCGTTAACAAAAAAGAAAAGCTCAAATGATACTCACAGTAAAATTACACTTCGTGAGTTTTTAATTGATTAAGCACATCTGGGAACTCTAATGATTCACCTGTTTATTGACTGTCAACATGTTAGGCCACCTCATTCCATTTATTTAAATTCCAACTTTCTTTGAAGAGTGAAATCCCATGCTCGTCCGACCGAATTTAACTTCCACTTTACACGCGTTCTTGAGCATGTTGATCTACCTATTTAGCAAAGTTAAAAAACAATTCATCATCGGTCACTAGAGGTCTTGCGGTCCCCCGTCTACACATCTACTGTATTACTTCATCACGTTTTATTTTTACCAACTTCCCAATATTTTCAACTTAGTCGTTATGTAGCATTTTCTTTCTTTAAATATTTTGTTCTCGCACGTTAATAACGTTCTGTCCATGCCAACGCGTTAATTATATGGCTGGATTTACGATTATTGTGATTAATCGGTGCGTTGGTAAAATGCCGTTATTCAATGATTTGCTTTTGAAGTCGTTTGAATGCGTACAAATAAACTTCGTTATGCAGGTTATTTACCAAGATCTATCAGTATTTTTTTAATTTAATACGAAGAGTGTAAAGCCTCGATCTCCATCAATGCTTACTTTTAATATCTGTGAAGTTTTTCTGTTTAATTTAATATCACATTGATAATATAGTCACGTATAATACCAAAGCATCTCAATTTTGTAGGTTGGTTTGATGCTAGAAGCTCATTTAACTAACTGAAATTAATAATTTCTTTTCAATTGCTTAACTTTGATTTACGAAACGCGCTAGCATTACAGGGTATAGGTTATAAAACTAGTTCTAGGCGGAACTTAAATTAAAACAATGTCATCACCCACAAATATTTGTTGTATTTTCAAAGCATTTTGATCCAGCGTTTGCTGAATAATGTTAAAAATAAGTTAAATGATGAACTTTGTAGTAATAACCTAATATATTCCAGCAATTGCCGTAGCCACATCAGCTTTCATAGACCTTGATCCACAACCTCCAAAGGAATTTGAAGCAAATCGTCCATTTATTTTTAGTGTCAAATCTCCAAATGGCATTCTTTTTGTTGGTCGTTTTGTTAACCCAAACTAATTTTTACTGAAGATAATTATATTCTATGTAACTAATCACTTGTAATTTTATAAAAATATGTCAATAAAAACTATTTAGTGCATTTAAAATGTGTAGTTAAAATGGAAATCTGTATGGGGATACTTTTAATTTATAGACCACTGTCTAATGTTACATTCATTTTGGTTTATACAGAATCTTTACATTCTAATAGTTCACCAGATATTTGATCTATATTAATCAAGACTGGATTTTTAACAATAACTGCCTATGAGTATTACTGTGATGAATTCTCGAAAGTAGGTAGATCACACTTATGTACTTAATATATACCACACCTTATGCACAAACCGTCATACTATATCTGTATTGTGCGCCTATATATAAAGAGCACTTTGTATGTTAGACTCTGCATTCTGCTGGTTGTTGCTGTTTGCATTAAAAGATGTTTCAAGTTAAGCCAATATTTTACGTAATTTAGTCTTTATTGATCAAATATATTTTATGAAAAATACACTTAAAACTGGTTCCCGCGGTGCAAAGCCTTGCAAGTCTCAAGTCCCTGAAGGTTCGTACCTGTGACTCGAGGTGCAGAATTTTGAAGGTGTGCTGACATCACTACTAGTGTCCATTTTCGTACATAAATTATCTTCTCTATTTGACACTTCAATAATCTTGACTAAATAAGATCTAAGTTTAGGTAACTAGATTTTAATACTACCTGTATCAGTCGCTCGTTGCTATTGGATAATACACATACGTCAAATTAAATGACTGGGAATGTCTTTATTATTATGTTTTATGCTTATTCAAAGTTATACCGCGATTTTACATACGAATGCACAACGATGTGGAACTAACAGTGTGGAAAAATATTTCCGCACAATTCAGTGCACATGTACAGAAACAAAATTTCTATTTTTTCTTAAATTATAGATAACTCCAAATAAAATTCCATCTAACTTAAACTCCATTAACAGTAAATTCCAGAAATATAAATACACATACATTAACCTTAAAAACTACATACAATTGACTAGGTATTATTTACAGAAATCTTTAAAAAAGGCGTTCATCCATAAATAGTATTACCATATCATTGTTCTATTTTCCAAGAATGATTTATACAACATTTTAAATTCAATTTCTGGAAAGACCTTTAATGACAATACATAAAAAAACAACGCAATACCTACCTTTTCTTTAACCATCTCAATGTCCATTAAAAATACTGAGTTTCACGTTATAGCTAATAACAATTCTTCAAGTAAGCTTACATTTACATATTGCTTACTCCTTTAAAATATTTAATCTTCCTTTCCTGATTAGTATCATGCTTAAACATAAACAAAATGAATTTCATCGTTGCATCATAGTCCAAGGGTATAATTATTTACCAGAATATAAATTTTTTATTGAATAACTACGAACATGTATAGTTTATATTTCCAATTTCACATGTACATCTTTATGAAGCGTTAACAAAAAAGATAAGCTCAAATGATACAGTAAAATTACACTTCTTGGATTTTTAATTGATTAAGCATATCCAGGAACTTTAGTGACTTACCTGTTTATTGACTATCAACATGTTAGACCACCTCATTCCATTTATTTAAATTCTATCTTTCGTTGAAGACTGAAATCCCATGCTCCATCGACTGAATTTAACTTCCACGATACACGCGTTCTTAAGCATTATTTTGGTTTACATATTCAGCAAAGTTAAAAAACAATTCATCATGAGTCACCAGAGGTCTACGGTCCCCTATCTACGCATCTACGAGATTACTTCACCACGTTTCATTCTTAACCAACTTCCCAATTTTTTCGAACTTAGTCGTTATGTAGCAATTTCCTTTTTTCAAAAATTTTGTTCTCGCACGTTAATAATGTTCTGGTCATGCCAACACATTAATTATATAGTTGGATTTATGATTATTGTGATTAAACGGTGCGTTGATAAAATTCCGTTATTTAATGGTTTGCTTTTGAAGATGTGTGAATGTGTACAAATAAACTCTGTTATTCTGGTTATTTACCGAGATCTATCAGTATTTTTTAAATTTAATACAAAGTGTAAAGTTTCGATCTCCTTAAAGTTTACTTTTAATATCTGTGGAGCTTTTCTGTTTAATTCAATATTACATTGATATAGTCGCGTATTAGATGTACAATAAAGCATCTCAATTTTGTAAACTGGTTTTATGCTAAATGCTCATTTAACTAACTAAAATTGATAATTTTTTTTCAATTGCTTGACCTTGATTTACGAAACGCGTTAGCATTACAGAGTTTAGGTTAAGAAAGCGAGTTCTAGATGAAACTTAAATTAAAACAATATAATTATCCACAAATATTTGTTGTATTTGTAATCTTCTCAAAACATATTTATCCAGCATTTGCTCTCACTAATTATTATGTCAACACTTATAATTAACTGATAATGTTAAAAATATGTTAAACGATGACCTATGTAGTAATAACCTAATATATTCCAGCAGTTGTCGTTGCCGAATCAGCTTTTATAGACCTTGATCCACAACCTCCAAAGGAATTTGAAGCAAATCATCCATTTATTTTTAGTGTCAAATCTCCAAATGGCATTCTTTTTGTTGGTCGTTTTGTTAACCCAAACTAATTTTTACTGGGGATAATTATATTCTATGTAACTAATCACTTGTAATTTTATAAAAATGTCAATAAAAACTATTTTGTGCATTTAAAATGTGTAGTTAAAATGGAAATCTGTATGGGGATACTTTTAATTTATAGGCCACTGTCTAATGTTACATCCATTTTGGTTTTTACAGAATCTTTACATTCTAATGGCGCACCTGATATTTGATCTAGACTAATCAAGACTGGATTTTTAACAATAACTGCCTATAAGTACTACTGTGATGAATTCTCGAAAGTTGTAAAACGTATAAAAATCCGACAAACTTTAAAAGATATCATTGTTATTAAAATTGTTCGAGCTCAAGAATGAATATGAATAATAACCCATGAATTCCTAATTTGCAATAACAATCCTTAATAAGTACTTTCACACTTCCGTGCAGACAAGAGCGAAAGCAGTAAAGTAAGTAAAGAATATCGCCTACACCGAATACTGCAACAAAGCATGGAGAATGGTAGAATAGAAATTCACAAGAATTAGATTTTGGACTAGCTCAAAAACGTCGTAGAGTGGGATGGGTGACACAGAAAGAAAAATTTGAAACCTCGGTAAATTGTTATATACACCGATAATTAAACATAGTCTCAAAAATGATTATTTACAAAACTGTACCATAAGCTACCTGCCTCGGGTACAATCTTCAAGTGAGGGCTGCACTTGTCTATGGCATGGGTGCTGGATCAAACAACATAACTATAATAAAACACTACGTACAACAACGTATTATAAAATTGCAATTTGCAACATTTTTTTCCGGCCAAAGGACGTTGTATACAATTTGAATCGAATAACGAAGACAAAAAAAGAGAGCCTTTCAAAAGTTCAGCTTGTATTTATACATATTGAAAACAATGGGGAAAGGTAACATAAACCCAGTCCCAGCGATAGAATTGTAAATAACATGCGAACACCAGACGGCAACTGCAAAGTATTCCTAGAATGCAAACAATAAAGGAAGCAAAAGGTCTAGATAATACGATAATCAATTCCATTGGTTTTTGTGTTTGCACGGGAAAACAACGTATATTTATAAACGTTCAAGCAAGTATGCAACCTTGCTTACAGCTAAAGGAAGCGCAACATATAACCGGTTGCCTAAAGGTTTATTGCAAAAAATACCATTTGTTTAATTATCGACCGGGGATACCGAAATTGAATTAACGAGGAGACGATTATTGCCTTTAAAACTTAAGCGAGATCAACATGTGCAGTATAACGAAATAGGATTTTTTAGTACTATTAAAAGCGTTTATTTTACGATGCGTTTTTCAACGAATAACTATTGAAAATAATAAACAACTGTTAGAATGTGTTTCAGCAAATTCATAAGACGAGTTTCTAGGCTATTAAAAGTGATTTAACTTTAAGCAATCTTTCAGAGAATTTATAAACGCTGTTTAAAACATATTACACGTATTTCCACACTTATGGAAATTTTTATATATGACGGTTTCTAATATTCATTTTATTCGGAATAGCATAAAGATCTTGAATTAGAATTTGTAGGAAGCGCTTAATTAAGGTTGTTGGAAAGTAAAATTTACATGAAAGATGCCGAAATGAATCGCATGCAGCGATTTAACGTAACAAAATATCCACTTAAATGCTTCATTATCAATCTTTTGTTAGCAAAATGTATTATATTTAATTTAATAGCTAAACCAGTGTGTTAGTATCTATCAGTGCAAGAGCATCGACAGAACATCTCACGTGATATGGCTACCTTAGAATGAAGTTGGCATAATTGAAACGCATTTTGTTTTCTATCAGCAGTTGAACGCAAGCAGGTTCTTTTTACGAAACAAACCTGACTTCTTTAGTTTACATTGTAATTTACTTTGGTTATTGGTATGCATGTTGCAACTTTAGGTTTTTGTATACAGTGCGTTACTTTATATACAGTGTCTTATTTTGGATGGTATTGTATGAGTACCTTTGTCATTTTAAGAAGTAAAGAGTTGGTTCAATGGACAATGCTTTGCACCTTTCAAAATCTAAAAATTGTGAAATGTTTTGTAGATATTTAAAAAACGCTAAAAATGGAGTTTTGAAAACGTCAAATATTATTTTGATTCAAATTTTTATGAAAGAACTTTTTAAACAAAAATTGCTAAACATGGTTGTTGTTCAAAAATGGAAATCAAAACTTTTAACATACAAGTCGGCTAAGCTAGACACATCAAATATTTATCTTCTATGTACGCCATATTGGTATCTGCCATTTTCATATTTCTCTATTTTTCTTTTATTAACAATGTACCACAATATTGATGTTAAACACATTTAATAATTCGAACTATAAAATCTTATTTTATTTATATAAGTCGCAATTTTGTTCTTTCATGCATATCACTTTCAATTTACTTTTTCTATTCATTTGTAATTATCGATCATAATCAAATAATGAAAAATATACAAACTTATTAAAATTTACGTATTATACGTATTGGTTAACGAAGTGGATTATAAACTAACAGTTCGTTAGTTTTAACTAAATAATTTTATTTGATACTATTCAACACGTTTACTGCCAAAATTCAATGCGGATTTTCAACAGGTGCCTATTAAATTTTTTGTAAGTATGAATAGCAAGCGTGTTCGTGACTTCTTACATGTACAACTGTGTATCATTGATTAGTTTTTCATCCATTTTGGGAATTTTTCAATTTTACGCAAAACAAAAATTTAACAATAAGTAGTAAGTATGTTATATATGAGTTATAGTTGCACAATTCAAGCAATAGCCGGATGCATCGAAACACGAGTTACAAACGTAGAGAGCATCCTTCCGTTTTCCGCCAGCATAACATTTTCTGCATGGCTTCCTCGACATCTTTCTAGATACCTTTTTATCCCATACTTCTAAAAATTGTTTCTCCTGTTTTGGAGCATGGGTATAGCAGTGGAGTTTGCTACGTTGAATTCCCGAAATCGTTTGATTTCTGATGCTGCAAATAAATTGTAATTTCTTAATAACTTTGTTTTACTTCTTTTTAATAAATGCCTCCTAAAAATTCTGACCTAAACGACTTTACTCCTTTTATGCTATTTCAAATAAGAGGAATTGTTAGTTAACAAGTTCAATTAAAATGAATACTTATTTAAAAGTTCCAATAAAATTCCCTTAAGTGTGGTAATGCTTGGAATGTACTCTATAGCAGTTTCTAAATTCTTTGCAATATTTTCTTATCGTTAAATTACTTTGCTTTATAAATTCGTTGAATGAAGCAAACATTCGCTAATCGTTAAACCACCTATAGTAGGTTCTTTAGAAGGCTAGAAGCTGCCTAATAAATTCGTTGCAATTCGTTCTAAACCATCTGAATAGTAAAAAATAAAAGCTTCTAATAGTACTGAGAAATCCTATTTCGTTATCAAAGCAGGTGTTCAAACTCGCTCAAGTTTACAAGCAATAAACCGCCCCCTAAATAATTTTATTCTCGGTATTGTTAATTTGATATAATGCCCCGCTATCGTTTCTATAGCAGTTAGGCAACCTGTTTTACATTTAACTCCATAATTCTGTAAGGAGGGTTGCAAATTTATCACTATAGTATATCGTGGCCTATTGCTTTGCTGTAACTAACTATTATTCTAAGAATATTTTGCAGCTGCTGATGGAAAAATACCTAGCAGGCGGTGTTTGCAGAATATTTAACATTCTATCACTGGAAATTGTTTTCAAACACAAACACGTTACACTCTCCGTTGTTCTCTATACATATAAATATAGGCTGAGCTTTGAAAGGTAGATCATTCTATACAACGTTCTTTTACCGAAAAAAATGCTGTAGGTCGCGATACTAAGATACTTTGTTTGGCTTAGTGTAACAGTCTAGTTAAATTATTTCATCCAGTATCCAGTCGGACGGCGAATGCAGAACGCATTTCCAAATCTTTTACGATGGTACTAGAAACAGACAGATTGTTTTAAGGTACATTTATTTTGTTTTTTATCCTGCTGTAGAAGATAGACACTTTTTTGGCTGGCCGTAGTTTTTCCAATCCTGGCTCGTGGTTACACAATAAATTGCAGACTGCGCGTTGCAAATTTACTTTGGCAGCGTAAAAGTGATTATGTATATTATGCAAGTCATAATTAGAATGAACCGAAACTCGCATTAGAGCACGTTCTACTGTTTTTTTTTGTATATTAATCCTAACGTCAACGGCTTGGTTACCAAATTATAAGTTAGAGTAAGAGTTAGAGTTACATTATTTCTTTTAGGAAGTGCACTTCACAGAGCAGGTAAGATTGATGTATATACTATGTCCAATTTTTTATATAGTTAGGATTTGAAACATTAAGTATGTTTGTACATGTTATTTAGATTTTAAAATTTTATAATCGATATTTGCTTAAATGTATATTTTTAAATTGTGTTATATGCAAAGCGACGCTTTGATTTACATCACGTTATAACCGGATGGTTATTTAAATGTTTGATTTGGTCTCTGTAAATTTTCTTTTGTGTACTATAGTTATCTAACGGTTTGTAAATAAATCTCCTTACTGAGGTTTCCAATTTTTCTTTCAGTGTGACTCACCCCACTCTATGATGTCTTGCTCTAATATTAGGAATAGGGGATTTTATAATCTGAAGGGGAAGCTTTATTTCCGCTTTTATTTAAGTTGCTACGATAATATTCCGGTTTTCCGTCCTCACGTATTATAGAATAATAACCTACAATTTTATTGTATGTATTTGTGCTAGGCACGCGTTTGCCATGCGAAATAAATGTATGGTAATCGCACTTAGAAATAAGAGATGTTTTATGAGGGGGACACTAACGAGTTCATGAGAATGGTGCATTCTAAAAGAAGGGCTTGACTTCCGACTACCGTACAATATCAAGACATTAAACGCGAATGCACGTTTATTAAGTGCAAAGTGTGCCTTTTGCATTCCTTTTACCTGTCCAATTAGCTTAATAATATCATGTGCTCCCTAAAAATGTTGAGTTAGCGCATTTCGCTGTTAGAATCTGGACTAAACATAAGAAACGGACACCCACGCAACCTGATCTACCTAAAGACATCCGCGGAGGATGTCTTAGCTGTAGTAATTTATTAAGGTAAACCCTTTGCTTAGTTTTTAATGGCTTCTTTAGCATGTGAATCTTTACCCGTTGGACGGCAATAATTTGCAACCAAATTTGTAGACGTAATAAATTACGCGTAGGGTTCATGTAATAATTAACGCCAAACGGGAAAAGCAATAATGCGTATCAATCTTATGTATATCTATCAAATTTTGACTGGTTACAAAAATTAAACATTGGAACAAATTGTATTAATCCTGATATTGGTACGTTTCTTTTATGGTTTAAGGCAAAATCAGAGATTTACATTTTTGGTGTCAGGGAATGAAGATTAAGGTTATGCAAACGCTATGTCCTTGCAATGCATCCAGCTATTTGAAAACGGTTATTAACTTCAAATGGTGTTACCGTTGTCGTTCAGAAGTTGGATATACGTATAGTTCGGCATATGAAATTAGCACCCAACAAAGAACTCAAGCTAATTAATCTTCTATAGAAAAATTTAGCAATAACCTGCCTGATAGAAATGCTGCAAAGAGTAAATCATTTCCACCCGCAAGCTTGCAACTAATCTACTGATCTAGTCAGTCTTGCTAAAAATTAAAAACAATTGGTTTGAATGGTCTAGAAGTTATAATTGTGAATGCTATGTATCATTAACAATGGCATTGCATGATTGTGATAATTCAATAACTTAAATTTTAGCAATTGGGGGACCGACATCTGCTCTAATAGAAGATGTTCCACCAGAAAGTTTTATAGCAAATCATCCATTTATTTTTGTTGTAAAATCTCCAAATGGAGTTCTGTTTGTGGGTCGTTTTGTTAATCCAAAATAATTTACGCAAGAAACTTTATCCGATGATTTTAGTTTAGACTTTTAGATGTAGTGATTACAAATACGTGTAATATAATGTAAATTTATTATAGAAACACTGTTTGAACTTACTGGTATTAGGAATGTTTAGTAAATAAAGTCTGTGTTGAAACTAAAATGTACAATGTGTTAGATACCTAAATTAAAAGAAAAATTCGATAAGACTTGAAACGTGAAGTAAAGAGAAGGAAGTGAGGTCTAGGTGGTACTTAGGTTACAATAATATCACAACCCACAAACATTAACCGTATCTACTTCGAGATCTATTCAAATCAAATTGTTTCACTTGCATATATAAATTTCTCGAGAATTACTATATTAACAATTACCATTATCTGATTATGTTAAAGTAAAAGTAAGACAATAGGATTTGTGATTAATACTAACCTAATATATTTCAGCAATTGCTGTAGACTACTCAGCTACCATAGACCTTGATCCACAACCTCCAAAGGAATTTGAAGCAAATCATCCATTTATTTTTAGTATAAAATCTTCAGATGGAATTCTTTTTGTTGGCCGTTACGTTAATCCAAACTAATTCGTATGGAAATAGATTATATTCTATGTAATTAATGCTTTGTAGCTTTATAAAGATGTTAATAAAAGTTATTTTGTGCAATTGGAGATTATGAAAATGTTAATGTACGAGGCCACGTCGTGAGCTTAGAGCGCCAGTGTTCAAAATGTATATTGTCGCACGTACCCGGCATAATTAGAAAAATATTTTAGTATTAGTAAATATCCATTTCGAGTGAACCAGCACTTTGCCGAAGTTCTAAATTACTAGAACAGGTGAAATGGCTTGCGTGTTCTAATGAGCAAAAGAGCCAAACTACATATCCAACTACAGTAGTATGGTCGTTAGTGAGGAACCAGACTAAGACAGGTCCCCGAAAGAGGGCAGCAGCTCTTTCGGTACTTAGATTGGCAGAGGCTATAGGGGTCGGTATGGCAGTCTAAGACACGCTACCGCGATGTGGAAGGCAACGGGAAACCACCACATTACCTCCAAAGTACACAGCGTACCTAAATTGTAATGAAATAATGGCATTCTCTGGGGTAATAGATTCCGGAGTTAAAATAGTCCCCCATTCGGATCTCCGGGAGGGGACTACTTCGGAGGATGCGATTGGAAAGTTCAGAATATGAGTCGGAAACATTTTGCGAGTCGGAGCGTAGAATGTTAGAAGTATACCAAATATGTAACACGAACTTAAAGAGGTTAAAGATTTCTGTTACCTAGGAAGTCAAATAACGCAAGATGGGAAAAGCGCAAAAGATATAAAACAAAGATTAGCACAAGGTCGTGCTACATTTAACAAGAAAAAGGAACTACTGTGATCAAAGACAACAAACAAAAACAAGGAAAAGATTGCTTAAAACATATGTGTGGAGCACAGCACTGTATGGCTGTGAAGCCTGGACAGTAGGATAAGCGGATAAGAAAAAGGTAGAAGCCTTTAAAATATGGTGCTACAGACGTATGATGAAGATATCATGGACAGACAAAGTTAAGAACGAAGAGATACTAAAAATGGTAGAGGAAGAAAGAAATATGTGGAAAACGGTAAAAAATAGATGAGATAGGATGATAGTCCACATACTACAGCATGAATGCAGAATATATTAGAAGCAGAGATAGGAAAAAAAGTAGAGGTAGACCTAGGTTAGACTACTGCACACAAATAGTGAAAGATGTAGACTATAGGAATTTCAGGGAAATGTGTAGGCTAGCTCTGAATAGAAATCAACGAACCAGTCCCAAGATGGATAAATTAATGACGAAGAAAGTAACTGTATTTAAACATGATGATTATTATAAACAACTACAAGTATTGGCTAATATTCTCGAATAACGTTAATTGTGTAAGGGGATTTACTGGAAGACTATTAATTTGGCAAATGTCTAAGTGTTGGGGGATCTTGGCAGCAACAGGCTGCTTAACCACCTTCACTGAATCTCGGTGAAATAGGGCACAAAATTAGAAAATAATAGAAGGGAAACCGCGCTGTATACAGGCTGTGTGAGAATTTCAGGGAACTGTGTAGACTAGCTCAGAATATAAATAAGTGCAGGTACGTGTCCAACCAGTTTTGAAACCGAAAACCTAATGACGAAAAAATAAGCGCAGATAAATCTGATGATTATTATATACAACTACAGGTGTTGGCTGTGAAATATCTGCAATTAATGTTGACAGGGCAAAAAGTTATATTGGAAAAAATATTAAATCGGCAAATGTTTAATTGCTGGGAAAACTTGGCAGCGACAGGCTGCTTACCCCCTTCACAACCACTAAATGTCGGAGAAATAGGGTATATTTATAAAACAATAGAAGGGGACCGAACTGCATCTAACAAGAAAGAACAGTTCCTATGATGAAAAACAACAAACATAGAAACAAGAAGAAAATTGTCGAAAGCATATGTGTTGAGCACAGCACAGTATGCCTATGAAATAGAAGCAGTCTGAAAAGCATACAGAAAAACGGTAGCATCCTATTGGAATGCTGTGCTTCAGATGTATGAGGATGATGGCATGGACAGTACAGTTAATAACAAACAGATTATAGAAATAGTAGGGGAACAAGGATATTTGTGGAAAAAAATAGAAGAAATAGAAGGGTAAAATACGTTTTAAGGCATTTTTGGGGAATAGTATTGCATATATTATAAGCAGAGATAGGGAAAAAAAGATATATGTAGAGCTAGATCAGATAGTGATAGATGGACTGTGAAAATTTCAGGAAAATGTGTTGGTTAGTTCAGAATAGGAAACAATGATGGTACGCGTCTAACCAGTTCCAGGACTGAAGACCTAATGGTGATGATTAGTAAATATAACAGCAAAACAATTTCTACAAATTAAAGGTTAACTAACAATTAAATAAATATTAACCTAAAGAAAATCAATAATTGTTTATCGTAATAAGGAACGCGATGAATAATAGTCATACAGACCGAGCTTTAATTTCAGAAAACTTTTGGACAATACAATAAATATTTAATGCATCCAGTATTTCTGACTCAATAGATATCATTGTGAGGCCAATTAAGCCTTCTTGAAGCACCCTAAAGTGGTTCTTGATCAAGCTAAGTTTAGAAAACGATCTTTCAACTGAGGCAACTGAAGCAGATAGCTTCAAAATTATTCTTAGTGCAATTAGGGTATTAGTAATATAACTTTGTAAATCATTTTTTACCAAATTACGTGAAACCTTAAAAGGACCACTGTTATTTTCTAAACTACAACTAAAAAGAGTATTTATTTTTGAACAGTTCTGTTTCATCGATATCTTTCTCATTCTTGTCAGTTAATATTACTTCTAAGTCTAGGCAGTGTTTTCTCAAATCTGATTAAGAATTATTTAATAGCGGTATGCTGTATAAAAACCTAAAGTACCTAGAATGTTCATTAAGTAGTGCGAATAGTTCTTGCAGTGAGTTAACGGTCGTATTTAAAATCGCAGAATAAAAATGCTATTTAAACTTATTTTTTGGATCATTTTCCACATCATTTTCATATTGATAATCAAAATAGACCTTTTTCTTTCGACGTCTAACAGTTTCCGGTAAACAAAATGCGACATCTGTTTCAAGATGATCAACAATTTTTATAGCTTCTTGAAGAAATTCTTAGAAGCTGTCATCGGTTCGTTTTCGCTTTAAATGTGCTAGTAATTGATTCATTGGTATCAAGCACTTCTTAATATTATTAGATATTTTTTGAAACAGCTTACTTATTGTCGTTCTAATTAGCAAACCTTGTAACTCCAGTTTTATTTAATATTACATTTTGACTAACATAATTTTAAAATCTCCCGCGCTTTATACCAACCAAACCAAAAAATTTTTAGATTAATTTAAAAAGGGAAATTTAAACCTCGTAATTCCCACACAGCTGATTTTTCTTACTCAAACCTCCTATCTCCAAGAGGAATAAGATTGGGATATTGAAACTGAAATATCGATATTCGATATTTTTCAATATTTCAGATTCTTATATCGATACTATCCGATATATTGGTAAATCCGTGTCGATTATCGATATATTGGCGATTCTTAGTTATTATTGACAGTAATTCACAATTAGTAAATGTTGATGGTTTTGTGTGAGAATCTGTGAAGAAAAAGTGCAAGATAATTGTGAAGAAAGTGATGATGGGAAACAGATTAGATTAGAGTGAATGGGATAGGAAAAGAAAGCTATGAAACACAGGATGGTTAAGGTACAAACGTACATGTGGTAGATGCACAATATGAGGAGTATGTTAATGGTTCTTCTGTTTGTGTTGAAGTAGATGGTGGAAAACATGGTGAAGTGGATGGGGAGGAAGGAGAAACTAGTGAAGATGGTGAAGGTTTAATTGAACAAGAGGGAGGTGAATTACAAATCTAAGAGTCTCAACGTAAACGAAAGAAACGTCATCAAGTTGACTCCAATACCTGGAAAGTTGAAATATTCAAAAAAGCAAGAATGTTGAGCAAGCCATATTGTGGTAAGAAGAATTTAGAATATGGAAACTGGAAATATGAACATAAGCAAAGTGAAAGGAAAATAAAACCAAGGTGTTAGTGTAATAAACAGGAGAAAAGTGTACTCCAATGTGCAACTGTAACAGATAAACACAGAGAAAAAACTTCAAAGAGTTTTGTAAACTTGAATGGGATGCCAAGAAACTGTTTGTAAGATTTCTTACAAAAAAAATATTTCACAAGAAGACCTAGGGACAGAAAAGAAGAAACACAAAGTATGAAAAAAATATGCTTAGTAATATCGCCTCAAACAAGAAGGCTTTATTGTTCGAGTACGCAAGACCATGTTTCTATATACGCTATCAATAGGAAAGTAGTCAGCACTAAATTGGTAAAAGAAGAGGATTTTAGCGAAGACAGCAATTCAGAAGATGGGGCTGAAGAATCAGTTAATACTCCGCCTGTATCAAAGAAACTCAGGAAGCTTAAAAAAGTGGAGATACTAGAGCTGTTTTTTACCAGTCTACCAAAAGTAGAGTTCCATTATTTCCGGTCTTCCACTTCAAAAATGTACCTTGAACCACATTGGACCTCTAAACGACAGCTTTATTTATTCTACAAGGAAAACTGGTGTCCAAAAAATAATGTGACACCTATTCACAATGCAAGTTCTCCCATATATTTAAAGATAATAATCTGAGTCTCTTCAAACCGAAGAAGAATGAATGTGATGTTTGTACATCATTTAAGGCAGGAAAATCTGCACAGCAATCACATAAAAAAGAAGAATCGAGGATGGAGAAAAAATTAGATAAAGTAAATCCTGCATGTCTGTCATTTACAATGGACATGTAGTCTTTACTCCTGTGCCCAAAATCAAACGTGTCAAGTTTGTATTGTAAAATGAAGTTCTCTGTCTACAATTTCACAATTTTTAATTTAAACAGCAAAGACTGTTATTGTTTCTTTTGGAACGAATCTGAGGGTGGCATATATGCAAATGAATTTGCTACAAATATATGCCATCCCTGAAAATGTAAGCAAGTCCTGCACAGCGATGGTTATTGCTACCAGAACCGCAATGCCCTGCTTGCAAATGCTTTACTGCATTTGTCAATAACTACAAATGTTGTAATTGAGCAAAAATATTTAGAGTAGGGGCACACGCAAATGGAAGCTGACACAATGCATTCCACAATAGAGCGTAAACTAAAAACCAGAATATTAATGTTCCTGCCTATTATATTAATATATGCAGAGATGCACAAAGAACTCCAAGAGCATATTGGGTGAAATATCTTCAACATGACTTCTTTAAGTCTTTTGATGGACCTCTCTTTTATAAGAGTATCAGACCTGGCAGAGGTGTTGGAGATCCACGTGTAACAGACGTCAAGGCTTATTGTTACACTTCAATTGGTGGAATTTATTACAAGTTAAATTTCTCAGAAGAGTGGACCAAACCTTCAAAGCGAAAAAACAAATCTGATGCCAGACTGATTAACTGCTATCCTGCTCTGCACAAGGAGAGGATAAAAATAAAGACGTCAAAATACGAAGATCTTATATCTTTGAAATCTTCGATTGAGAAGGACTATCACTACTTTTATGACTCTGTTCCATGTATATAATTTGTATTAGGTTTTTTGATGCCACATGTTTTTACTTTTAAGCTTCTATTACATTGTAATTGTCACGCTTTTAATAATTAGATTTCTAGTTTTTACATTCTTGTTCATTTAATTATTTTTAAATACATTAAAAATCTATTGTAAATGTACGTTGTTAGTTAGTTCACAAGTTTCAGAAAACACATAAACACATTAAAATCAAACTCTTCTTACACCTAACTTATTCACTTACACAAAGTCATAATTAAAAAACTCGTAACTCCAAAAAAATAAGAATGAAAACCTCTTAACTCCAATTTTTTGTTTAATTATGATAATGTGGCTATAAAAGACAGTAGTGATACAAACAATGACACTAAATAATAGATTTAAACAGTTTTACAACTTTTGAACAAACTAATCAGTAAAAAACAAGTTTTTTCTTCCCTGTGAAAAAAAAACATTTTGGAGTTACGAGGTTTGCTAATTAGGATGACGTTATTATATTAATCTGCAATAGTATGTCACGCCATGTTACTATAGAACATATACATGTAAAAGTTTTTTGGACACAATGCTGCCTGGTGATGAGTTTTAATGTCTTTGCCGTTGTCATATGAGATAGTAATTAATGCTTCACATATTGTTTCTAAATCATTCTCAGGTGGTGTATCAAATTTACCCTACTCTCTCATCGTGTGTCGAATAATGGTTTTAAAGCGAAGTTATTGATATTTCTTCAAAACACCCCAAGAGATACGTAAAGTTTCTGAACTATACCAAAAAATCAACAATTTCGAAATTTATATTAGACGAATCATTTACGACCAAATTCAATGTGTAAGGTGTGTATGTAATAAAAACGCTCTAGGATTAGAATCTAAAACCTTTTTTTCCAGCCCAGTGTGTTTTCCTTTCATTTTCGACACATTGTCATATCCTTTACGACGAATATTCCTTGATTCTAAATTTAGAGATTCTAAATATTTATAAACTCTTGAAATAAATTTTTGAATGCTGAGCTAAATATTCGGCAAAACCCTAGGAAATGCCCACGAATTTCTACAGTCTTTGTTTGAAAATTCAAATAACAAAACGTAATACAGCTGTTAGTGGTTCCTGGTGACTTTTGTCTGGTATGCAATCTATAATTATTGAGTAATATTTAGCACCTGCTACTTAAGTATATACTTTTTAATTACATTTGCTAGCAAAGCTTTGCTCTCATTTTGAATTTTGTTACCTGAATATGTAGGCATGTATTTGTTCGTTTCTTTAGATGTTTGAATCCTACGAAGTGTTCATATAACGTTGCATCAAAATTGATATTTCTATTGCTTTCAAAAAAAATTTTTTGTGTTGTTCAAACAACTGATTTCATCCTCTACAAAAAGCTAAATTTTGTCTAGCAATAAATTGTATACCATACACAATTCCCAGTGCCTTTTTCCCGATAAAAAAATTTTTGTACTTGATTATCAATTGTGTTTTTGCTCTTTAAAGAAAGTGCTAGAATTGCAAATGTTTTAAAGCAATTATTGTGCATTTCGCTTTATTCGTGGCGTGATAACAAAAGAGAGACAAGTGTTACCAGTTATTTGTAACAGTTTCTGCATAAGTTTTTTTGAAAATAACTTGCAGTAAAAACATAATACACAATCTATCCCTATAGTAGGGGATAAAGAATACTACTATAGTAAGCCTGCTTATCGTAAAAGGTGTTTAAAAGGCGCAGCAAGGGGCAGCAGCCTTGCTGGCTAAAAGATATTGGAGGAGGGTCGGTTGGTCTCGGGCGATCCTCAATAATTTACAAGCTTGTTGGGGGTTGACCGTGACGGATACGGCTTTCTGTTAAAATCTTTAAAAACTGCGTTGTGGAAAGATATGGGAGCCTACCACAATATTTCCCAGGTGTGCGTGGCCTAAAACACGAAATACATATGATGGAGAGCTCACAAGTAAAATTCTTGTCCGGAGGTAAAATACTCCCTCATTCGGATCTCCGGGAGGGGGTACTTGGGGCTCGTTATCATAAGAATATAAAACAACAATTCGATTTAGTGATAGGGACTTGGAATGTTAGGTCATTACTTAGAGTAGATAAGTTAACGAATTTATTAGTCGAAATGAGAAAGGAAAAGCTGGACATTTTAGGTATTAGTGAGGTGAGATGGCCAGATAGTAATGACTTTTGGAAAGATAATTATAGAATAATTACAACTTCTTCAACTAATGGACAGGCAGGGGTAGGAATAGTGTTAGGTAAAAGATTAGGGCATAAAGTTAAAGAGTACTTACAATTTAGTGATAGAATAATTATGGTTAGATTGAGTACAAAACCCACAGACACTGTTTTAGTACAGGTTTACATGCCAACAACTCAGTACGAGGATGAGGAAGTAGAAAAGGTATATGAGGATATAAATAGTATAGAGAGAAAAGTAAAAGGAGATGAGAATTTAATAGTTATGGGCGATTTTAATGCGCCAGTGGGAGAAGGTAGTGAGGGAAAAATGGTAGGAAAATTTGGGTATGGCAGACGAAATGATAGAGGAGAAAGATTAGTTGAGTTTTGCCAGGAACATAGATTAGTAACTGTAAACACCCTATTTGAACAACATGTTAGGAGAAGATATACCTGGAAAGCGCCAGGTGATAGGGCTAGATACCAAATAGATTATATTTTTGTTAAACAAAGATTTAGAAACCAAGTTAAAAACTGTCGTAGTTATCCAGGGGCTGACATAGATAGCGATCATAACTTAGTTAAAATGAAGTGTAAACTAAAATTCAAAAAATTGAGAAAGGTTAAAAGAGAAGGATGGAATCTAGGTAAGCGTAATGATAGTAGGGTAAAAGAGGAATATAAACAAGTATTAGATAATAAGAGCAAAGAGATAGCTGTAGGAGGGAATGTAGAAAATAGATGGAAAGAAATAAAACTGACTGTACATGATACAGCAACACAGACTATAGGTAAGAAAAAAATAGAAGCGAGAAAACCCTGGGTAACAAAAGAGATATTAGATTTAATAGAGAATAGAAGAAAGATTAAACCTTTCAGAGAATTGGATAGTGAAAGTAAGCAAAAATATAATACAGTTAGAAATAAGATAGTACATGAGTGTAGAAAAGCTAGAAATAAATGGATGGAGGAGAATTGTAAGGGAATACAAGATGATTTGAGAGTAGGTAAGACAGACAGGGCTTACAGGGCAGTTAAAAAGTTTTTTGGGGAAGATAGGAAAAAATATAATGGTATTAGAGACGAGAATAATGAGCTACTAATAAACAAAGTTGAGGTAGCAGATAGATGGAAAAGATATTTAGAAGATTTATATAAGGGAGACGATATAGATGAGCTAGAGAACGACCAAGAAGAGGATGTAGAAATAGGGTTCTCAATATTAAGAGAGGAATTTGATAGAGCTGTTCGGAATCTTAAACTAAATAAAGCGCCAGGGATAGACGATATTCCCGCAGAATTAATAAAATATGCTAGTCAGAAAACTTTAGATAGATTATATGAACTAGTAAAAGTTATATATGACACAGGTGAGGTTCCAATAGATTTCGAAAAATATTATTATCCCAATCCCAAAAAGTCAGGAGCTGATAGGTGTGAGAATTTTAGAACGGTTAGTTTAACTTCTCATGCTTCCAAAATACTAACAACAATAATTAAAAATAGAGTAGAAGCTTTGACTGAGAATTATTTAGGCGAAGACCAATATGGTTTTCGTAAAGACAGAGGACTAGAGAACCGATACTAATGATTAGGGTAATTATCGAAAAAGGTTACAAAAAAATAAAAAGACTCATTTTGCGTTTGTAGATTTAGAAAAAGCATTTGATAGGGTTAATTGGAGTGTTATGTTCAGGGTTTTGCAAAAAATAGGAATCTCTCATAGGGATAGAAAAATTATTTACAGTCTATATAAAAACCAAAGCGTAGTAATTAGATTTGATGAAATAGAAAAGGAAGCTAAGATTAGAAATGGTGTTAGACAGGGTTGTATACTGTCTCCCTTGATTTTTAATGTTTATATTGAGGAAGCTTTAAATTTAGCCAGAGAGAGAAAAGAGATAGGTATTAGTGTACAGGGACAGAAAGTAGACATGTTACGTTTTGCAGATGATATAGCCATTATAGCAGAGTCTAGAAAAGAGTTACTACAGAGTAACTATAGTATGAGAATTAACTCAGTAAAGACAAAGATAATGACAAGTGAGTTACAGCCTAGTTCTAAACCAAAATTAAAAATAGGTAATACCGAGTTAGAGGAGGTAGATGAATTTTGCTATTTAGGTAGTATAATTACAAAGGATGGACGTAGCAGAAGGGATATAGTAGCTAGAATAGCTCAAGCTAGAAAAATGTTTTTAAAAAGAAAACTTACTAATAGCTAATAGTATTAGTTTAGATAATAGAAAAAGTTTCTTAAAGTCGTACGTATGGAGCGTTCTACTATACGGTAGTGAGACTTGGACAATTAAAGAAGTAGATAAGAAAAAGATAGAAGCTTTTGAAACTTGGTGTTATAGGAGAATGTTAAAGATTAGTTGGACAGATAGAGTAACAAACGAGGAAGTTTATAGAAGGATAGGTGAGGAACCCTGTATGTGGAAACAATTGAAGGTCAGGAGAGATAGAATGATAGGGCACCAGTTGAGACATAAGGGACTATTTAGTAAAGTCTTAGATTATAGACTACCAAATAAAAATAGAGTAGGAAGGCCTAGACAAAGCTATATTAGTCAAATTATTAGAGATCTAGGTTGTGAAGGGTATGCAGACCTTTTTAGACTAGCTCAGAATAGACAAGAATTTAGAGCTGCATCAAACCGACTTTAAGTAAGTTCGAAAACAAAACAAAAAAAAATAAAAATCAGGTAACTAAATGTCACCATGACATAACTCACAATTAGTTAGCGGTCTGGCATGTTGGTAGCGTTTCGTTGCTTAAGCCTTACCATAACATATAATTTAACACTTTTCCTTTTTGAAGCGGATAACCAGGTTATATTTTATTTTCTTATAAATGGTAATCATTTAAACCATGTTAGAGTTCTTTAACAAACATCAGGTTGTTAATATCTATGTAGAGCCAGGTGGATAGGAAAAAGATAGGATATAGGAAGACCTAGACCAAACTATATTAGTCAAATTATTAGAAATTTAGGTTGTGAAAGGTATGTAGAGCTTTTTAGATTAGCACAGAATAGAAAAGAAGTTAGAGCTGCGTCAAACCGACCTTAAGTAAGGTCGAAAACAAAATGATGATGACACAATCTTTAGACATTGAATACAAAAGTCACTTCGTTTCACATGTTTCACCGCTTACCGAAGTGCACGAACAAAAATGATCTGAGAATTTTCTGTCCTTATTTTGGATATGGTTACGGATTATTGAAGTGAGGTTGGGATAAATAAAGTTGAATCTAATTATTTATCCTGATGAGGCAAAGGAGCAAATTGACCTAGTGAACTTAAGGATTAATGGATGTGGTGAAATTTAGAAACAAATAATCTTGATAAAGTTGAGGATAAAATTGTTAAAGTAAAATTATGGAACATTGATTGTAAAATAGAGAAGATATTAAAGTAGCGCATCATAAAAAAACCTTCAATGCATTATTATGGTCTGTGTTCGTAAAAATTAAAGTGATGAAATTATTCTTGTTTTTAAAATCACATACTTTAATTTTGGATGAGAAACGACGAGAAAAAAACACCATCTTGGTCAATAAGCGCAAAATACTAGTTCACAGTTATTAATTATACTAGCATAAAATTTCCCTAACAGCGTTCATGTATATAAATGTATGTTTTCTATTAGTTAAATGGATGAATATTTTACTCATATTATGCATGCAGTATCAAGGCAAAATTTTAATAAGAAGAGCCACTTTACTGAAAAGTTGCATTATTTCTCAATATAAAACAGCTCAATTAAAATCTCGCGTAATTTATTCAATAAAAGCCAGCATCTTTATGATAAACGCCACATCAAAACAAATTTGTTATTTATGGAAAAAGCATTTGGAACTATTTAAAATTTAAATGATTGGAATTTAGGTATTGATAAGGAATTCGATTTTGCATTAATGGGAGCGTTCAACGAATGAAATGCTTTGCTATAAATTGAAACGTTTATCATTGGTCTAATTTACGTGACTAGTAAAGTTTTATATGTGGGTAATATAGGGGATTGTTTAAAAGCATGGTTGCTGATAATCTAAACTAGACGTTATATATAGGACTAGACTAACTTTAAAAGGATTATTTCTGTTAATCTGCAAACTAGTGAGGTAATTTAAAAATAACTGCGTTCATAAAAGTATTAGGATCAAAAAGTGTTTTGCAGTTAGTTGTTTTTGTCGATTCTAAGAAATCGTAAGTAAACCTCTATATTTTAAATTTATTTATTTAATAGTTCTTTAAGACTTCAAATACCATCTAGATTTCAATTATTACTTCAAATACTTTTTTAAATTCTGTCCGACTACTAGTTCCAATGCTGGCCAAATTTTATGCAACCTCAACTAAAATACATTTGCTTTAATTTGAATTTGTTGCAAATAAGTTTTTGGTTTTGTGCTCGGAAGGTCCTATGTAATTTTGTTCAAAAAATTTTCACGTCGTTTAAAAGTTTATGTAATGTAAAGCATTGTGTACTGGCGAGTCAGAAATTTTTTCAACCGTATGTGCGTGTTTAGTTAGGGACATGCTAATTACGCATAATAAAGAGTGGTAGCTAATTATTTTTTTAGACAGAAATGTAATTATTATTAGTGTCTTACATAAACGTTTCAAGAATGCAGCCCCTTGCCGATTGCTTGCTCTCCGCTATGTGCTTTTCTTAAATTTGATTAGGTGTTGATTATCTTACAATATATTTAAATATAGAAGCAATCAGCATGTGGATTGTAATTTTGATCACACAAAATTTGAATATACTAATGTCTAATGTTATGAATTTCAGCAATTGCGGTATTGACATCAATTCCAATAGACGACGATCCACAGCCACCAAAGGAGTTTATAGCAAATAAGCCATTCATTTTTGTTGTGCAATCTCCAAATGGAATTCTGTTTGTTGGTCGTTTTGTTAATCCAAAGTAATTTGTAATAAAAATTATATTCAAAAGCGTTTAATTTTAAAGAGTTCTAAGTATGGTGATTTTAAATAAATACATTTTTATTTTAATCTATTATTATAACAAGTTTTGAACTTACCGGTATTAGCAACCCAAATAAAAACGAAGACAAAGATGGAAGGTATAAATTGTTTTTGCCTTTTTATTTAAAAAAACTGTCAGAAGAACTAAAACTAAAAAAATGACCTAGTTAAGGTGTTTAAAAGAAAAAAATAGCACCTTAGATTCTTTATCACAAACTCTACACCAAGCTAGAATTTATATGTATGCATATATTCAGCTGGCTGCCAATTTTCCAATTAGTGTCATAGATTATATATATATATATATATATATATATATATATTGCAGTAGTTAAGCTCTAAAATCGGGCAGAAAAAAGCACTTTTATTCTCGCCTCACGAATTGGGCACCATAAATATTGTGGTGGTTTAACTGATAACAAGCAGGAAAAAGCCCCACGCTTGGAAGGCCATAAAAATTGCTGCGAGATTTCCCCTTTTAATCGAGTCCCACGCTTGGACGGCATAAATATGCAGTATGTGCTTCTGGAAAAAAATCCTTTTATTCTAGCCCCACGAATTGGGCACCATAATAATTACCGTGTGGTTTCGTTATTAATCGAGTCCCACATTTGAGAAGCCATAAAAATGGCATTGTTTACCTGGAACATACCGTTGGAACTCTCAAACAGATCTAGTCGTGCCCCACAGATTGGGTACCATAATAATGCAGTGTTCTTTTTTGTAAAATAAAGTTAACACCTACGAAAGTTTTAAAAAAAATTTTCATTACAATATCTCTTAAAATGCTCCCCCTAATCAGCATACCACGGCTAGCTCTGCTTTCCGTTTCTTCAGAGATACTTACTTATCCTACACCTATTCTCTATCAGTTAGACTATCCATAAAAAAATTACCAACCAAATAATTCAACAAAATATACAGCCTTATTATTCATACAAAAGAAAAGTTACGTCACACCAGCTCAATGCTTACAAAAAAATAGATATAAAACATCTCCATAAATTTTCACAATATCAACAATTAAATCCTTTTAAATTTCTTTAATTTATTTCAATACTTCTTTTTAGTTCAAGTAGATGGGCCTGTCTGGAAACCCTAAATTGAATTTTACCCTGGTCTATGGTAAGTTCAGTATAAACCTTCTTACTCTGAATGCATAAATAAATTGCATTTCGTTTCAAACTACTCTAAAGACTCGTTTACTCTTTACGTCAAAATTATACGTCATGTATTTATACCTTCAAATAATAAAATCAAATTGTCTTTTTCATAGACCTTCAAAATAAATTTTATGTTCATAAACAATTCACTAAATACGTCATATCACTCTAACACAAAATACCAGCACCAAAATGTTCAAACAGTAACCAAAAAACAAATTTCTTTACCTGGAGTATGCTCTTGAACCATCCCCTCTGTAGACATTGTCCACCCAATTCTCGTCGTTGAATTACAGCCAACTCATTTCCACTCGCTCATCTAATACTAAGTAGACGCCTTCAATACAGCTAGCCATATAGTCGTTCAAAGATGTTCGTCTGCTTCTAAATATACCATACAACCAGCACCCTTGTTCCGAAAATTAACTTGGTTCGCTTACCTTTGTAACAGCTCTGTGCTTTATACGTATTTTGAACATACAGCTCCGTTTATGAAAGAGCACCTACTCGTGCTTTAAACACTTGTAATTTAAACTAAACAGACTGCACTATCTATAAATTTTCAGCTTTGATGTTACCATGTATGTCTGAAGCGAACAGAAGAAGTACGAGAAGTAAGAGAGATAAAAGAGCCTCACTACGTCTCCTCGTGTACTTATACGCCTCGAAGCCTACCTCCTGTAACCTGTTTTCATCGAAAAACATCACCACTGTCACCGATTCCTAAAACTCGAAACGCAACGATCTTTGAAAACCAAGAATTTTCTTCCCCATTGTTGCTTTAGTCCGAAAATACTGATTAGCTTTCTCAACGGTCGCAGTACTTTTAGAAAAGCTTCTCACCCCAACCGCAATCCACCAACCCGAGACATTTCCCCTGTTACAGGTCGACCGTGCGGTCCTATTATCCTCGTCTACCTCATATTTGCTGTCTTTGTTAAAATCCCACTATAGCAACATAAAATCGATATTGTCGTTAGCCTCTTCAACTTATCGCGCGCTTTAAATGACTGTTTAGTACAATGTCTGTTATCTTTCATCCTCTTTTACCCCGTGTTATTTCTACACTGTCTCCACTTTGTTTTAAAACTACTTGATGCTTCTCAACCTTCATTTCGGCCGTTAGCTCAAATTTCTAAAGAATTATATTTCAACGTACATTATGGTTTCTCGAATTGTTTGTTTATTTGAAAGTCCTTTCTATGAACCACTTGCCAGTTTAAAATTGTGTTCCCAAGTTGTTTCGCCTGTTGACTTTCTAGAATTTGTTTTTAACGGACGCTTTATTGGTTAAATGACTATACGCGTTAAGATTACTGATTTTATATACTGCAAAGCTTTCCGTTCTACCTGTCACTTATATGGAATTGAAAATACGCCTAAAAACCAAAAGTTCTTCCCCTATTATTTGATGTGCTCGATTTACAACCTTAGAATATTAAAGCTAATTGTCCTTGCATTATCCTTGAGTTTTTACGTACTACAAAACTTCCACACTATGCTACTTTAAATTGCGACTTATTGATACGGATGTATGCTACTATACGTTTGTCTTAAGGTCAAAACTAATTAATTTGAAGCGTAACTAATATATTTCTGTTTTCTATATACAAGGTCCTTACAAAATCACTTTCTTGACTTATCTATCCCTATTTACATATAACCTATACGATAATATATATATATATATATATATATATATATGTATATATATATATATATATATAAATCGATGACTATAATTAAAAAATTGGCAGCCACAGGCTGCCAAACCTCCTTCACATACCACTGAATCTCGGTAAAATAGGACATATAATTAGAAAACAACAGAAGGGGATCCGAGCTATATCTAGACTGCGAAAATTTCAGGGAACTGCGTAAGCTAGCTCAAAATAAAAATAAGTGAAAGTACATGCCCAACCAGTTTCAAGACGAAAACCTAATGACAAAGAAAAACAATTGCACTAAAATCTGATGATTACTACTGGTGTTGGTTTTGAAATATTTTTAATTAATGTTGATTGTTCGAAGCGATAAATTTTAACGCCCGTTCACGTACTACTGAATATCGGGCAAGTAGAGTGGATATTTGTAAAACAATACAAGGGGAACCGAACTGCATCTAACAAGAATGACCAGCGGCTATGTTCGAAGACAACAAACATAGAAACAAGGAGAAAATTGCTGAAAGCACATGTGAAAAACAAAAAAAAATGGGAGAGTTAAATAGTCAGTATACGTTCTAGGGCATTTTTAGAAAATAGTGCACCGTATATTACAACCAAACATAAAAAAGAGGTAGAGGTATATCTAGATCAGACTAAAAAACGCAGAGAATTAAAATGAGAACTGCGGAAATTTCAGGGAAATGAGTAGGTTAGCTCAGTATAGGAAACATCAGGGCACGCGTCTAAACAGTTCCAGGAGTGAAGATCCAATAAAAAGTGTTTACTTTTTGACGTTTTAACATAACTCTACCTCTATTGACATAAATCCGCCAACCAGTTTAGTGCTGACCTAATCTTTAGCTTACTTCACCTTGAATCGAACTTGACTAAAATTTAATTCCTGGTTGGATCTTGACTTGAACTTAACTTCAACATAATTTAAACTTGACTTCAACATAATTTAAACTTGACTTGAACTTGACTTAAACTTGACTTGAACTTGACTTGAACTTGACTTGAACTTGACTTGAACTTGACTTGAACTTGACTTGAACTTGACTTGAACTTGACTTAAACTTGACTTGAACTTGACTTGAACTTGACTTGAACTTGACTTGAACTTGACTTGAACTTGACTTGAACTTGACTTAAACTTGACTTAAACTTGACTTGACCTTGACTTGAACTTGACTTGAACTTGACGTGAACTTGACTTGAACTTGACTTAAACTTGACTTGACCTTGACTTGAACTTGACTTGAACTTGACGTGAACTTGACTTGAACTTGACTTGAACTTGACTTGAACTTGACTTGAACTTGACTTGAACTTGACTTGAACTTGACTTGAACTTGACTTGAACTTGACTTGAACTTGACTTGACTTGAACTTGACTTGAACTTGACTTGAACTAGACTTGAAGTTGACTTGAACTTGACTTGAACTTGACTTGACCTTGACTTGAACTTGACTTGAACTTGACTTGAACTTGACTTGAACTTGACTTGAACTTGACTTGAACTTGACTTGAACTTGACTTGAGCTTGACTTGAGCTTGACTTGAACTTGACTTGAACTTGACTTGAACTTGACTTGAACTTGACTTGAACTTGACTTGAACTTGACTTGAACTTGACTTGAACTTGACTTGAACTTGACTTGAACTTGACTTGAACTTGACTTGAACTTGACTTGAACTTGACTTGAACTTGACTTGAACTTGACTTGAACTTGACTTGAACTTGACTTGAACTTGACTTGAACTTGACTCGAACCTGAATTGAACTTAACTTGAACTTGACTTGAACTTGAACTTAACTTGAACGTGATTTGTTTGCTTGGAAAATTGATTTCTTTTACTATACAGCTCTGAGTTTTTCTTCCTATTAAACATTTGCTTTTGGACGTTACTCGATTCCCTTAAGCAAAAAAAAGAACAATGTCATATTTCTGTTGTGTGTTTGTTCACATTAAAAGTAATTGATTATACTTTTGTTACGTTCCGTTCCTGTATCTAAATAATTTGGCCCATGCTTAATTTCAAATTCCACATTTAGTGATGTTTCTACGGACTTTTATTAAATATTCAGTTATAAAATTAAATATTTTACATTTATATTATTTGGATAACCTGAAAACATGGGGTTTTGTTATTAAGAAGGTACGGAAACCTGTTATTTATGTTTACCTTTATGTGCATTTTTCTAAAAGTTTAAAACTTATTATTGGATTATCAATAACATTTGTTGTTGGAAATTTTACAATTAATTAATGTACGTGTTTACTACAAGGTCGGTTGCGAACATAAATTTCGAGCCATGAAAATTTCCGCCTTGTTGTCTTTATACCAATAATTAATTGATATTTCAAATTTCTACAATCTTATGTGAGAAGTAGGTCACCAATCCTACTCTTACGCTATGATTCTGCAAGTTTGTCTAGATACGTGTTGTTTGGCAAGCGCTACGATTGGTTGTAAAAAGCAAACGTAAACGTGCAATCTCCATTTTATCAAGAGCATTTCGCTCTGTAGTTCCCTTAGCAGTAAGTGATATTTTGAAAATATAGTTTATGTGGTTGCTTTATCATCCGAAAATGTTTTGTGGGAAATTACGATATTTTTCCGGTGGCCGATTATCTACACATGAACGTTTACAAGCTAAGCTGCGATGGAAATTAAGATGATTACTGTGCCAAGGAGATATAAAACGTCACTTACAATTGTGAAATTCTCTACAGTGGTCGATGACTTTACCAGTACTAAATTTACATTGGATCTTTTCTCCTTTCCTTAAGTTTTTGGAATTGGAAATGGATTCCACTTCTATCTAGACCGTTGGAATACAATATGGTTATCGTTGTTATTGGTACAGATTATAGATTTTAAAATTTTTCATTACGGTCTATAAAATTTTTTTTTACATGATGTTTTTTGGAGATACCATACTGGTTAGATATAATATTATCAACGTACGCCTGCTGAAAGAAATACATTTCTGTCGGCCAGAAGCTACCTGTAACTTGCGATAAATATGTAAGCAAATTTCTTTTTCCTACTAACAGTTAAATAATTTTTATGTCAACGATTTAATAATTTTAAATACATCAGGAATGAAAGCAGTCTATTCTAGATTTTGTTAAAATATTTTTTTTGTTTAATGTACATGTGAGAAGTTACCATTTAGATTAATTGTCAGGGAACTTGAGAGGGTAATTATATTTTACAAGATTTTTGCACTATTGAAGTCCTCTGGAATATTTTGAATAAATGTTGTTTTCTATGCGTGTTAGTTTTTTTTTATAACATGTTGACTTCTTAAGGGTTGTAAATGAATTATCTTTCTTGAGATTTTTTTTTTCTGTGACCCACCCCACTCTACGGCGTTTTAGCTAGTACGGTATTCTTTGGATTTCTCTTGCTTTTGTTGCGGTACTCGGTGCGGGATAATTTTTTTAGCGTACTTTACTCTCCCTCGGGGCTATCCACCTTGTAGTGGTGAGGGGGTACTAGTACCTTTTGCGAGGGATCTCAACTCGTTGAGGTCAAACGCAAAGGGCAAGCCAAGGATAGCACACATCATCTGCATATACACACCCAAAGCACGCACACAAACACAAACACAACCTACACTCTATATTTTACACGAATACGTGCATGCCCTAACACTTAACATCCACACAAGCTGTACTTTTCAGAATCTTTCAGTTTCCTATTAAAGGGGACGCTCTAGTTCCCCGACTATCATTTTTCAGGTCCTCCTTGGCTATTAGGGAGGACCTTTTCCTTCTTTCTTCCTATCTTTATTCCGACCTGGCGAGAAATGGATATGAATCGGATATGGCAAGGCCAGCCTTGAACAAGGCTGATGAAGACCTAGCGAGACAACGGACGTGCGCCGGACCAAAGGCCGGCACGTATATGATATGTCATTTAAGAAGTAGACGTTTACGGTGCAGAGGGCGTGGGATCCCCCATTACCGGTCGGTGTGGCCAGTGAGCGAACAGGCAGCCGCCTACCGTTAGCTGGTGACTGTTTGCAAGCCATGCCCCTGGTAGGTGACCAGGCCAGGGGACAACAGGGAGTATTACTAGAATTCAAGGAAAACAAACACAGTGTTGATGTACATATTAAGCGCTTAGAAGTCAATGTAAAAAGGACATAAGGACAAAACAGCTAAAATATTAAAGGAGGGTGAATGCAAAGAGATTCCTTTTCGAAGGAGTAGTATGACAATGAGAACACCTCCAGGAGAACACCAACGAAGTCAATCGGTTGGTGAAAAAATTGATGATACTCTGGCAAACACGAAAACAGAAAAGAAAAGGAAAGCGCTAGTTTCGTCAGAACAAAGCACAAAGGCTTATAAGTACCATTTCAAGGTTGTTAAAGAAGTGGAGCAAGCCATGCAGGTCGTTAAACAAACTAGGAACGTACATGGTCCCATGAAGACCGCGATTATGAATATAAAGGAGTTAATGAAAGATGCCATCCTCGCTCAACGACAGGCCGATGAGGAGAGAAAAGTAGTAGAAGAAGAACAATACAGAACGATAGAACAGATGCAGGAGCGCATTAAAAAACTAGAAAAAGCCCTTAAACGTGAAAAAACAAAAAGTAATTCTAAAAATATAAAAAGAGATGTACTAAAATCTGAGGCTAGAACGCAAACCAACCCATGGACTCGATCAGGGCAGACATGATCCAAACTATTCCAGAAGGATGTACGTTCCACGACTACTACAATATTAGACAAAAATATTGGCCGGACAATGTATATACAAACACGAAAATAAACGACAGAAACTTTTTAAGTATAAATGATGAAACTATAAAAATGATACTTATGGACATTACAAATAAAGATATGGTGAATGGCATATATCGAGAATATTAAAAACGATATCCCGACCTTGGAAATAGCGATGAAGATCTTGAGGTGATTGAACAGATTACGAAGATGCGTACGGGAGAACAACAAAAAATAATAGCAAAGAAAATAATTTAGGCGGTTTACCAAGACTCAGAGAAAGAAGTATGGGAAACGTTGCAGCAAGTAAGAAAGGAGACGATGGGAGTACAGATGATTGCAATATGCAATATAAGGGAAATGAGTATGGAAAGTTATAGAAAAATGTTGGAAGCTATCGTTCATGGTATGAAAACAAAAATAACGATATATGGAGAAAATTTAGAAAATAAAGATACGGTGCTAGGAAAGCATAGTAGAAATAGTTTTGCATTAGTGGTAGAAAAGGCAGGTACAGATTTCAGATCAATAATAAAAGATGTTAAGAGCCAAATTAAAGTCAGTTCTGCTTCTAAGGCAATAAAGGAGATTAGAAGTACCAAAGATGGTAAACTATAACTACCGAAAAAGACACTAATGCCATAAATGCCTTGCAAAAAAAATGGTGGAGACATCACCGGGAATAAGGACACGTAAACTGAGAATGCAAAAGGACACAGTAACGGTGCATATCAAGGAAATGGACGCCTTAATTGAGAAGGAGAAGATCTTGGCCTCGATAAAGGACACACTGGGGAACAAAACTGGGACAATCAAAATAGGCAACTTAAGACCAAATGCACGGGAAACGATAGCTGTATCGGTAACACTTCCAAAGCAAGATACCAGTAAGCTGATCGAGGGGAAGTTACGGGTTGGATTGGTTCCATGCCTAGTGAAAGACGGGTTGAAATTAATAAATGCTACAAATTTTGGGAGTGTAGACATGTAGCAAGAAAATGTAAAAGACCGGACAGGACATCTCTATGCCACAAGTGTGGGAAAGGAGGACATCTGGCCAAGGAATGCAGTAATATGGAATACTGTGTGATATGCAATCAAGAAGACCATATTACTGGAAGCGGAAAATGTAAATCATTTAAGATAGCTCTGAATCGTCTGAGACTAGAAAATAAGGCTGCAGAAAAAAATTACGAGAGGGACTCTGCAAGTCAGAGACCACTCATAGACCTAGAAACGTAACGAGAATTAGATATATGTGTG
Source organism: Platerodrilus igneus (assembly GCA_036346225.1). Classification (NCBI taxonomy): domain Eukaryota; kingdom Metazoa; phylum Arthropoda; class Insecta; order Coleoptera; family Lycidae; genus Platerodrilus; species Platerodrilus igneus. Next base: position 3,088,441 of record JARFIW010000202.1, read on the forward strand.
ATATTTGTATATAGTTAGAATTAAGGGGCTAAAAAGTTTATGTGTGTATTTTCATATTAATATAATAAATGGAAACAATTAAATTCCTTCAAATAAACTTAGATCGGACTAAGGCAGCCCACGATCTGCTTTGCCAAGTAGAGCAAGATGAAAATATTGATATCATTATCCGACAAGAACCAAATAAAGGAAGGTCGATAAAGCACCTTTGTGATCTCGAAGGTGACAGTTTTATAATAATCAATAGAAGAATAAATATAATAAAAAAGTATATAGGCAAAGGAATAGTCGAAATAGAAACCCACGAAGTCAAAGTTTTTTCGTGCTACTTTTCCCAAATAAGCCAAATGAACAACAGAAGAATTCTTAGATACATTACAAACCTTTATCAGAGGCAATAATAAACCCTGTATTATAGTAGGCGATTTAAATGCGAAGACAAATATGCTCTACTCAAACACCACGAACCAAATTGGACGAATACTAAAAGAGTGGATTGAAACAAACGACCTAGCTATAATTAATCAGGGCAATACGCCAACCTTTGTAAACGCAAATGGAGAATCGATAATAGACTTTACTCTGGCTACCCCTAGTATAGTTGATAAGATTTGAGAATCGAACAAGGAATAACGAGCAATGAGGCAGCCAATAAACTAAAGCAGTGTGTATGGCAAAAATGCGATCTATACTTAAAAAAGAAAATATCTCTTAAGCATAGCCATCCACCAGTTTATTGGTGGACTCAAGATATTGCTGACTAGAGTAAGACTTGTATGACAAAGAGAAGAATTATGACCAATTTGAATAAAAAACCCGACCGCCTAGAGGAAAAGAACAGAGCAATATATGAATACAGATCTGCTAAAACAGAGTTAAGGAAGGCAATAATGCGACAAAAACAAACGCAGTGGGATAGGTTGTGTAATGAGCTCGAGGATGATATTTGGAGAAGACATAAAATAATTACAAACAAACTTAAAGCAAAAAGAAGAACTCCTCTTAGTACTACGGAAATACAAGGTCAAATACAGTCATTATTTCCGGAACAAGAGAAGCAGGTATGGACTGATATCCACATACCAGTAGAAAGTATAAAACTATTCACTATAAATGAACTAATGGAAGTCACAAAAAAAATTCGAAATGAAAAAGCGACTGGACCAGATTTAATACCACCAGAAATAATTATAATTGTCATACATAATAACAGGCAAGCAATCCTGGAAATAATGAATATCTGCTTGAGAAATGTGGAACTTCCAGATCCCTGGAAGATAGCGAATGTAGTGCTTATAGAAAAGCCTAGAAAAGGACCTAATATTTTGCCTACGTATAGACCGATCTGCCTTTTGAACGTGATAGGAAAGGTGCTAGAAAGGTTGGTTAAATTCCACTTAGAAGAAGAGCTCAACCAAAAAAGCATAATCAGTGAGAACCAATACGGGTTTCGGGCAGGATTTTCAACAGGTGATGCATCAAATAAAGTTATAGAAAGAACCATTGCATTAAAAAGCATAACATATCAGCATAGAGAAATTTGCATACTCATTACTTTAGACATAAAAAACGCATTTAACTCAGCACCATGGAACAGAATCATAGAAGCTCTGAAAGATGCCCAGATTAGCAGGTACTTAATTAGAATAATTCAAGCATACCTTAGTAATAGAAACATACAAGTTGAGGATAAAGTCACCAAACAAGTTACATGTGGGGTACTTCAAAGATCGGTATTGGGGCCCACATTATGGAATGTTTTATTTAACCAAATTGTAAACATATACTTGGGGGAGAATGTAACATCAATAGCATATGATGACGATATCGCAATTGTGGTCAGCGGTAAAACTAAAGAAGCGGTCGAACAAAAAGGCAATAATGCCGTCCGACGCATAGTAAGAAGTTTAGATAGAATAAAACTGCAATTAGCAGCTGAGAAAACTGAGGTCAGATAATGACGGCAAGCAGAAACTTAAGGAAATCCTTTTCTAGACATTTCCCACTTTTCGTCTGCCCATCCACGGTGGTTAAGAAAATAAAACACCTGTTTAGGGTATGTCTTGAATGTAGTTTCAGAAACCGCTGTTTATGCGTAGTCAGATATTTTCTCAACCTCTATAAAAAAAAACACAATAGCGTACCCAAATTTTAACCCACAGGTCACTGGACTTGAATAAGGACATTTCATAAATTATCTCCAGTAGTTGGAACTACTATAACTTACAGATACAATAAATAATTTCAAGGTTTCAGGGACATCGTATTATTCATTATGTAACTATGATTAAATATTTCTGTTGATTTGAATATTAAATACAACCTTCCCACAATATTAAGCAAAAAAAAGAAACCTGATTACATTATTTAAATAAATTCTAATGTGAACGACTTTACTAAAAATGAAAATAACTAAATATAGTTTTTGATAGTGACGAACAGATAACTTGCCTTGGTAACCAGTCAATGTACAAGGTTGTCTTGCATTGCCACTAACATCTTATAAAAAATTTATTTAAACAAATACTTTACAGCATATAAGAGTAAGTGAAAATTTTAGTTGACATTTTCACCACAAGATTGGTTCTGCAGGTAAGGAGCATTTACGTCATAGCTTTATATAATTTGACAGACTTGTAGCTTCGTGAAAACTAAATAATTTTGTTAGTTTAGTAAAGCCATAATTATTGGAATCGGTAGTATCAGGTCTTTGTATATCAAATGTTCGGTTTTTTAGATTGAATTAAAACTCCATTATCGATTTAAAATCATTTATTCGTTAAACTAATCAACATTAGAATTGACAGAATGTTGCCAAATATCAAGCAACGCATTAGTTTCTTCATAGAAGAAATTCGTATTTTTATTACCTCTAAATTTTTCAAATGACTCAATTATAGAGATTCCACTAATAAGCCGATGACTCGACAAATGACAGCAGAGGCTTTGGAAGAAATGGTAATCTGTAGGTGACAGGTCTGCGGAAAATGCTGGATAATATGGAACTTTGAATCTTACCTCAAACAACTTCTTTACCGTCAATTGTGATACTAGGGATTGTTTTTATGTTTTGCATACTGGAATATAGAGGGCACCACTAATCAAATGTTAGTACTAAAAATTAACCTCCATTTTTAGTTAACCTAAATCCCAAGTAACAGTGCAATACGTATAGTGGTATAGCTACAACGAACTGTCAAAGTTAGCAAGTTAATCGAAAAATGGGGTTAAACCGTGAAAGTTTACGTCCTAAAACACTCATTAAATTTTGTCATATCAAAGAAATTTCTAAAATAAACTGCTTTTCCCAAATACGATTTCTTGACTGGGGTGAGTGGAGAACCTTTCACAAACTGTTTAATTTTACCTAGTGTATAAATAAATGCAAATAAAATTAAACCTACACTTAACCTTTACGGACATTAAATAATGCAAAATAAATACAAATATGCATTTCTTAAAAATTTAAACTTTGAACATCAAACCGGCCAGGTAGTAATAAAAAAAATCCTAAAGAAAAATATTAATTAATCTAATCAACACCATTGCTGTCGTTTGCAACGCAAAATTAGTAACATATTCGTTTAGGTAGTACAGCATAAATGTTATACTTTTTACTAAGAACTTGCTACGAAGTATTTCTGTGGCTTGGTACATATAAACTATATCTGTTGCAGATACAGGATGAAGCCGATACTGCTACTGGCATTATGCGTTGTATTGAGTATGACAGAAGATGTAATACCATTAATACAGGAGTTTAGAACTGGAAACCTCATTTTTACTGCAAAGACCTATACGGTACGTGCACTAACAGTTTCTTTGTTATTTTAAATACGATTATAAATCATTGAAATCGATTTTGTGCTCATGATAAATAAGCATCTGCAGAATCATTCATATATTGATTTTGTTATAATTCATTTTTGGTTACGAAGTAAAAAACTCAAGACGAATAAATAACTACTAATATTTTTGTAAAACTCTGTTTTTTATTTTAACCCCAGCAGAATGTCATGTAAATTATCCTATAAGTTATATTATTTGTAATATATTTAGCTTCCATCAATCATTTATTAAAAACTCATGGTTTCCTGAAACGTTAGAAAATGTTAATTTAATTCGAAAAAGTTTCCCAAAATTCTGTGGCCTTCCAATTTTCAATCCTAACATAATGCGTATTTTAACAAAAATAGATTTGCTTGTATACTAATAAAATTTTAAGTTTTATATTTACTGGATGTACATCGTAACTGTCACAGTTGCCTAAATCATTGTCACAAATATAACATGTATCAGAGAGAGAGAGAGAGAGAGAGAGAGAGAGAGAAAGAGAGAGAGAGAGAGAGAGACAGACACCCACACACAGACACACAGAGAGAGAGAGAGAGAGAGAGAATACTCATTTTCGCCAACTATATCTACTTTCAAGAATCTTCAATGAACTTCCATATCTCTAGTCGAAGTCAACATTGACGTATATTTACTTTGTTATTTAATTTACAATGAGTTCAATACATTTGCAATGCATGAGAATGTTTTCAAATACACTTTTTGGTCCATATTTCTTCTTTCTTGTTTCTAAGCAATTTGCCCACTGCTTTTCTAACGTTTTGAACCTGATTTTGTTCTGTAGGTTCTTTATTCTGACCCAACTGGATATTTGTATTTGTTTTTTGTGCAATCAGATCTTATTCCTGCAGATTTAGGTGGAGTAGATTAATTATATTAGCCACATGTTGGCTATCCTGCAAATTATCTTGAAAGCTTTTAGTGAGGCGATCTATTGATTTGTCTATTTAGTTTGGTGTTATGGTCTGGTGTGACAATTGGATACAACTACCCACTTTGTATGCAAACTGACGCCAATTTGTTTGAATGTAGTTCGTTACTAAGGTTTACCACTTTAGAGAGGTTGTCTGAATTATTTGCGCCAAGTGTCTGTACCTTTGTTATCCAGTTTATTTTGTGTACAAGGAATATTCTGATCACGTTTCCTGTGCCGTTCGACGGGGTGGAAGTTGCCATAGTGGGACCAACAACTTGCATATGTCTATATTTATTAATAATTCTGAATAATTCTTTGCCGCAGTCATTTGTTGCCCACAAATGCCAAGCGGGTGTTTATTGTTTAGTTTTCTGTCAGTAATAATTTTCCTGTTTTTCGTGATCTTACAGATGTCCGCTTCAGTACCGCTACCTTTTCTTGTTTCAAATTTGCCGAAGTTAATTTTTAATCCCTCTTGCGAGAGAAAGCGATTTATCTTTGCTTCAATAATCTTTTATTTGGTCGCGATTTCCTTTCCTTTTTCATTCTTTTTGGCGTTCACTAGTACTAAAGGCAGATACTGTTTGTGATTTATATCCCCTTTAGTCAGTTGTTTTACCGAATTAAATACGAAGTCTTGTGACTTTATCTTCTTGAATGACCTGCACAGGTACGTTCTCTGGAACTCCACGTCAGACAACCTTCAGCTCCTACTTCTCTGAAAGCTGGTACGTAAAACGAAATTCATTCATGTGATCTAGCATCGTTATGAGATCTCTGTGATCCACAGCATTCTCTGTAAAGAGCAGCATTCCGTTTTTCTCCCTTACGGCGTTATCGTTCTAGCACCATTCGCTATCCTAGGGTACGTTTCAAAATTCCACGCAGTGATAAGAGGCAGCTTACGTACTTTGGGACCAGTAGCAACTACGCAGGCGTTCGTTGCTGTTGGTTTTACGTATAAAAGTTATGGTAAAGAGGTATAATAATTTTCCTCTTCGGCGTGGGATTTCCAATATGCCTTGCGTGTAGGATAAGCATTCTTATCTGCGGTGGTTGAATCTCATTACCCACTGTAATTAATGTACAAGAACTGGTATTAAATTCAAATTGGTTCTCTATTACCTCGTCCCGCAATATTTTAAAATTTGTTGGACCTACTTACTCTTCACTTGTAGTACTTTAAAAGGAATTTTTTTTCCGATTAGTTTTGTAATTTCTCTTTTTCGGCATTTATTTGCATTCACCTTTTATTTTCACCCTTTATGTCTTAGTTTGTTGTGTTTTCGGCTGCAGCAATGGTGAGGTGGATATTTCGTCCCGTAGTTAGTACTGCGATGCGATCTGCGAACTAGTTTTTTTGGGTGACTAAAACATCTGATACCATGACATTGAATAAAGTGGTGATAGAGGGGAATCTTGAGGGTGCGCTTCCTTTGCTGCGTATGTGACTGGGTAAGGGATCCCGTTTTGACCATAAGTTTCCTTCTTTTAAACATTCTCTGGGTATGATGGTCAGGCGTGTTGGAACTCCATGATTTTCTAACTTATGAATTATTGCTGCTTTCCAGGTCCTATCGTACGCTTTCTCCATGTCCAACAAAATCGTTAATTGTTGTAGTCGTTTCTATAATTATTTTTTTTGACTAGGTTTATGGCTTTTTTGATCGATCATGGCTTTTCCCAAAGCCTAACTGTATTTTTGGTATCTAAACTGTTACTCCTAGAAATTCTTGCAAGCCTTCGTGAATTAGTTTTACCAGAATTTTAGATAGCGAGCATAGTAGGCTTATAGGTCTTCTGTTTTCCGACTTAGAAGCATCTTTGCTTTTTTTTGGGAGTGGTTATTGCTACTGCAGTTTCCATTGCGCTGGAAATATTTAATTTTGTTAGATTTTTATTAGCAGTTTTATTATGCCTTCTACTAGTTGGATGGTGCGTATATGAGGACTTCGTTAGGGATTTTATCTATCACTGGGCCTTTCCTTTAGTCAGAGTCTTAAAAATGTTGTTTATTCTTTCTTGAGTCTATTGTTTGTCTTAAAATTGGTCAGTTGGGTACAGTTCTTTTATTTTGTCCTTTATGCTTTCTGTTTGTTTCTTTATTGAAAGATTGATGTTAAATCGAGTTTACAGATAGTCTGCTACGCACATGACTTTGTCTTTGTCTTTCTCCGAGAACGCCCATTTGTTGTAAAAAATTGCGTGGTTTACTTCATTTTTTGTACGTAAAGCTTTTGTTATTTTCCATATTCTTTGAGTGCTTGACTCGTTGTCTGCGTTTATTTTTTCGATGATTTTCTCCCATCTAAGTTTTCTTTTTTCATTTATCATTTTTTTACCGCTTCTATTGCTTTGTTAAGGTTGGTTGTATCTTGTGCTGCTTTTGTTTTATATAATTTTATTCCGCTTTATATTTTTATTGTAATATTTCTTTTTCCTCTTGTAGTAGGTAAAGATGAGACATTTTATCGTATGAGTTTGTTGAGATCTTTATTCTGTTTTGGATTTTTTTTTTGTTATTCCTGTTACCTCTTCTTCTATTGTGTTTTTTTTGTGGTTGTATTTTGACATGATTTGTATGTAGAAGGACCACTTTTTAATTTTCTTGTACTTGTGTTATTAATTGTATTTTCTTTTGTTGTGATTTTTAGAAGCACTTCTATGTGGTCCGATTCTAGGTCGTGGTTAGTTTTTGTCTCTATTTTCTGTCTGACATTTTTTTGTCAGGAAGAGCTTAATGGTGCTGTGCCATCCGTCTGTTCCGTATCATGTCGATGAAGAAGGGAATTTTATGATTGAATCTGTACTTACGCTTATCTATAGTAGGCTTTTCCCACTTATGTCAGAAGTTGAGCAAGCGCAGTGCATGTGTTTCAAGTTAAAATCCCCGCCTAATATTGTGGAGGGTTTTGAACTTTTTAAGAAATTTTCCAGTTCGTCGTCAGTATGGGTCTATTTGCTAGAAGGTAATATTTGATAATTGACGTTGACTAATTCGATTTATATAGTTGTGCGTTCAAATTCTTATAATTCTTTTATGGGGAGTTTTTTCGCGATTAGGTAATTTTTCAATGTATACAGAGGAACCTCCTCCTGTGCCGTCTGTGCGTTCTTTCTAAGTAGTGTGCGTCCTGGGATTTGACGCTCTTGTGGAATAGTTTTAGGTGGGTTTCAGTATTACTGCTCTATGGACTCCATTTCCCTTTAAGAATATTTACTGTTTAAATTTCCAGGTAGTTTGCGCTCCAATTTAGGATATTGACTGTTTCTGTAGTTGTTTGTAAATTTTGTTTATAAACCATTTTTGATCTGGTCTATTATTTCTGGTAGGAGTTCTTTGAATACTATGTTTCATATTTTAGTAATGAGGTCCTGGTTTTGTGTTAGTGGTTTGTTTCGGCGTTTTTCGATTGTTTTGATACACTGGGCATAGATGCTTCTTGCTTAGTTCCTTCCTTTTTATATAGTTTCCGTTATTGCCAATTCGTTTCGGCTCGTTCTTCTTCTCTTCTATTCCTTTTGTTTTCTGGTCTTTTAAGAAAATCTACGTGCGAGGCTGGTTTGTCTAGCCAGCAACTGACACATCTAGGTTTGCGTGTGTGATCGAATGATATTTTGCTGGGGCGATTTTCGGAGCATTTAACACGTACTGATCTGTAACGCACGTCCAAAATGCTGACATTTGAAGTATTGTGTCTGTATAGTAGATTTTCTTTGAGGTTATGTTTCCAATTAGATGTGGTTTATGTCCTTTTTATTAAATACCTGTTTTTCTTTCTCGTATCTTGTAGTCTGGATTATCATGTGCGGAAATTAGCTAGCTTTTTTGCCGAGTTTATTTACTCAAATACTCATTTTTTGACTGATTTCCTCGTCTGTTATTCCCGTTAGGGTGCCTCATACCAAACTTTAGCTCTCTATCACTTTTAAACTGGAAGTTGTGATTATTTATGGTATTAATTATTAGTGCAGCACTTAGCTCGGGGGATATTTTCACAGTTGCTTGCCTAAGTATTTCTTTATAGTGATTTTCAGTTCATCCACTATCTATTTTACTTCGTTGTGGGTTTCTTGGTTTTCATTACTATCAATAGAGATTTGCTTTATTTCTTTTGGAGTTTCTGTTACTTTTGGTTCGGCATTTTTTTTTCGCCTCTTGTACCGCATGTACCATTTAGCAACTTGTTCTGACGAGATATCTTCGGATTACCTTTTTTTCTTGCTTCTTTTTTTGGTATTTTGTGTGTTTGCGTTAAATGAGCTGGAGCTTGCCATGTTGTCATCAGATTCGTTTTGGCTGTGCATCGCCTTGTCTAGGATACTAAGCAATGGTACCATTTTTGGGTTGGCATTGTTGTTACTTTCGTTGTAACTTTCCGCTTTTTCCCTGCTTTGGGTGTTGCTATTGTGTGACTATAATCTATCTAATTGATTTTGTGTACTTTGGAGCATATTTATTTGCTGCACTGCGCAGCTGTTTGATGGCAATATTTTTTGCTACTAGTTCGTTATATGTTGACGTGGTCACGTGTACTATCTAAAGTTGTTCGGGACCGATGCTTTAACCTTTAAATTCTATTTTGTATACAATCCCCTTTTGAAATAAACTGAATTACTAATTTGAATAATAATCTTCTTGCACTATACCACGTGCAGGGACTGAATTTGCACTGAAAATAGTCTTTACACTACAACCGTATCTACTAGTGTCTCTGCCGCGGGAAGCAAACCTTAGACGTCGTGGATCAATGTAGTAAGCGTGGGACTACGAATCACAAGGTCCTGGGTTCGAATCCCGACACGGCCGACTGCTTGAAAAATGGCAGGTGAACATTTTTCACAAAATTACGCCTCGTTCGCATGAGAGGTTAAATGGAAGTCCCGTGTGTGAATGTTATCACGCACGTTAAAGATCCCTACGTTGCCTGGAACGGCAAGGGTTCGGCAAAACTCTAAATTTCTAGGCAACAAAAAACTCGCCTCCTGGCCAATGTAGTACCTTCGGGTGGAGCATTGGAAATGTAAATGCACGGGAGACAAACCTGCTTTTCACTGGTTAGGACTCCACCTTTGTTGGAAGCGTCTGATTATTATCACATTCTATTGCACGCAACAACATAGTCGTACGTCCCATTAACGCGCCACCAAAACAAGTTTAGTTTAAAAATTTTGTTAGATGTAAGAGGTGTTTGGGAGTAAGTCGGCTGAGGGTTTGATTAGGATTAGTTCTGTTTTTGTCGTTTTAATATTTACGTCTGTATTTACACAGGATTTGTGGTCATTATGGTATAAGGATTTTGTTTATATGAAGCGATGCTTCTGAATAATAGCGCAAGAAACGGAAGTTAGTTGAACGATTATACTTGTTACGTTTATTTCCAGCGTAATTAATAATAAATATGCTTTCGAATAATTAATCGAGTTAAATCCAATTTGCTTTGAAACAGAGTTTATTATGCGATAAATTAAACCAATTACATCTTGTGTACAATAAATACGCTTTCTACAAATTTTCAGGTTGAGCTTATTTAGTTCGAAACAACAAATTTATGCTACGATTAAGTAAGTCAATGTCCTGTTTTAAGTATCTCGTTATACCTTGCGATAGCATATCATTACATTCTAAACCCTTCGTCGAAATAGAATATTGAACTATTCCAACGCAACCCGGATTTTACAGTCAATCGCGCTTCGATAAGCGTGGATGTGTGCTTTCCAAATTCGTGTTACTTTAAACCCATTTTAAAATTGGTCTTTGTAGCTTGTGCGTTGATGCACATGAAAAAAAACTACTCGTTCTGTTATTTCAAAAGCAATACACGCTTGTTGTTTGTCGTTCTATAAGTAAGCGATGGTTTACGTGTATTGCATTTTTTAGCTGGAGGCCAAATGGGTCCTTTCGGTGTGTAGGTCAGACTGTTCGCTGCCATGGAGCAGCTTTTTCTTTCTTTGTGGTGACTCACTACTGAAATTACGATGACCGTTACGTCGCTGTGTTGACTCAACCCTCCATGGTAGGCAAGATAGGTATCCGGACACCCACAGGTATGCGACTTGTTTTCTTTTGTATGCACCAATGGAACATTCCTTATCAACGTTGGGTGCAGTCACGGGATCAGAAACGTGACTCTATAGGACTTTTGTTTGTTGCTACGAATCGTGATTCTCGCTCTACAGGTGCTTCGGATTATATTTCGGTAGTTATCGCTGGTATTTAATGCGTAAATTTAACACTTATAATATTGAGAGGATCAGCCTTCACTATTTTTAATTTTAACATGTTGCTATTGATATTGAGAAAACCTTCATTTAAAATTTGCTATCGCTATTGTTATTGCGAAAATTTTAAACATTAATTTTTTTTTGGTTCAATGAATTTTATTACCTGTTATCCGCGAAATACGCACTTCGAGGATCCACTATCAAATTTGACATTTACAACATCACTAAGATTTAATTTTTTTTTATTTTTCTGTGCGAATTAAGAATTTTTTTTGTTTTTATTTATGTTTAGTTGTTAATAAATAAGCGTGGGCGATGTGCTTTAATTTTTTGTGTGCTTAATTTTAATTTTTTTGGTATTTAGGTGAATCCCCCCACTCTCCGCGTCTGATAGCTAGCATGGTACTTACTTTTCTTCCGGCTACGTCATTGCACGTAGCATACTTATTAAATAGACACAGAGTTTGGTGTTTGTGAGTGCAGGCGCATTACGAGGGAAATGCGATTATTAATGTAAGTTGTTTATTTTGCTTATAATCGCCTGTATGGAATTGCGTATTCATGAACTATTTCTTATACTCTATGGGGCGATTACTCCTATATGTATGTATTTTATTGTAAAATCTCCATATTTGAAGAAGTAAAGTAGTTATTTGTGAGAGGCTTGTATCAGTCGAAAACCTAGAAAATCGTATTTGTAGTTCATACTTACAATGGGTTCTAATTATTAAATTGAAAAGTAGAAATCTTTAAACCAAACCTAGAAGAACAAAGAGTATACAACAACATAGCTACTGCTATTACTAAGAAGCACCGCTCGGAAGAATAAGCTACGGTGCACATGCCAGCAACAGAATACTTGTTCCGCAACTTAGCAGCAACACATGAGGCGCCGTTTGTGTCTATAATAAAAACTGAAATATATATATTTTTTCTAATATATATGTAAAATATTTTGTAATATATATTTTTTCAAACATATATATTTTTAAAATATATATATATATATATATATATATATATATATATATATATATAAATTCTTTAGTTGTTGATTTTCTTCTTTGGGAATATGTTCGTCCACTAATTAATAAGAAAAACGCTCATTTATAAATTTGCCGACGTTTCGGGTAATTTATTCCCTTAATCATGACCTATGAACATTCGTTATAATACAAATTTATATAACTGGTGTTACTTACAATCTATGCGAGCTTTATTTGTTAAAAAGCAGTAATTCAGAAAACGTTTATTTTTAGAATCCTTTCATATCCAAAACAACAATAATACAATAAATTTTAAAACAGATATAGACAATTTAAACACAGTGTATTCACTACTATACAAATTAAGTAGGCGCAATAATAATAAATAAAGTTAAACTAAATTTTCAAGTTCTCTCACCAGGTATAATGTAAAAATTTAATAAATATACAAAATCATCAGCCATATAATTGTTTATACTTATCAGTTATGGCATGTTGTTAACTTGTTAAACATCATTCTTACTATAAATTCTTGTAACTTATGTGAATTTAAACCATTTGTAAACAGTGTAGTACAGTGTAAGTTTAAAGATAATTTTATTTATATGACTAGAGTTTTATCTTATAAATTGTTTTTTAAATGTTAGTGTCATTAATTTATTATGGTTTTCTGAATTACTGCTTTTTAACAAATAAAGCTCGCATAGATTGTAAGTAACACCAGTTATATAAATTTGTATTATAACGAATGTTCATAGGTCATGATTAAGGGAATAAATTACCCGAAACGTCGGCAAATTTATAAATGAGCGTTTTTCTTATTAATTAGTGGACGAACATATTCCCAAAGAAGAAAATCAACAACTAAAGAATTTATATTATTTATATATATATAACGTCCGATAACACAGCTGGAATATTATATATATATATATATATTTTAAAAATATGTATACTTAAAAAATATATATATATATTTAAAATATATACAGGGTGTTTTTTTTAAGTGGGAGGTCACCTGTATATGGAAGACCAATGGTAGAAGGAAGCTGAAAATTTGCACTAGTAGGTTATCGAATGTGCCCTACACGTCTAAAATAGTTTCGATACGTTAGCACTTCCGGTTATACCGGAAGTCGGTATCACTATTGTTATTTTAAATAGAACACCCTGTATATTTATGCATTTTCAAATTCCTTGTCGAATTTTATGTGAACTTTTATAACACAACCATACCTCTATCTAATGCCGTTTTCGAGATATTTTGACTTTTAGTAGATTTTTGACATTTGCACGCTGTCACATAAATTGGAATAACTAGAAATTGAACAAACTTACAAAATTGTTTTTTTGCAATCACATTCATAATACTTGATATTATTTCTACGTGCAAAGAAAATTTGATTGCAATGTACAGGGTGCTAGAAAATTCATTTTATAATTTGACTAATCAAATGTCAAATATTCCGTTTTTTTTTAAATGGAACCTACCATATTTTGTTATATTAATCGATTCTATGGAAAAAAATACCTTAGGTATGTAATTACAACAATTCATTTATTGTAAGCCGTTTTTGAGTTATTTGCATTAAAAGGAAAATGCACTAGTTCAGTAACATAATAACATTTGCTACTATCAAGTAGCTTTTGTCCGATACAATAACAAAAGAATAATTGGTTATTTTTACGAAACGTCAAATGTAGATAATTCTACGCAGATTGCAATTCCCGTACTGTAGTTATTTATGAGGGTTAATCGAAACTTTACAAATCAAGATTATCTCGAAATGATAATTATTTATGGCGAATGTAATAGATTTCTTCGAAGAACTGACGAGGCTAACAAGCCGAAACCATGGTCAGTGGATGTTTCCTCCCCTATGAAGTAATAAAGCTAATGTTTTGTTAATGGCTATATAACTACCAGCCCGATTTGTATTTGTCAATGGCTTTTATTATTTTCATAAGAGTTGTTTACAGATACATCTTACTTCATATACAATTTTCTTATTGCGGACTGCAAATAACTTGTCTTTGTTTATTTGAATTGCCCTTGAGGCATGAACCCGGTTTGTTACGTATGCAAATAAATTTTGCAGTAACATTCCGCAAATCTCAAAGGCATGACGTACTTTTATAGTCATTTATAAAATTTATTATGTAGTTTCGGTTCAATTCTGTACTTCCACACTTTAGTAGTGTTGGTGTTTTATCACCTGATGGCGGTTTTATTTACTTTTGCCATAGTACAGTGATTGTTTCGAAATTATATCATTATAATAGCTTCGATTACTTCATAGGGTTCTTGGGAACTATTCCACTCTGACGAGGCTAACAAGCCGAAACCATGGTCAGTGGATGTTTCCTCCCTATGAAGTAATAAAGCTAATGTTTTGTTAATGGCTATATAACTACCAGCCCGATTTGTATTTGTCAATGGCGTTTATTATTTTCATAAGAGTTGTTTACAGATACATCTTACTTCATATACAATTTTCTTATTGCGGACTGCAAATAACTTGTCTTTATATATATATATATATATATATATATATATATATATATATTATATATATATATATAGGGTGAGTTTTAGTGTGGCAACGGTCGATAACTCCGTTATTATAAAAGCTTCGTAAACCAAATTTAGAGGCATATTAGACATGCCTAAATTTCACATTTTAAAAATGTTTGAAAGCATACAGGGTGTTGCATAATTCCAGGGCATATTAAACTTATTTTTTTTTAAATGGAACACCCTATATATTATTACATTTTTGGAAAGCCCATAAAAAGATCTTTAATTTAATATCAAATTGTATCTGTCTATTCCTTTTAGTTTTTGAGATATCCAACTGTTTTTAGAAAAAATGACCCTGATTAGATACATTGCCACCGCACTAATACACAACTTATGTTAATTTTCAAGATGCAGAAAATTTTACTATATACCATAGTATATTTGTAATTATCACTTTTTTGAAATTTCTTCACAGTATACAGGGTGTGTCAGGTTTCGCAAAATGCAATTTTTAAAATTTTTTTTAAATGGCACCCTACCAATTTTATTGCTACAATGGATAGTTCATTAAATGTCCTTTCATTTTTGTTAAGCATTTCCTATACCTAAATCCATTACTTTCTCAGATATTTTTGATTTTCTTCAAATTTTAAGAATGTTTTTAATTTGCATAACTAAAAATAACTTACTATTGGAGAATATTATAAAACAATTAATACATATTGATTAACAATTAACTACACTTATCCAATAACAATTTTCACTAAAGATATAACAACCTACAATAATACTCTATCAACAGAATTCTGCTAGATCAACAATAGGCATTTTATAGAAAATGTTCAAACAGGAAATCAGGCAGGCTTTGAAAAACATAAAAATTACAATCAAAATGTCATTTATGTTTATTAATTGTAGTGTGTTGTCATATATATTTTAAAAATATATATATTTTAAAAATATATATATTTAAAAAATATATATCTTACAAAATATTTTACATATATATTAGAAAATATATATATATATATATATATATATATATATATATATATATATATCAGTATTTATTATAGACACAAACGGCGCCTCATAGCAACAAACCGTGCGTATGTATTTGCGATCATGATGCGACTATCTGTAGAATCTGTAAAAACTCTGCTCCTTTTATGCTAATCGACGTAAACCTATAACTGCCGAACTCTACTTTTGGGTGGAGCAATTGTAAAATTATGTCGAGCAAGAAAATCCTTAGAAGTAGTCGTTGTGGTCACGGGCGCTCACTATAGGTGGATAGTGACAAAGTTTTTAATTTAGCCAACAATTTAATTTAGAAGTAACCTTTAACACCTTGTATTTTACTGCACTTCTTCATTTGCCTCTTGCTGCTAACTAATGAAATGTGACTTTTTTCAGGAGCTCTCAAAGCTAAACAACAATAACCTCTTGGTTTGTCCATTATCCGTTTCAACAGTTCTTGCACTTATTGAAGCCGGAGCAGGTGGTAATACGGCCCAGCAGTTACTTTCTGGTTTAAACTTTCCGGATAGTACGGAAAAGACAAAAGAGGCATATAAAATAGTTTCGCCAAGTCTTAATGTTGAAAGTGAATACTCATTAACAAGTGCAAATAAAGTATATGTTAAAGAAGGGTTTGAAATTAATTCCCAGTTTCAGCAGGTAGCTACAGATGTTTTTAATGCAGAAGTGCAAAAAATTGACTTTTCTAAAATCGAAGCCGTCAGTGATATTAATGAATGGGTTTTACAAAAAACTAAAAATAAAATTAAAGATATCGTAAAAAGAAAGGATCTTGATCAAGATACTCGTGCAGTACTCGTAAATGCACTGTATTTTTACGGTGATTGGGTTAAACCTTTTAAACCTGAGAAAACAAAGAGGAAAACGTTCTATGCAATTGATAAAAAGGTAATTGAAGTAAATATGATGGATCAAACCAGCGAATTTAATTATTACGAAGATAATAAATTAAACGCAAAATTCTTGGAAATGTTCTATGAGGTTATATAAGCATGACATTTGTGCTTCCAAATGCTCAGGAAGGATTACCAGCATTAGAGGCAAAAATTAACGAGGTCCTTAAAACGCCACAATATAACAGCGAGAGAGTTCATGTTCAAATGCCTAACATAAATGAAGAACACAGTATCAACTTTATACCAATTCTACAAAAGGTTGGTATTATAAACAAACCATTTGCAAAAATACAGTTTTTCTTTTTTTACAGTTTGGCATTGAAGATCTATTTAGTTCGAAGTCTAATTTAACTGGAATTGGAGCACACAAGGAGAGTTTGTACGTAAGCAAGGTTATTCAAAAAACCTTTATCGATATCGCTGAGAAAGGAACCACAGCTGCTGCTGCAACTGCTGGTAAGTCAGTTTATAATAAACACCTTTAGCACTACACAGAAGAGCACCATACAAAATAGATTGCAAAATTTGTTTGCACTTCATGATACTTAGTTTAAAATAAAAAAGTTTATGCTTATTGTCAAGGAACATATCTATTTAAGGTGTAATATTAAAAAAAAATATATATTAAAACTATTTAAGAGGTTTTCATAAATTACGTGATAATGGAGATTATTCGGTTAATATTTTGATTTCGAAATTATAATGCTCTTTTCCTCATGTGTGATTAGAAGTAAATTTTAATATTTAAACACACACATGTGCCAAAAATGAAATCAAACTGATGCGCAGCTTAGGGTCTGTTGATTCCGTTGGGCTAAACTGGATTAAAGCCCCACGCTTGGGCTGCTATTATATTTTCTGAGGTTACGCTAAAAACAAGTTAGATTGAAGCCCTTCGCTTGGCTGCTATTATTGCTCTGTGTGATAATTGGATTAATCCTAAAATTAATTCGAGTCTCTCAAATTGGGCCGTCATAAATTACTCTGAGGTTACCTCTAGATTAAACTCCTCTAGACTTACTTGCGACATCAATACTCTGTTTATCCTCTGAAGATGCTCTTCCTTTAGGACGCCAACTTCCAGCTTTTTTTTCTCTGCTTCAAAAGTGCTGCTTCCTCAGGGATATTCACCACAGCTTCTCATCTGCTTTCTAAAAATATTATCCTACTATTCGATCAAAGAAAACTCGACTACAAAATCTTACCACAATTTATTCTAACAGAAAATTTAGTAGCCAATAATCTTCGTCTTATTATTGATTCACACATAGATTACATTACAACTATCCTCACTTTAAAATAATTATTTTTAAAAATTAAATTTTGAGATTTGCCTATGTTCATCAATAACTATTGAAAGTAACTGGGCTTAACCATAAACCTTACTTTAAATCCCTGGTCTAATAAGAGCTCATAGTAAACCTTTTAGTACATGTGTGCTAATTTTCGCACTAAAAATCCCCAATAACCCGTTTACTTTCTACATAAGCAGATATTACGAAATTATTTTATAATACAAATTCCTACATAAGCATATTTTCAAATAATTTATTATAAATATTAAATAATCAATTCTTTTGTCCAGAGAATTCAACAAAATACAGCTCAAAAAGCACAGAATGTCATAACACCAAATAATCAGAAAAAACATATGTTTTTACAAAAATTAGTTACCTGAAATGTAGCCCAAACAGGTAACTGCCATTAAACCATCGCAGATGTAACTCTTATTAACGACTGCACGTACAGGAATCACCCCAAGTTGACTCACACCATCCGGGACAGCAATCATCTACCCAAATTTCTATTCATCCTTTCTACGGTAACTCCAATCCTCCATACATCTGTTAAATTCCAACAACATCCACTACTCCATTTAAGTACTAAACAAGCACCAACAATCAAAATAAGAAAGCAGTCTCTACTTACAGTTCAGCACACTTCGCTTTATCAAAATATATTTTATAAAATTTAAAACTGCTATTTCTTACACCAACTTGTCCATGCTTAAATGATTTCAATAAAAATATCAAACTCACTTGTCGCTTAACTCATTTACTAATGTTGTTCAAAGCTTGGATAAAAATTCAGAGAGAGCGTCTCACCGCCTCCCGGTGGTTTATATAAACTGAAAATGCCCCTCGACTAGTTTCACTTCCTAAAACACACCATCACAAACCTACTTTCTTTGTAAATTTGTGCAACGGTTGACACAATTCCAAAACCAATATGCACAAACAACACCCAACTGTCATCGATTCTAAAAATCCCACCGTTAACCTTCAGCAATTCTTTGGAAAATTGGCAGTCGTATGCCAACCATCTAGAAAATCTATGAATTTTGAACACAAAATAAACGCTTTACTTCGAAAATTTAATTAAAATTTACAACGGCAATCGAATTCGTTGAAGTCTCTCGTCAACTGACACAAACACAAGCATCTAAAGCACTCCTTTCAAATACGCGTATATACGGTCACCTCGCTTTAACTTACATACTAAAATGTTTTGTCTTCTATTTTGTACCCTTTCTATATTTTCTGAGTCTGTTACCAGTTTATTGTATCTTTGTCTAACCGGTATTTTATATCTTTTCCTTTATATTCTCTTGTTTACAAGTACAATAATATCTTAACAACATCTACCCTTTCTCGAGCATCGTCTATCCCCGTTCTATATTTGGAACCCAACCAACTATCTGCGTTTTATTTTTCCCTGTCTCCCCTAGTCGCTACAAATTTTATCTCATTTTAATACATGCTAAAATACGGCCTCTCTATCTAATATCGATCCATATTCGTATTCAACTTTCAACGCCCTACTTCAAATATACTTGCTCTTCGCTTATAACGATCCTTTAAGTAGAAATCCTTGATACTTATCTTTATGCTTGTAAATTAATACCACGAACATATTTTCAACGTTCAAATTTTACTAGAATTGACTTGTTTGCTTGCACGGTCTTTCTTTGAACTCTTAGCCGTTATAACTTGTTTATCGACAACACTTTCCTATCTTATGCTATAACTTTGCATGGTTAACCAATGTTAACGTTTTATACTACACTGTGCTAAATTATACAAACAAAGAATATGTACACTTTGAATATCAATTACTTTATGCAATTAAACAATTCACCCTTTTAAATTATTGATTTTCACTATATACTGAATTTGAAAACTTTCGGATTAATAAACCTACACACTACTTTCTTGAGATACAAGTCTTTGCACTACACTTTACGGAACTACATTTCCGGTCTAATATTTGTAATTAATATTTACAGCTATGTTACAACGACGCAAAATTAACCTTAAAGTTTATTGTAAATTGTAAATTCCTATACTATCGTTTTGAAAAACGTCTTAAATTTTAATTGACTTGTATATTCATGGGGTATCCTGCCATAAATAATTATCTGATTTATCTAACATCCATTATAACCTATGAATTCACAGAATAATCCCCTATTTGAATTCAAATAATAACCAAGAAGTTGGTTTTATTTGGATTAAAATATTGAGTATTTATATGCACATTTATTCTTACTAATACCTATAAAAATTATCATTTATACCTAAGCTTAACTATATTTATGTATGCCTATTCATGATTATTTATACCTATACACTATTCTATACCTATCCTTTCTACTATTCAAATCACACTATCACTAATATTTAAGTCAACTATCACTAATATTTACACTTATTCCCGACTTAAATCTAACCCTTTTCTTTATCCTAAATATGATGATCCTTCTCACATATTTTACTACTGTGACTTTTCTTGTTTCATCTACCATTATATGTATACTGACCTTTTCACAGAATATCAAATACTTATAAACTATCTTTTCCTTAGACAAACCATGTGGTACAACTTCCGAATTATAAATTTTTTTCCTCTACAGAAAACCCTATGTAACGGAATCAAGCAGAAAGAATTTCGTAAGTCTAGTTTACTAAAAACAAATTTGCTACTTAACCTCTTTAAAAGTGTGTCCATGGAAAGTGAACAATGAAATTGCGGTTTGGTCCGTTGATTAATCTTCCTTGCATCTAAACACAACCGAATACTATTAACAGCAACCAACGGATTCAGAAAATGTGTATTTGACAATTTGATTATGCCATCACTCAACATTTTTGTTAATTCTTAATTTACTTGCTCCCTATATGCTGCCGGTATTGAATAAATTTTTGCATTAAATGGTTCAGAATTATCTACCTCAAAAACATGCTCATAACCTAACGCTGTGCTCGCCTTCTAATTCAAAATGTTTTTTTAACAAAGCTTGAACCTCTCCTAACTTTTCTTCTGGACATTTAATTGTATCAATTTCTCTAACCTCTCCTTTATCCAACTTCATAGCATTTATATTTAAACCTGTGTCATCTTCTGTAACATCATAGCTATATTTCCAGGGCAATAGCATGTTCCTAATCCTAACTATTCTCCTTTCCATATAAATTTTCAACCCCAACTTCATCATTCAATCAACACCTAGCATACTATTAAATTTCAGTTCAGGAACGATAACAAACTCCTGCTCACCCTCTAGGTCTTCGATGGTTTTCTTATTTGTGACAACCATCAGTATATCACGATAGGGATCGGTTGAAGGGATAAATGCACATCCACCAGTTGCTCGCAGTTGCTGCTTATTATTTGCGGCAACCTTTCTTATGTCAGATTTTTTATTTTCGTAACGTTTTCGTCGACTTTTTTTGCTTCGGTAAACTCTAACTGGAGATTGCTAGTTAAATTCTTGTGTAACAGTCTCCCATGCTGAGTTCTTTTCACTCCATGTGAATACATTGGATTTCATAGATTTAATGATATTTTTAATTTCAAAATACACTGCATTAAAACGAATTTTGCTTCTTGTAAAAAATTCATTCTATGCATTTTTCTATTTTGCCATCAATCCTACACTCCGTCTCAATTAATTTATGTAATATGCAAAAACTTGGGTTTGAGAGAAACAACTATTACGAGTTGTAGATTGGAATAATAAACTTTTTAACTTTTCAGAAACGTAAAGATATAGTAATATACTTAAAATCCCTACGAATTGAGAAAAATATGCTCTTTATAATTATCGATGGAGTAAACTTTGGATAAGTGACGGTTATTTACAAAAGTGATACTTAAACAAGTGCCACTTAATATTTAGATCGGTGAAATTGAGGGTGTAGAGTTTGTCGAAGGCGATGTAGACGCGGCGAAGATCAGTATTTATACGAATGACTCACGAATGGATGACAACCAGGCAGGAACGGCACACGTTCTGTACAAGGTGAGGGAGTGCTCTGATTCCAAACTAAACTTGCAGTGCGAGTTGGTAGCTATTAGGGTACAAGTGTACTCTATCACTAACGATAGCAAATCAACCCTGACTGCTTTGATAAAAACGTAGTGCGGTATACGTGTACGGCATTCGAGATTCGAAATTTGAAATTCTATTGAGTTAGGTCGCATAACGGCAGCTGAGCAAATTATCGAGCCGATGAATTGGCCAAAGAGGCCGTAAGAGGCGATTCTCTTTGATTAAGAGAAAGCTGCGAGAAACATCAATGCATTATATTTTGAATAAGGGCCGCTATGCCTGCGACCACGTCCCTAATGCTCTACCCGAAGGTACTACATTGGGTTTAAACGCAAAAATTAAACGTGCTCGAAATCTAACTTCAAAATTAATCGATCCTAAATAAAAATCTAACAAACTAGAAATAGGATTTGAATAATGGTATCTCTAGCGTTGATTTTGGAGAGTGTCCGATCAACAAGACACAAGCAAAAGTAAAAATGAGAGGGATCCGATATACCGAATAGCAGTCGCTAGCTCTGCTTATCGGTGCAACCTAAAGGGTCGTCTTAAAACTATCCAAATCTAACTAGCAAATTTTAAAAATAGATTAAAATTTTCTAAGCATTCGCCAAGTATTTTAATAGTGAAGACGGCTATTGAAAAATCAATGCAAAAGTGAGAAGGAAGGTAGAAAAATGCTGCCACGGCAGATTGACACATCAATTTACATCAAGTATAGCAGTAAGAGATAAGATGGAGGTGAAATTACAACAAAAATAATGCAGCTGATAACCGAGCATCGGGCATTGGAAGCCTATCTGCGAAGGTTCAGGTTGCGCGAAACCGATAGCTACGGATACGACGAGGGTATAGAAAGCGCCGAACGCGTTCTGACTACCAAATCGAAATGGCTATCAGAGAATTGGCGAACAGAAAATTAGCTCTCGAGGGGCAGAGCTAATAAATAACTATGCTAAATCGGAAATCCTAATTAAACTAAACTAATACTATAAATCAGTAACCTAGTAAACAAGAACCTAAAATAGAGTGAAACGCATGCACGCCCAAAAACTGAAAAGTGACAGTGGTTGTGATTCCCCAAAGACATTTAGTGCATAGCCCACCAGGACTTTAGCAGTGCATATTCTCCCCTTAGCAGTAACAAGCTATTTTATGTAGGTAGACGACCAGTTATTCAAATTCTGGAGAAATTCATTTTCGGGGTATTAATAAATTTTGTGGTATCTTGTCTGTACTCGTATAAGCATTGATTTGTATTATAAGTAAATTTTGCAGATAATTTTAAACGAGCACGTTTTAGTGTGATGGCGCTGGTTCACAGAATGCTTATAGGAATGCACCTGATAATTTAAGTTATGCTTTTGCTATTCTATGCACTATTTTATGCTTTCATGCTTTATTTAGATATTTATACACTTGTATTGTATATTTATATATTTAATCGTTATGTCGCTTGATTTATTTTGTTTGGCGTTTTGTTTATTTGGGACGTAGTTTCTATAGGAAAGAAGATTGAAATTAGAATAATTCAGCTAGGGAACAATAGGAAACGTTAGGAACGAATTTAGGCTGAAATTAGAATAAATTACTCAGACTATGACGGACTGTATTGTAAATTTATAGAGTATGAACAAATAACTGGTTTTGCTATTAATCAATTTGGCGTATGCCTAGATATTCGAATATACTAGTAAATAATAATTTAGCTAGGTTTGATAGTTTTATGTCGACTTTCATATCTCGCCGGTAAGCAGAGCTGACGGCTGCTATCCGGTATTGCGGATCACTCTCCTTTTTTTCTTTCACTAGGGTCTTCTTGATCAGATACACTACAAATTCAACGTTATGGCCACCATTAGTTAAACCTCAAATTTTAATTTTAGTTTCCAAATTTTATTTATTGATTAATTCATTTTGAAGTCAGATTTACTTGAACCACACTATTTTTCGCGTTTAAACCCAATATAGTGTCTTCGGGTGGAATATTGAGGACGTGGCTGCAAATGTAGCAGCCCTTACTTACATTATACTGTAAAAGTCTAGTTGATTTAAAACAACTATACATTGTCGTTATCCATCTGGTTTCATAGTGTAAAACACGAATAGAACGGCATGTGCTACTCCCGTGCTATTTCGGTATCATTTTTCTGTAAAATAGTCTAATAGACAACTGATACATACATGTAGTTTGTGTTTAACAGAAAACTAGAATTAAGTTTCCTCAATAGTATGCTATCGTTTCTAATGCAATGGTTTTTATTTTTTAGTATTTATTCTACCAGGACATCCTGCGCCACCACTATTTCCACCAAAAGAGTTTAATGCCGATCATCCTTTTATTTATTATTTGAAATATCGTTATGGAATTCTATTTATTGGAAGATACGTGGGCAGTAAATAAGTCAACACAAGATTATTAGAAGCAATAAATCAGAACATGTATGTCAGGTATTGTGCCATTCTAATAAAATGAATTTTAGTTTCTGTGTTCATTTTAATGTTTGAAATAAATAAGTTGCGTAAAAGACCTGATTTTTATTATTAAGGTTCAAGAGTGCGGTTCAAGGATGTACACGATAAAAATTTTATATTTTTTATATACAATACCTTTGTCCAAGTACTCTAAAATCATTAACATACAACTACAATGTAACACAGCATTAGTAGAATTGTATTCTATCCCGACCATCTCTACTCAACACTCAAACTCAATTCACTCTCCGCGCTTATAATACACAACGCCCACTTGTCTCTGAAAACTCCTGCTGCACTAGCACTTTCTCATCTTTTGCCCTTCTTATAGTTAGATTAATAAAGCTGGCCATTTGTTTCATTTTGTCAGCCAATCTCTCCTTTATGTCTAATTGAACTTCAAGAAGGATAAAAACTAGCTGCCCACCTTTACGGTTGTTTTTGAGTAGAAGCAACACCACGCAACTCAAAAGAAAATCGAATATTTTTAGACCTCTATTGGTTTCAAATGTAACCCGCGCATTGACGACACTATTACGTTCTTGACACCACTGTAGCCTACTGCAATTTCAACTTCTTGTTGAGAAAGTTTTGATTAGAAAAATACGGTTATCTAATTTTTAGAAATAGAGTGTCCAGGCATATCTATACAAACATACTTAGCTGCCTACGATTCGATGACAAGCAGACAAGACAAGCCAGGAAAGAAGCTAATCACAACAAGGCCGAACCTATAATTGATATAATCAATATATTCGTTAGTCAATGCAAGACTTTTTTTGTATCGAGTTTAAATATTACTGTTGATGAATATTTATGTGTATTTAGAGGAAGATATAGTTTTATGGTTTATATTTCTTCAAAGCCCGAAAAATATGGGATAAAAATCTGAATGGTTGTAGACTGTGAATCTCGATACATTACAAATCTGCAAACATATTTCGGTAAAATTGGAAACATCAGGGAAGAGGAACAAGGAAACGAGTTGTTACGTTCAAAACCGTGTAAATAATATTTTCTGCATTTATTTTAAAACGCTTTGAAATTTCTCAACAAGCTAGATTTTCTACCATTTGAAATTAGTGTTATTTAATAAAACTTCTCAAGTAATTATTCTATAAAATTTTGCCTTATAAAATCAAACAGCTGCTTAGGAAACGTTACGTTACAAAGTTGTTGCAATATTTTCTACCACCTGCAATGACTCCATTTTAATTAAAACTTGCATGTAAATGCACAGTTTTTTTGTAGAAGATGGCCACTTACCACCTGCCTACATCTGCTTACAATGGGTTTGTTATCTATAAGTATACTGGTATTCTACAGCTGTTAAGATGTTACAAAGTAACAAGATTGTTTTCCTTTGTCTAAAAATCCTTTGATAATTGCTTTTTCTGCTTGTTACAGTTTGTATTTCAACAGCTGTTGTCTAAGAATTCTACGCACTTAGTTTTCAGCGATATCTTTGAAAACCAAATACCTATCCCCATACATGATTCTGTCCTTATAAAATAGGGATTGTGCTTTAAAAGAGAAGATTGAATACAACATCTTCTTACTGAAGATACATGTTCTAAAATCGCGCTACTAAAAATGATTTCTGTGTTAATATAAGTTAAGATGGTGGTTCCAGCATCCAGCCAAGGGAGAAATGCAGCCGCATTTTCCCAGTCCTAAGATGATACCAACGTGATGCCGATAGCTCAAGGTACAGTTTTCTGTTTCGTTATATACTTTTTTTAATGTTGCTGTGAAGAATAGACTTTTTATTTTCTGTTATTACTTAAAATTAACCAATAAATTGGCACCACCACGTCACAAAACTTACATGTACAATGCACGAGCGACTATGTTAAAAATTAGTTAATCAAAGTTTATGTTAGGATCTGTTTTACTGTTTCTTTTGTCTTTTTAACGTAAACCACTTACCTATAAATTTAAAACTAGTTGACACTTAATTAATTTAAGTTAGGATGTATAAGTTTAATGTTACAATATTTCTTGAGGAGGTGCACTTCACAAAGGAGCATGCATATATAATTTAGGTATATCTCTTTTCCTAGATTTACTGTACAGTTTATGCTTAATTTTCCTTTATATTATGTATTTAAGGTGAACCATTAAGTAAGTATTTAGATTATAAGATGTTATATTTATTTTGCTTACCAATTTTATGTTATGACGCTTTGTTTACCAGCACGTAACAAACGATTACACAACTTATTGGATTTTATTATTTTGTAAATAGTCTTTCGAGATTGGGTGTTAACAATATAGCTTTACAGAGGTTTCCAATGTGTTCTTTCTATTTTACCCACGCCCCTCTACGGCGTTTTTGAGCTAGTCCAAATTCTACCATTCTGTCCCCGATCTGTTGCGGTATTCGGCGTAAACGATTTCTTTACTTACTCTTACTGTTTTATTTAGTGTTTGCGAGGAATACCGTAACAGAGTGTTGTTAGATTTAGTAACGCATGTACATGGTTTTGGTTACAATATCACTACTGACAACTTTTTTATTAGTTACAACTTTGGACAAGAGTTACTGAAGCAAAAATCAACTCTTGTTGGAACTGTGTGTAAAAATCGAAAAGAATTTCCACCACGTGTGTTGTCATCGAAATTGCGTACAGAAAAACCATGTGCTTTTGCGTACGGAATCAACATACTTTTAGGATCCTACATCCCTAAAAAAAATGAAAGCTGTTGATATGATGTCCACCCAACACAACAGATTTGACGTTTTCTGTGAAGGTAATAAGAAGCCGGAAAAATAATACTTTACTATAATTTTTACCAAATTTGAAGAGAGTTACTTGTTACACTTTTTGATCTTGAGGATTTTACCGCAATTAATGAATATGCAATATTTTCCGAACTTGACAACACATACAATAATAAAACAGAAAGGCACTGTTTTTATTAGAACCAAGTGAGGAATTGCTAAAACCCAAAATAGAAAGAAGAATTCAAAATTTTCAAGCCAGAACAAAGAAAATTTGCAAAGCTATTAAAGCAAGTGGGTTTGGAAACTTACCTTTGCAATACAAACGCATCGATCAACCAAAAAATCAATGAGAAAGATGTGACCTCGGCAACTAAGCAAAAAAACAAACATTTTATGTGATATTTGTGCTAAGTTCTTATGCAAAGAACATGTTGAAACCCGTACATTATGTTTTATATGTTCCAATTTTATATCAGAAGACAGTGAATCAGAATAAGGGTGTTGCGTTATAGTTACACTAATTAAATGACTTACTTTCATTATCTGTTTTGTGTTTATATTCTATTTATTACAGTATACTACTTGTAACAGTGTTTCTCGCATGTAATTATCAATAAACATTTTGAAACGTCAAGTATGCGTTTTATTCGATGTAAATTAGGCGATTTGAGTTAGTGTCAAAAATGACTCCAGGCGGGTACTATGTAATTTTAAAGCAGGTGGACTGCGAGGGCTAATCCATGAGCGTAGAAGGCATGTTTTGAATTAGACAGGTTGGTTATTGAGCTATTTATTAATTCTTCTTAATCTTCTTTGGGAATTAAACCACTCATAGTTTTTAAAATCAACTTTATTTACGTTTCGATCCATGACCTAGGATCGTTGTCAAAATAATAAAAACTTCAAGTTTGACATTTATGACATAAATTGAAGGTGACTTTGATTTTTGATGTTTGAAATATTTGGTTTTAGTACACTAAGCAAAAATTTTTAAAGTTTAAAAGTATGATTGCCTTCAATTTGTGTTGCGACCTGGGATCGACTTTCTTTAGGTAGCCAATACGCTTAACGTGAAATCAGCTGATTAAAATTAAAATCTACCAAAGAGGTAACTTAAATCACAATGATTTTTCCCCCACAAAATAAATATAAAAAAACGACTGCTTAAGCCTTACGGTAACACAATCGCACACTTCTTTAATAATCATCCTCTCAATTGTATAAATAGAAACATGTTAAAAAATGTTTTCCAATTCCAAGTTATTGAATTTATATAAAATTCACCAAGAAAAATTAATCAGCTGATTTCACGTTAAGCGTATTGGCTACCTAAAAAAGTCGATCCCAGGTCGCAACACAAATTGAAGGCAATCATTCTTTTAAACTTTAAAAATTTTTGCTTAGTGTACTCAAACCAAATATTTTAATCATCAATAAATCAAAGTCACCTTCAATTTATGTCATAAATGTCAAACTTAAAGTTTTTATTATTTTGACAACGATCCTAGGTCATGGATCGAAACGTAAATAAAGTTGATTTTAAAAACTATGAGTGGTTTAATTCCCAAAGAAGATTAAGAAGAATGCTAAACAAACCACAACAAACATACAGGGAGTATTTATTTATTAATTCATTCAATATTTTATTTGAGACTTGTAGGCACATAAGATGACCTCAATTGTTTATACTAATTATGTTGTTATATTACAAGTATTTCAAAACGACGTTTAGTGTAGTTAGTCATTTATAATAATTTTGATGTTACGGTTAATTTTGCCGAAGGGTTTCTACACTCCTCTCTCTATTGTTTTATTTCTAGATGCTTTGCAGGATGTGCTGGCGCCATTATTGCCTGAAGGACTTAGTGTGAACCACGACACGGTCTTTTGCCTTACTGCGGAGGTAAAGCTCCAACCTATACCACGCACAAAGAGTCTCTTAACATTCTTTCTAAAAAAGAATTTTCATTGTAACTGAAGTGTTTTTGTTGTTGATTTCTTCGAAATATCTAGGTGTATCTCTTTGTACTTACGAGTAAAGTCCACAAACTTGTTTAAATATACCGCGTGTTTCAAAAAGAATATCGGAGGTTTAACCCTTTATAATTTTTAGAACAATAATGTTACACTTATAAATTATACATCAAACGAAAGAGCAACTCAAACAGTTTTACCTAGAAGCTTACAAGTGTTCAATGTCACCACTATTTGTCACAGAACACACATCGAACCGATAAGTGAGCTCTTCCCGAATATTGATGAGTGTATCTGGAGCAATTGTTGCAACAACTGCTTCAATCCTATTTCTTAATTCGAGGAGATTAGCTGGTAGCGGAGGCACCTACACACGATTCTTTATAAACCCCCAAAGATAGAAATCACATGTCGTCAGATCGGGTGAATGTGGAGGTCATGCAAAATAAGCTCTGTCAGTAGGCCCTTTGTGACCAATCCAGCGGTCGGGTTCAACGACGTTTAACCAATCACGTACCGCGTTATGCCAGTGAGGCGGCACATGATGTTGTTGCAAAATAAAATAAGTTCTCTGGTTTATCATCTTCCGACTGAGGGAAGAGCCATAGCTGTAGAGTTTCAAGATAAGAGGCACCAGTTACAGTTGCTTCAGCAAAAAAGAAAAGTCCGTAAACTTTCCGCCTGGATATGACACTGGTTTAACCCCGTCTCCGCGTTCAGCGCCACTACTACAGTTGGCAACACGGATACGATCCACGTACACAACATTGCACAATGATATTATGACATAATTGTGTGTCAAATTGTATCACATGCCAAATGATACAAGTTGCACCTTAAAAAGATAAAAAGTACTCACTTAAAAATGTGGAATGCTTCACGATTTTGCGTGTCATTCTTGCACAGGGGCCATGCTAATCTCAGGGTATCTGGCTTAGGTGTGGGCGCGTCATGCCATTGTTGAAACCAAATTTATCGTCTTCCCTCGTCTTTGTTCGTAGGTAAGGCGAAGGAATAAAGTTAAAATACTTGAAGATACAGGTAAAAGGAAACCTACATTCTGAAAAGAGAAAAGACAAAAGAACGACACAGGCAAACGTCCCCGTTCGACGTCTCGTCACTAATAATATCCTGTCGTGTCCAAACCGCGCACTTACCCATCACTCCGCGCCTGCGCATTTTATTTGCGCAAACGCAACTGTCCGAATTGACGGAAATGAACAAGTCTATTTTAAAAATAATGGCGGGAATTTACTCACAAATTTAAAAGTGTACTTCTCCAAATTTGAAATGTAACAATCGCGACAAAGCCATAAAAGAAAAAATCTTAAAAAAGAAAATGACTGTTAGCACGGTAAAAACTTAAATTTAAAGCCTAAGTAACCTACATATACCCTAACTTAAATTCTAGAAAATGTTTGTTTTAGGCGCCACCTGGGTTTTTCAACCGATAACACGCCTTACGAATAACCAGAAAACGGAATGTGTAGCCCCATTGTTTATGAACTACATCTATAAAAGCACACACGAGTCTTTGATGTGGCGCAGTTATAATCGACAGTAGAAATTTGGCGAAGAGCACGAAACACTACTGAAACTAAAACAAATGCGTCGCTTAACATATATACTATAACTAAAGCTAACATTACAGTTTTTTAGTGCACACGCACATAAGCATTGCATCTAAACTGTTTTTTCTTTAGCAAGAAAATGCCCAAATTTTAAAATGTCCAAAAGAGCAAGTTACTATGCACTTTACCAAATTTTTATGTACTGGTACTCTGGCTTAATAAACGATACACATCAAAACTTTTTCATGACATGGTTGTGAAATAACAAATTTACCAACAGTACCATCTTACTAATTTCTTACGTTACTAACCTAACAAATTACATTGCTACCATCATGTTAGCTTCTTCACTCAATACTCAAAAAAGAATTTCTACGTCTGATCATAAATACCAAACGTTAGGAAGACAAAAAAAGATAAGGCAAACTCTCAAGTTATTATCAAAGATAATAGGTACGATAAAGATATTAAGCTCAAGTTATTATCAAGATAATAGGTAAGATAAAGATATTAAGATAAAACTAGATAACAATAGGTGGGTCCTAAACGTCCCAGCACGCTATGGCACGCTACGACTACATACATTAAAGATATAGCGTAGAATTCCTCAGCTCGCCAAACCGTTTTGTCATCCATCACAAACATACAAGATAGAGTGGCTTCTTGAAGCCGTTATATAGGTAAGAGAAGACATATAAGTTAATGAAAATTTCTAGACTCTAACGAGTGCATCCACTACGATAAGAAAATCAGACAAAAGTTGAAACAACAACTTAAAAGTATCACTACAGATACCTTCGCACAAAAAGCCAACTGTTTTAAGGTAATTTTTAGAAACGGTAACGCCATAAACCCACAAAAATGCCTAACTATAAGCAGTTAAATACAAACACACTATCCCAATGTGCTAAACAACCGAGAATTCGATAAGATATCAATAAAATGCGATAAGACTTCACCACGAAGTTCAATAAAAAACAACAAAAAAATGTTTATATGTTCTGGTAACTTAATAGAAGGAGAAAACAAATAATGATAAAAGATAAAGTGGGCGACTGTAATAATTCAGAAGAAAAACGCATGGAATAGAAACTCCTAGTTTTTTGCAACTGCGAATGTTGACTATTTCTTACAATGGCATAGGCCTTGGCTCCTATGGGAGTCCAAAGAAAAAAGCATCCACTCAAAACATCGGCTAAAACCAATCATAAAATTCAACGAGTTATTGCAACCAAAGTTACGACTATCACTGCGAAATTAAACAACGTAAGATAAATGCTGAAAACAAAATAATATGATGTAGAAAAGGTGCCAAGATTAATTAGATGAAGCGACAGAGTTATATTAGAGAATCTAGATAACAAAGAGATATGTAGCTAGCAATAAATTCAAGGAAAGTTAACAGGTAGCAAAAAGATAGCTAGTTTAAGGTCAATAAGCCAAACGTGTAGAAAGTAAGTGCTATATAAGAAAAGAAATGGCTGAATAAAGTTAACTAATTCATAGTAGGGACAAAAACATTAGGTAAATCGTTAAAGAAATGAAACGTGAAAAATTTTGGATGTACGCAAGTTATAGTAACCCCCATCTATTATATATATAATACTAATATCCATATTAGGAAATATTAGGAAACTAAGAAATGTTAGGACAGTGCAACAATGTCGTTGCAACATTTTATTACATATTATTATGATTATTTCAGTTCCCACGAGTGGAAACGCTACAAAGTAGCCCAAGGATAAGTGACACTGCAAAAGTCAGGTCACAGACGGTCGACGGATGTCACGTACCGTGATTACGCAGAATAAGCCTGCAACAATGTAATTTATGAATAGCTCTTAAGATAGCAACTAAGTATTACAGAATGTAAGCGGACATTACGTCCGCAGGTTCCCACAGTATTGTGAGGGGGAGAAAGTTATATAAGGACCAGGAGCTCCACTCCTAGTCAGTTCATCAGACGTTCAGTTTTCACCTTGCAGTTCACTGGTAACTCACTGTACAATTAATTAATAACTTCGACTTAGAATAAATTAGTTAAATTTGTAAATGTTCACATCTGTTTAAATCAAATAAATGTGTTAGATTTCAAAGAAGTCTATTTAAAAAGGACCGCTCGAAGCCACGAACTCTAACTGGCGCAGTCGGTAGGATGTAGATGAGTGGGAAAGCTTTAAACGGATATTAATTTCATATTTCGGCGATCAACGGAACTTAAAATGTTTAATAAGAGACTTAACCGGACTGAGAATGGAACACAACCAGTCACCCTATCAATTTGGAATGAGATGCCAAGATGTAAGAAGTTTAATCTTGACAAAACTCAAAATCGAAGAGACCGACCCAAACGTAAGACTAATAAAAACTAAAATGTACGACGAGATGGCATTAGATACCTATCTAAATGCACTACCCGAAAGACTTTCAGATAAAATTAGATTTCAACATCCCCAAAACTTAGAACAAGCAATGAATATGATAATTGAAGAAGAAAATGTAATGTACTACAAAAACCGACTATATAACCCCAACGCGAATAAAAGCTATACGCCAATGAAAACTATACAACCCGCAAGACAAATAAATCCACAACAAAAATTTAATCAATTCAATGCACAAACAAACCAAACGCGAACAAATAATCCACAATTTAATAACTCAAACTTTAATAACCAATACAAACAATTCCCAAAACCAACATTTTACCCGAACTTTTCAAAACCCACCTTTCAACCAACATTTAACTCGAACTTTTCAAGACCCGCATTTCAACCGAGATTTAACCAAAATATAAATCAACAAAGACCAGCATTTAACGCGAATCCTAACAGAAACTCACCGATGATAAACAATAATCCCAATAACTATTACAAACCTACACCAATGGATTCCTCATCTGGTAACACCAGACCCAACACAAAAATAACGCACATAAGACCAAACCCTAATCAAAAACGCACTTTCACTTCAGAAGAGCTATTTCATCAGGAAGTAGAAGAGTATGAAGACGAACAGAATAATAATCAACCGTGTACGAATAACGAACAAAATCAATCAAACCATTATGAACGCGAAGAATCACACGAAAATTACGAGGAAGACGACGAAGAAAACACATGTTCAAATTTTCGCATGGACCATTTTATAAACGACCTAACGTAATAAATCTAAATAATATGAATCACCTTGTATTACCCTATATCGAAATACCCCACGCTGAATTTAAATTACTAATCGATACCGGATCTTCTAAAACATTAATAAGCCCGCGAACAGTAAAAAAACATTATCTAAACTACGTAGAACGAGAACCCTTTAAAATTAAAACCGCCCATCAAACAACCATACACCAATTCGTAGCAAACATACCTTTACCAAAAACCTTTAACGTAAAAATGAAACACAAATTCTGCATATTTGAATTTAATGACAAATATGACGGACTATTAGGAATGGACCTTCTAAGAAAATTAGGAGCCAACATAGATATCAAAAACCGATTATTAAGAACCAAGTATGGACAAATCCCCATTAAATTTCAAAATACCCAAATAGACGAAAAATATACATTAGAACCCCGAACGGAAAAAAAAATAAAAATCCCTGTAGATTCAAATAAAAACTTAGGAATAATAAACCACATAACTTTTCAACAAGGAGTAGAAACCCCAACCGCATTAGTAAAAATCAAAAATAATTACGCCACAACAACAATAATAAACTCAAATGATTACCCCGTAGAAATATCTTTAACAAACCCGATAAACGTAGAAGAATTAAACTTTGACAAAATGGAAATAGATGAATCCCCAAACGAAAATTATAACCCCGTAGAAAATGACGAAATGTTAAAACAAAATTTAAATAACATCCGATTTAACCGCGACATAAATCACGAAGAACAAAACGCAATACAAAAATTATGTTATGAATACCGCGATATATTCCATTGCGAAGGAATACCCCTAACGTTTACAAACACAGTTAAACACAACATTGAGCTAACGGATAACAAACCCCTATTCACCAAAGCATACAGATTACCCCAGGCAAGTCAGGAAGAAGCTGACAGACAAGTAACCGATCTATTAGATCAAGATATTATACAACACTCCAATTCACCATGGAGCAGCCCCGTACTAATAGTACCAAAGAAACTAGACGCATCAGGAAAACGGAAATACCGAATGGTAATATATTACCGCAAATTAAATGAAAAAACGGTAGACGATAAATACCCGTTACCGAATATCACAGAAATATTAGACAAGTTAGGCAAATGCCAATATTTTTCGACGCTAGACTTAGCATCAGGATACCATCAAGTAGAAATGGAAGAAGGAGATACACAGAAAACAGCCTTTAGCACACCTAGAGGACACTACGAGTATAAACGGATGCCATTTGGACTGAAGAACGCACCCGCAACCTTTCAACGAGTAATGGATAACATACTACGAGGGATACACAACGAAAAATGCCTTGTGTACCTAGACGATATAATAGTGTATTCAACATCATTAGTGGAACACATAGAAAGATTAAGACAAGTGTTCGAAAGATTAAGAACCGCAAAATTCAAAGTACAACTAGACAAAAGCGAATTTCTACAGAAAGAAGTTACCTTTTTAGGACACGTAATAACACCCCAAGGAGTGATGCCAAACCCCGATAAAACAAACGCTGTATTAAATTACCCTATACCCAAAACGAATAAAGAAATTAAAGGATTTTTAGGCCTTAGCGGATATTACCGAAAATTTATAAAAGGTTATGCTCAAATAACAAAGCCCCTAACCAATTGTTTAAAGAAAGGAAACAAAATTGTACATACCCCAGAATTCATAAAAGCAGTAGATAAAATTAAAAGCATTTTAACAAACCACCCCGTATTAGAATACCCAGACTTTTCGAAACCATTCATTTTAACAACAGACGCATCAAATGTAGCCTTAGGCGCAGTACTAAGCCAAGGAACAGTAGGTAACGATAAACCTATCAGTTACGCATCAAGAACCCTCAATGAAACAGAGCAACGATACAGTACGATAGAGAAAGAATTGTTAGCCATAATTTGGGCAACAAAATATTTCAGACCGTACCTATACGGACGGAAATTCTATATATATACCGATCATAGACCATTAGTTTGGCTATGCAAACTCAAAGAACCTAACTCGAAATTACAAAGATGGAGAATTAGACTAGAAGAATATGATTATGAGATCAATACAAAAAGGGAATTTACAACAATAATGCAGACGCCTTAAGTAGAATCCAACTTAACGCACTTGAGACAGAATCATTAGCAGGAAACGTAGACGAAACCGAAGTCAGTGAAGACTCAGAAGAAATGGAAACTATACATTCAACACAAAATGACGAACCGGAAACAGCAATAAAAATTTTAAACGAAGCTATTGACATGAAACCCAATCAATTTATAATCACAGAAGTTTTAAACAACCCCAACCCTGTTAAATACACGAAAGTGGACAATAAGAAAATTTACCAAGTTCAAATAACTAAAGACGACAATGAATCACAGATAATTAAAATATTAAAGGAATACACCCCCGAGAAAAAACGATTTTACTTTTATTTTAACACGGAAAACTTGTACAAACGATTTTCAGAAATATATGTAAAACTATTTAACAATTCTGGCCCCGAACTTATAAGATGCACGAGAAAATTAATAACATTAAACGACCCTGACGAAATAAATGACGTAATAAGAAACCAACACGAAGGAAAGACCAACCATCGAGGAATAAACGAGACCCTAAAACAAATTATGAGACGCTACTATTTCAAGGACATGAAAGAACTAACGACCGACTTTATCAATCAATGCGAATTATGTGATAAAGCCAAGTATGACAGAAAACCCCCAAAGATACCCTTAATGTTAACTAAAACACCAGACAAACCTTTCCAGAAATTACATGCAGATACTCTAGTAGTAGAAGCACAAAGTTACCTAACAATCGTGGACGCATTTACGAAAATAGGACAAGCAATACCAATTACTTCTAAAAATAGTATAGACGTAACTCAAGGATTTCTACACTATTTTACATTTTACGGAACACCCGAAGCAATAACATTAGATAAAGGAAGCGAATTCAAAAACGAAACAATTCAAAACACTTTAGAATTACACAAAATAAAAATACACTTTATAACGGAAAACCACCCTGAATCAAACGGACTAATTGAGAGACTACATTCAACCCTATTAGAACAAATCAGACTATTAAGAATAAATTACAAGAAAGAACACATAACCAATTTAATGTCATACGCATTAATCGCGTATAATAACACGATTCATTCAACTACAAATTTTACACCCTTAGAACTAACCTTAGGACATTCAGATTCACGCAACCCCTACGATATACATTATAACAAAGAAATCTACCAGCAATACGCTAAAGACCACAAGGAGAAACTAAAAATAACCTATGACAAAGTAAAGGACAAATTAGATAATGATAAAGAGCGAATTACCGCAACCCGTAATAAAAACTCAGACATAAACAAATTTTCCATAGGACAAACCGTATTCGAGAAAAATTACCAAAGTAAAAGACATAAAACGGCACCGAGAAATTTAGGACCTTTTAAAATCAAACGAATATCAGACAAAAACGTAGCCGCGATAGACGACGGCAAGATAACAAAATATGTTCACCTCAAAAATTTAAGACACCCTGTACTTTCAGATGGACAATCGTCACCCTTACCGTCAACCTCCACCCAGGTAGAACGGACACAGAAATTATAATTGAAGACATAAAAAACAACCCCGGTATACTACCAATAAAATTAGGCAGTATGCAAAACACTATACGATACAACAATTAATAGAAAATCAAAACGACATTAAAACTATAATCAGTAATCAAATATCGTTAACACAATCAACGATCATCAAATTTAATGAAACCCTTAGAAAAGTAGTTAGATATCAAGATAGTATAGCCAATCGAATAGAAACCTTAGAAAATAACATGCGAACTACTACGTTAGGCATGCGAGATTTAATCAGATTCAATACGATATATAATCAAATAATATCAACCCTAACTTTAACTCAACAAATCCTAGCAACATTAGAAAACGCAGTAACCTTTGCAAAATTAAATACCCTACATTCAAGTATCATAGAACCGATGGATTTATTAAAAGAATTATTGAGAATAAAATCTTTTATAACTAACAGTAAATTACCTTTCGATGTATTAGAATCAAACATTTTAATATTTGAAAAAATAGCCATAGTTAAAGGCTATGTAAAAAACAACGATATAATATTTTTAATAGAAATACCAATAGTAGAGATTAACAATTACAACTATTATCATTTATTTGCTTTTCCAATGAAAATGACTAGCACATACCAAGTTATTATTCCAAAAACCAAATTCCTATCCTTAAATGAACAAAGATATGGTTATACAAACGACAAATGTAATGAAGTCACACCCAATCAATACTTATGCCAATCATTAACAACCACAACAATTCAAGAAGACAGCCCTTGCGAAGTACAACTACTAAAATTTACCAATCACTATGAAAATTGTGAAGCCAAACCTGTATCAATCAACAACATGAAAATTCAGAAAGTAACGGAAAATAAATGGATAGCCATTTTTCCCACCGAAGTAATCGCAACAATGTATTGTAATCAAGACGACAGTAATTTAGCATTAACCGGAAGTAAATTAATCACCCTTAAGGAAAATTGTTATTTAAAATTAAAAAATGAAATAATTAGAGTTTACCAAGATCCAGTACAAAGCAAGAAATTAGCAAATCTACCCGATCTGCAAATCAAGATTACCCAAGAAGAAGATGAAGCAACCCTTCAAAAACCAATGCAATTGGAACACCTGGAATTAGACAACTTAAACCACGCCATGAAACTCATGGAAGAATATAATGAAAAATTAAACGAGATCAGGACGCCCAAAGTGCACTATGATAACATTAGTGTATGGACAATTATATTGATTTTATTAACTATTTTACTGATCATTTATGTAACGTACAAAATATGTATTAGATTTAAGAATAATAAAGAAAACAGTTTTAGATTTAAGAAACCCAAACAAACAAATGTACCCCTAGAAAATATGAATTTTAAATGAGATTAAACGAAAACGAAAATGATTTAATTAAAAATCAAGAAAAAGGTTAAAACCCTTAATTTTTAATGTACGTTTAAGGTCAATAAGCCAAACGTGTAGAAAGTAAGTGCTATATAAGAAAAGAAATGGCTGAATAAAGTTAACTAATTCATAGTAGGGACAAAAACATTAGGTAAATCGTTAAAGAAATGAAACGTGAAAAATTTTGGATGTACGCAAGTTATAGTAACCCCCATCTATTATATATATAATACTAATATCCATATTAGGAAATATTAGGAAACTAAGAAATGTTAGGACAGTGCAACAATGTCGTTGCAACATTTTATTACATATTATTATGATTATTTCAGTTCCACGAGTGGAAACGCTACAAAGTAGCCAAGGATAAGTGACACTGCAAAGTCAGGTCACAGACGGTCGACGGATGTCACGTACCGTGATTACGCAGAATAAGCCTGCAACAATGTAATTTATGAATAGCTCTTAAGATAGCAACTAAGTATTACAGAATGTAAGCGGACATTACGTCCGCAGGTTCCCACAGTATTGTGAGGGGGAGAAAGTTATATAAGGACCAGGAGCTCCACTCCTAGTCAGTTCATCAGACGTTCAGCTTTTACCTTGCAGTTCACTGGTAACTCACTGTACAATTAATTAATAACTTCGACTTAGAATAAATTAGTTAAATTTGTAAATGTTTACATCTGTTTAAATCAAATAAATGTGTTAGATTTCAAAGAAGTCTTTTTAAAAAGGACCGCTCGAAGCCACGAACTCTAACTCGCAAAGCTTGAGAGATTTTAAAGATATTTTCATCCCACCTAGTGTGGTCTGAATCGATATATGAAGATATAGCGGTAATTAAGACTTACTGATAACAAAATTGTTGAAAAACACAAGAAAAATATCTTACAACGCATATAATTGCTAGGGTGACAAGCTTTCCTTTGAGCCTCACCTAGAATAATAAACAAAAACTTCAACATCATCCTCGAAAAAATGATTCAAAAATTATTAGAGCGACAAACTTACCACGAGTCTCGTCTAGACTTATGCAATACTGAGCGACCAACTCTTCATGAGTCTCGTCTAGACTAACATACTGCTGAGCGACCAACCACGACGACAAGTCTCGCCTAGACCAAATAGATCTTAAAATGCTACGTTGCAATACCGATATAAATAAAAAATTTGCTATAAAAAAAATCATGCTCACTACACAAAAGCAATATTCTAGCGATACATCTACAGAAAAAAACCCAGTTTATCAAATTATTAAATTATTTCTTTTATATCAAGGAATTTATCAACAACCATCGTAACTAAAGGGGATAGTAAATGAACTTAAATACAAAACATTATCATCAACCTCACTATTGTAGTGTTTAAGAAAGCAAATATAACGAAATCAAGATTATTATAGTGTTTTAGAAGGTATAGATATACTAAGGTAAGAATTCAGTTAATTACGTGAGCTGTATTTAGGGACAAAATTTTCTTTAAGAAAGCATTCGTAACTTACAATTAATTATCTATAGTGCCTTTAACGAACAGATTCAGTAAATGCTCCGCCCATAAATCAGCGCCAAGTTTAAATAAAGATTTTGTATTGGTTGGCCGGATTCGCACAACCACACATTTCAATTTGTAACATTAACCTACAAATGTCAATTAGTTTTTCGTGTTTGTCTTTGCTTTATTTTTGTTCACTCGTCTTTCGTAGTTTTTGCTCTTGTACTTTTTTTTCAAAAACAGTATTTTTCAATACTTATTACATTTGTGTAGGTTTTTTACAATTTGATCGCTGTAAATCAAGCTTATGCTCAGTTTGTACTGCGCAACTAAGCCCATCCTATTATTTTAATTACTTAATCTGTTCGTTAAACGCACTATAGATTGTAAGGGAACACTTTAGAATCATGGCAAACTAAGATAATGTAATATTTAAGTAAAATTTAAACTAAAAACAGGTTTCAATAAACTAAAGGAATTTCAGATTTTAAAATAATTATTTAACTAGATTTGGTGTCATTTTAAGGAATTTTTTTTTATTAATCATAATGAATGTTTAAAAAAGAGCTTTTTATCTATGACTAGAATACTTACAGAAAGAATTATTTAATCTGAAGCACATGTTTAAAGTGAGGTTAAGGTAATTTGCTAAATACATTTGAAAGGTATATGCTTTAGTTTCATCCTAAATTAGGTTAGATAATTATTTGAGAGAATTAAAATATAAATACACTGCTTTTATTAAAAAAAATGCCAATTAATTAAGTTTGAAATAACATATATAAGAGGTAAACAATCACTGTTCAAACATGTCCGACTTAATCCTTCAAATTGACATTTCAACTGCATTCAATGACGACAACATAAGATAAAAATTACCAAATGCAATGTTGCTAGATTGTATTTCTTCTATCCAAAAGCCATTAAAAATTTAAAAATTAATATTTTTTATTATATTTGAGTGAAAAAAAACCCAATTTCTACAAAGATATTCAAAACTAACACCTTATAAGATATATCAGAGATGAAGACAAATTTTCAACACACGTTTAGGCGGCACTGTTATAACCCCATCGCCGCGT
Source organism: Platerodrilus igneus (assembly GCA_036346225.1). Lineage (NCBI taxonomy): Eukaryota > Metazoa > Arthropoda > Insecta > Coleoptera > Lycidae > Platerodrilus > Platerodrilus igneus. Next base: position 3,129,720 of record JARFIW010000202.1, read on the forward strand.
ACACAAAGAACATTCAATGTAGGGGTCTCATTGCATTTGTACCATAGCGTGAGGATTTTCTAAGCCCGAGATTCGCATATTATGAGTGTTCGAATCTCCACTAAGGTGAACGGTCGATTGATTTATCGCCGAAGAGGACATGATCAAAAAAATCTTCATCGTCATGCAACAACATTTCGTTTGCGAATTTAGAACGTAAACCGTAGCCTGAAGGTTTCAGAGTCTGTAGAAAATGCAGACGATAAGGACGTAGTTGTAAGCGTCTCCGTAAAGCTTTCCAAACAGTCGTCACAAGAATTGTTAATTCACGACTAGCCTTTTGGGCTACGCGTGAACGACTCGCTCATTCGCTCAACACTCTCTTCACTAAATCTTGGTCGTCCCGTACTCTTCCCTTTACAAAGGCAGCCGGTATTTTTAAACTTGTGATAATAGCCGAACTTAATGCGGAACGTACTTTGCACAGTAATTGCAGATTCGGTCTTTGCAAACTGTAAAACACAAAAAGCTTTCTGTTTACTAGTCGTCATCTTTGCTACTAGTGCTTTCTAACGGATAGCAGCGTAAACATGGCGTGCAAATGCGCACTGGTGCTAACAAACAAAATTGCAGTTTGAACATTTTATAGAAAACTAGTTGCAAAAATAGAATGCACTAAAATAAGAGAGACTTTTGGTTCTTTGTTCCGACCAAAGTAATTTAGGCTTGCAACTTGTGGTGGAAATGAGACGGAAACACACTTGCCAAGATTATTTATTGAAAATTTAAAGTCAACAAAAAATATGTCTAAAACTTGACTTGAAAAACGCTGTTAACGTGGCGTATAAAAACGAAATTTTATGTAATTTTCAAAACAATTTCAAAAATCCTTTGTCGAGGTATGTTTTAAATATCCTACATTTTTAACATTTGAAAAAGACGCGATATTATCACAAAGAGGTGTACAACAAGATGACCCTCTAAGACCTACGATGTTTATGCTTGGAGTTCAAGATATCATAAATACAATTACAACAGAATATAGTGCTTGGTATCTTGATGACGCATCAAAAGGGGGTAGCAGTAGTTTACTCCGAAATAGCATGATAAACATTACTATCGAATCAAAGACAATAGGATTGGAACTAAATTTCGGCAAATGTGAGATTTCTATAGAACATGAAGATGAAATATATATAGAGGAAATGTTGTCAGTAGCACCTGATTTGAAATTTGTAGAAAAACCCAAATGGTCTTGTTTGGTAGCGCCTCGTACAGATAGTATGCTATCAATATGCCTGCAAGATAAATTGAAATGTCTAACAAACAAGTGTTTATATTAATCCGATCTACCAGCAGATGCAGCCCCTGTTGCAAAAATCAATAACTGTAACAAAATTATTTTATATGCTTCGATGCGGTCGCCCGACATAGCATGTCGAGCAGAATTTAAAAAATATTCATCGTGTTACGTAAAACATTGGAAGAAATTACAAATAATATGGCAAACAAGAATCGGTGGATTCAAGCATCTTTTCCAGTTTCAAAAGAAGGTTTAGGAGTACGTCAAATCACAGCTCTCGCTCTCCCTGCATCACTTTCTCTCGCACACAGAGTATCTAATTTAATAGATTCAATTTTAAAGCAAGACAAATCGTACAATTTATTATCCGAAGGACAAGAACTATGGGACAAGAATACGCATAAATAGAGGAAGATAGATAAGGTTTCCAGAAAGCATGAGATCAACCGTTAGTTGATCTTGTGACTAAACAACTACCTGAAAATGCTACAACGGTGCATTATAAGGCCCGTCTCAGAGCATTTGGTTGCAAGGAGTCTGGTGTTTGCTTAAATGACCTCCCAGTAGCATGTCTGGGAACATTATTAGGTGATGATTCATTCCGTATTGTTATTGAATTACGATTGGTAAACTGTATATGTATGGAACACAAACGCAAATGCGGTACACTAGTTTCAGAAAGGGAACACATGGTTTAAGAGTGATCTCGTGACCTGTACGGCTTGTATTTCTATGAGGATCGGCCACCTTCAACGTATCCTCGCGCATGCCTAGCTCATATCTCATTATCAGCACTTCAGACACAAAACCTTGGAACAGAGTGTGTGCGATTTGGACTGGAAAAAATTAGCCGTTAACGGATCCCCAAAGGTAATGGCTTATGGTCTGACGTAGTGAGCGTCGGTCTCCAGGAAAGACCGTGCAGAGGTTGCCTCCGGAACCTCAGGTCCCCGCCCGCCGCCGTAGTAGTCACAATAGGCGCCTTACAACTCGCATCTCCAACATTACCACATAAACGGGCTAAAATCTTAAATCTAATATCACAGTACTGTGGCACCCGCCAATAGAACTAAAGTAGCCCCAGGAAAAAAACTGCACCGTTAACAAGGATAACTGCATTGCCAATAAGGTTCAATGACGCTTCAGGTCACACAGTGATAATACCACGCCAGAAAGGGGCAGTGGTGTTCCCACATATAAATAAATAAAACCCTAACCTAATAATAAATAACACGACGTCACATTTAAAAGCACATAATATTAAAAAGCTAATGTTCGAAGCTTTTAGGGTCAGATCGGTAGCCGATATTTCCTACATGGATCCCTTCGACTGAGAGGGACGTCGTGGTCCATAAACTTATGGTCGAATTCTATGGAACTAAAGTGCGCTATCAACGACATGGTCAATAGCGTCTTTCGATCGGTGATGCCCAGTTGAACTAGGGTTTTTACTGTCTCTTTGGACGTCACTTATCTCGTTGCTACCGCAAGTTGAAGAACTTCTTCGGCTAGGTAAGCTTTGTCCTCGTGTCGGACTGGTACGTGGACCACAAAGACTCCTCTCTGGTCCTGTATCACCAGATTGCGTTTATATTTCCGCCTGAGGGTAGCCGTAACGTTGGTTCCCTCGTTACCAATACCGCTGGCTGGTGCCTTTGTAATTCACCTATAAAGAGCTCGCAAATTTCGTTGTAGCGGCTGATCCCCTTGCGCTTTATGTGTACGCACTGTCCCAGTATATGGCCCAGTGTTTCTAGCTGGAATCCACACCTGCGACAGTTGAGATCCGCCTCGGAAACCGCTCTATTTATGGCCACCCTGTCAACAGATAAATTAAATCTCATTTTGAGCGCCGTGATTTGTATGCATGGCTTCAGAAGCGTTGGGTTCGAAGCCACGCGTTGGCAATTTTATCGCCGGTGAGTGCCGCGACCGACTTGCTTTGAGAACTTTGAGCGGTCCACCTCGCAATCTCATATTCCTTGACCCGCCTTTCCATCAGTTCATATCTAGTTTAGAAACGGGCCATACGAGCCTGAACGTACTAGACATCCTCGCTAACCGTGCTTCTAACTTGGTGTCTACTGCCACGGTTTTCTTTACAGGATTGTCGCTTTCCAGGAAGTAAGTCCCGCTTTTAACGACGATTGCTTCCAACTTAGGAAACTCTAATCCTTTGTCATTCCTGCCATAGTATAGCAGCACGGTCGTAGTTTGCTATGGCAAGGAATAAATCTCTCGAAGAACTACCCGCAGCTCCTGGTATAGTGACCTTCTTTTCTTTGGGTGCCGCCGTGGATCAATGTAGTAAGCGTAAGACTACGGATCCCAAGGTCCTGCGTTCGAATCCAGACACAGCCGACTGCTTGAAAAATGGCAGGTGAGCATTTTTCACAAAAATTACGCCCGCGTTTGGATGAGAGGTTAAATGGAAATCCTGTGTGTATGTGTTGTCATGCACGTTAAACATCTCTACCTTGCCTGGCGGCAAGGGTTCGGACTACTACGGGTGGGACTACTACCACCCATTGATACAAGTAGTGGGGGGATTAAATATCTGGAGTTGAGTTCTACTTTTGGTGGGACTTGAGTGATGGTCGCTTCACTCGCGCTAGCACGGCATCAAGGTTAGACCTGACGCCCTCTATTTTCATACCCGCCCAAGGAGTTACTTGTACACCAAAGTAGATAAGACATGATCCGGGGCCCGTAAACGGGATCGTATCTCCGTTTTCCATTTTCAACGCGTAGTTAATCAGGTATCAGGAGTCTTTTGTTGGCACTAGACGGAAACAAGCGTTTTTTACGCCGACATTGTCATAGTTAGGTCCATTAGATACTGTTCCGTCTGCCTGATCCGACTTTCTGTCTTGATACTGTGCCCGCTTCTCTAGGTCAAGCAGTAAAGGCTTTATTACAGCGTTGAATAGGAGTGGTGAAAGGGGGTCACCCTGCTTGACCCCCTCTGGAGAACGAGATAACTCTTCTAATCCCAAATTTTAATTTAGGTTGTGCGCATCCCTTTAACCGTCCTTTACCATACGTTCCACCTGCTGTGGAAAACCCCTAGCATGCAGTGCAGCCCCAATTTCCCGACGGGAAACCGTGTCGATAGCTTTTGCAATGTCGATCTGCACTGCAACCAGGCCAGTACCATTTTGTTTTGAGTGCCGCAGCAACTCATTCAGAATTTGCACATTGGAAGCGAAGTCTTTTTGTCGGAACGTAAATTGGACATACTGCCTGAGCTTGGAGTCTACGATACCCCAGTACAAACGGCTCAGAATGGATCGAATGCTAAGGGGTCGATAGTTCTCGGCCCTCCTATTGTCCTTACCTTCCTTGGAATTAGCAATGTTTGGTTCATCCTCCACGATAAAAATTGTCTTCCAACATGAAGAAGTTGTACAGTAGACGGAGAACTTCTAGACAGCCAACATTCCTGACGTGTTTCACCAAAACATTATCAGGGCCAGCGGCCGCAGACTGTTTTGTGCTGGCTAATCGGTTTGCGAGTTCCACGCTTGTAATGGGAGTAAGTGCCTCCGCAATGCTTTTGGCACTACTCACTTGACCTGTACATCTCTGTACTTTCGGATTATACCCCCATAGTGTATTGTACAGATTACTTACTTGGTCAAGGTTTAACTTGTCTAAGCCGCAGCCCAGCCCAAGCTGGTCTACATTAGCCTTGATTATTTTGGCTACCTAACTTGGATTTTTCTTGTAGATCCTGGGTTCGAGCGTATAGGTACTGCCGGTGTGTACCCCACTTGCTGCTTCCTCGACAATGCCGGACACTTCTTTGCTCTTCCCCGGTTTCCAGGAGGGCAATGGCCTGTGCGTACATGTAGTCTACAAGATCTTTGGGGATTTCTATGTCGCTTGGTAGATCTCAAAGTCTTAGAATGCCACCTGAAAGGCGTTTAAACCTGACACCATCCATTTGGGCAAGGTTTTCTTGGGCCGATTTCGCCAGGCGAGTAACCGGTGGTATCTCCGGGGGGTGGTCAAACTCCCCGGCCGACTCCATCTCTTGGGACGGATCCGAACTTGTATGATCCGTTTCATCGGCTTGCGTAATTTCTTCCATGAGCAAGGCGATGCGTCGCCAGCCTTGTCCTACGCATCTTCTTGCAAGCGTCGGCTCAACGTTTATATTTAATTTGTTTAGCTGCGCCATTTTCTTGGCGAGGAACCTTTCACTTGCGTGAGTTATTTCCATCTTCAGCATGAGTTCGACTTTCTCATCACTAAAGATGGTAATCTCCCGCTGTGCTCGCGGCTTTTTGGTAGCTTGCGCGACATTTTTCTTTGCTGTGTGAGCAGTCCTCATATGGATGCTCACACCAGTCTTATTCTTGTATTTCTTCCCGCAGAGGATACATGTAGCTTCTGGATCTTTCTCGGGAAACGGTTGCGTACATTCTTAACATCATTTCGGCATGTGGCACCTTATGCCGTTAATATCTTACTCGTCGCTAAACATGATGCGCACTTATAAGTTATAACTAGGCTTTTATGGCCGTTTCTTAGGTGAGCTATCTCACCATCGATGCTTAATGCTCAATTGTTTTTCCTGCCAGGAGACATACTCGGCAGGATCGGATCACAAACCGTAGCGTCGCCTCGTATGATGCCATTTCATCGTCCGTACTCGTTAGCCTGTTTCTTGCTTGATCGTTTCTTGTGTATCTTATAGTACGACGAAAAGTGGGCACTTATTCCTTAAAGTCCGAGGCATCGTCGTCCGTACTGCCAACGTTTAGTCATACCCCGGGGCGGGTTGCTACCTCCTTCCCCGGTACTTCCTCTGTGTACGTTTTGCCCTTTAACCACAGTTTTCTAATTTATTGTAATTGGTCCCGACTCTCAAGTGGAGCTTAGGTGTTCTGCTCCGGACCTAGTGCACGTACGCCGACCTGTTGATCGGCAGGCGCTTGAAGGTTGGGTCTTCCCCCAAAAGTTAAGTTAGTGGCGAGAATCGTTATCAATAAACCTCGGTTCAATAAAGTTTCTATATTAGATTTGTTTAAGTTGACTGTTTTACTGGTTTTTATTTGGATGTTTACTGTGTTGAAGGTTGAACGTTCAAGGTCGTGCGAATGCATAATTACTTAAAAAATGGGAAATCAAGATTAAACGAATTGTTGGGTGATGAAATGCCAGTATTCTATGATGAAAGTTGTAGCATGGTTACCAAGGTTGCAAAAAAATAAATAAAACGTAGAGCTGTGAAGTCTGTTGCTAAAATATAATTAGAAATTTTTGTATTCAATATAGGCAGCTCTTTTAGCAGTTTTTATTTTAATTAAAGGGGTCTCATGAATTTTGAACTCAAAGGATTTAATACTGACCATTGCCTTCATCAGAACTATTTACAATTTGTAAGTTACACTTCATTATATCCAAGTAGAATTTGATTTAATATTTAAGAATACCTGTGGAGTAATTATCTAAAATGTTTAATTTTGTTTAAGAAACTCATCTTGCAAAATATGATTAATTAATTATTTCTGGTGCTGCTTTTAAGGTAGTAATATTAACAAAGTACAATTTAGCTTTAAGATAATTGCATTAATTTTTATTGTGTCGTAAAAATCTAATTAAGTAAATATGGTAATTAATTTGCCATTTTACTCTTCGGGGGATGTTTCCAAAGTAATAACCTTTCCTTCAGGTATTGAATACCTTCCAATGAAGAAGACGCCAACATCTTTGTGCTTCAGGAAGAAAATATATGGATGATTTACGTTGAAGTTGATAGGTATTGGAGGTGGAGGCGGAAGAAATAAGGTAGTAGTCATAAATCCTAAAGAAACAGTAAACGATATTGATTTTACTAAAAAAATTTATATATTACCACCAGTAACGGCGGTAGCAACCGTCCCTTCTTCATCAGTTTCAATTAAAGCTTTTTGAACTACTTTGCTAATAAAAAGAGGTTCATCTTTTACATCTAACATGTCTTGAAAATCTGCTCCGAGTTCGAAAGCTTCTTGTATGCCTAACTGAAAAATAAAAACGTTAGAAGTTGAAACGTTTGGACAGATGTATATCAACTGAGGATGTTATCTGGTATTTATGATGCTGACATTCGTTCTTTTTTGTGTGAAAACTGTCACTTTTTTATACAAATCTTATAAGTTTGTTTCACTTATTGGAATGTTGAGCAAAGATAAATACCAAAACATTCAACAGCAATAGCTGTAAATAAAAACTGTACCTTTTTCAAAATGGAAGTCAAATCTAAAAAAGTTGTTATCTTGTTCTTAGGTAGCTTTAGGTTAACCCTTTGCCAGATATAAACAGGTTCAACTACAACTTCGTGAATGCGTTCTTCTATAACTGATAGGCCCTCTTTATTATCAGGCAAAACTATCGTCATAGTAACATCATCACCTTCGTATGGTAATTCAATAAACTGTGCGTTTAATGACGAACTTCGGTGGTATCGAAAATAGTCAGTTTGAGCCATCATATCTACATCCACATACGATTTATTAGTAAGATAAAAAGGTTTTTTCTTCGTACTAGCCTTTTTGAATGCTTTTTGCCACTTTCCCTTAAAATAAATTGCATTAAGTAGAACCGCTCTCGTTTCAGGTGTTATATCATCCTCTGTAACTAATGATTGTATTTTGTGACGTGTGTTCTCGTTAACCCAGCTGTTTATTTCTGCAACGGTCGCTTGTTTTTGATTAAAGTCAATATTTTGAATGGATGCTCCAAATACATCCACCGCAGTGGTTTTGAACTGTTCCTTAACAGGGTAATTTTTTTTTACATAAATTTTGTTTGCGCTTTGCAAAGTATATTTTTCGTCCACATTAAGTTTTGGATGTACTTTATGATAGATGTCGTCAATAGCATCTCTTTTTTGAGGAAGGTGTAAAGCCTTGGATAGTTCATCTGCTGTTTTGCTACCAGCCCCAGCGTGAATAAGCGCAAGCAATACTTCGGCAGATAATGGGCTTACCACAAAATTGCCTACGGCATCTGCTTTATATGCCTAAAGGTTGAATTAATAAAATTTATTTAAAATACTGTAAAGTAATTTCACAGCATAAAAAACAAATTGTGTATTTTACCTTATAAATATCAGCGTTGACTTGATTGTTTGCTAAAGAAAAGCTATTTAATAGTTCAGGTGGAGTTGCTGAAGCAGCAGCCAATGCCAGAAAGGTCAAAACAAGAACTTTCATTTCAGTCAATTAATTACTTGCTTCAACTGAACTTCAATATTCTTTTGCAACATTTATATACTCGATTATTCATATTGTTTTATGTAAACGATAACGTAGTTTTTATTTAATAACCATGGATACAAAACTTGTTTGTCTGAGTAAATTGTGGGTTAATTGGTTTATAATTAATATTTAGAATTGTATTAATTTACAAAGGTCAGAAAAAATTATTGATAGCGATACTGTTTCAAGAATTCTTCTTCTTGTAACGTCTTTCTTTAAATCATTAATTACTTAAAAATATTCATATAAAATTTTATAGATTAGTTACTAATAATACCGTACGTAAAATAATAAAAACCGCTGTTAATTATAAATTAAATCCCAGACATGTAGATCATGGAAACTGCGATACAAATTAGGTTAAAAGAAAAAACAGTCAAATTAGAAAGATAAACCGCTTAGAAATCATGATCATAATTTTTCGTTTTTAAATTATTTTGAAAAAAACCTTATTTTTGGATGTCTAAAATAATTTTTTATATCGTTATTATCAACACTGAAGCAAAACCAAGAGCACTTCAGATAACAACTTTTAATACGCTTCCAGATTTTCATTACAACTTTCAGTATTGTCATGGGCATTATCAAATTTGTTTCTTTAAATATGACTCTGGATACCGAAAATCGTACTCTATAAACTGTGCACTTATTTGCTCAATAACGTTGCAAGAATTTTTGTCGACTGTCAGGAAGTTTAATACACAATTGAATTTTTTAATATTTAATTATACCTTTTACAGAACCTGCAATATGTATAAATTACCAAAACATTAAAACTAATGTTCAAATGCAAGTACTGGTATCAAATTGCAATACCAATCAACAATTTATTGCAATTACCATAGAAAGAGAACCACAAACGTTTCATATATTACCTGCAATAATATAAACCGACAAGAATTTTTAAAAGTTATCAAACTTATAAACGATGTTAGTAAGTCATTTAGGGGAGTCTGGGTCCATTCTCACCACTGTTTGCGCCCCTCACCACTTCCCTTCTACTTCAACCTACACCTCTATTCCCCTCAACCTGCACCTTCAACCCCACCTCCACACATCACGACACATGCGCTCCACCTACATACGACACCGCCATACATCAACTCCACCTCCATAACTAACTTCACACATCGCCTCCACACACATCTCTACCTGCATCTCCACACCTTACCATCACCTCTATCTTCACAAAACACTTCTACCTCTAATTCCAACTCCACACGTCACCTCCATATTACACCATAACAACCATTATAATCCAACTATCGCATTTTTCGCACGTCATCTTGGTACAATTTGTAGACTTCCTGTTTAACGCGACCTTTAACGAAGACTACCACTTTAAATCTAAGAATTAAACCAATATAAAATTCGTATATAGAATCCCCTCTGATAGTCGCAAATGGGTGAATCGAGGATAGTCTCTCACTCACATCTTCAAAGTGTAGGCTGGGGTGACACATAATCATTTCCAGCACTGGCAAGTAATTCCCGCATGTTTAATAGCTTGAAGCACTCCTACTCATTTAAAGCAATCTTTCACAATTTCCATATTAAAAGAATTTTCTTCTTGAAATTTATTTACTACTGTTCCGTCGAACCTTATATATATTCATTTAGTTTCTTTATATTATTACTATAAAATTTAAGTTTATTTGTTAATGGTAATATCTACTCTTTTATTTAAATTTGATAAACCCGGTCGCGTTTCACCTTCAATGTTCTATCTTGTTTGCCACATATGTTGGGTCACTGCGCGGCCTAGCACAGTCTATTGTCACCGCTTGAACTATAAGTTTCTGTTTCGGAGGTTAGTCCCCGTATAGGACTACCTCACCGCTTTATATTATTTTTCGAGTGTAGTAATAAGTATTCTGGATCCAAGAATCTTTACCGTTCTAACTGGACATCAGGTAAGAATATTGAAAACCGCATTTGTTTAATATCTGTTAGGTTATACTCCCGCTTTTCTCTCGTGAGTATCCTTTTATGTACTCAATAGCCACCCACGCACTTCTTTTGGATGTATCCGCTACCAGTTTTAATTTAAATTCACGATCTAGTTGTGATACCACTTCATTTAATCCATCAGTTAACCCATTTAGTCTGACTTGATTTGTTTCTTGTCCAAATTTGAACATTTTGAATTTCATTTTATAGCTGCAGAAATTTGTCCAATGATTGTGATCCATTTTTAATGCATTATCTTTACTCCTACTATTGCAAGCAATAATTTGTATAACAGGTTGAAGACCACCATATACAGGATGGCATTAATTTTGTCATTAAATTGAGAAAGTGATCGAGATTGGTTGACTGAACAAAAAACCTATACGACATTTTACTCTTGGACCGATTTTTAAATACTCGACCTAGTTCAACTTATATAAAAGTTTTAAGACTGCTGTTTTATTACATGTTTATAAAAAAAATAGCTCACCTATGCTACTGTTATTCTGAATTACATCACGCACGTGAAATGATTTCACAACAAGTGTTCAAAATAACCACTGCTTTCACGCAATTCACTAAACTACATATCTCTAATTACTTAAAATCCTAGTGCAGTGACAATTAAGTTATAACACAACGTCTAAGTGTACTGCAAAAGCAGGTAATGGAATTGCATCGTTGAGTGAAAAGTACAATCAATTTAAAGTAGATCGCTGTTGAATTGCCAGAACTTCCAGACCACGGGGTCAGAAACTTAATACAGTCGACCAAATCAGCATAATGAAATTTAATTTTTTGGTGTGATTATCGTTAGAATTTCTGTTTTAAAAAATTTTTTAACTGATTTTAGCAGCTAAAGTGTATTGGATTATTTCGTTTTACAGCTCACAGTAGCCGCATTTCACTAATTTACGTTAGAATACCGCCACAACTTTAATGGTCGACTCTAAAAGATGGTATTATTGTGTATTTGAATCACAACCTAGCCAACATTGCAGTGGTTTTCTGCAACAGTTCGAATACTTCATTTATGTTGTAGCTTAACCATCCATTTTAGATCATAGGTTGATTAACAATTTTTGTTTGTATTATTGGTTTCTACGTCCCTTTAAATTAATGACATAAAACCAATGCCATGTGTATATCAAACCCTACTTCGATAATGCGATGATGAGAATGCGATTTAAAATCTCTAAAAGGGTGTATAGTCTTTCCTACTAGCTAGTGGCGATCTAGTTGCGGTACTTTTACGTCATTTATGATGTCATCACTAGAAAAATCCGTTCTTAACTTCTAAATTTGTTAAACTCTACGATATTTCTACAACTACGTCTCTGGAAATGACTCGCTTGTCTAATATGCAGGTTGTTACGCGTACGCAGTTTTTTATTATGTTAACTGGTATAATATGCAAGCCTTAACGGGAACAAAAGATGCTTATAATAGTGTTATCGTGGGTTCTCTCTGTTTATGTAGATCCGCATGCCAAAATATACATCCACCTCCACCTCCAGCTCCACCTCCACACAACGCCTTTTCAAACCAAGTTCACGTCCACCTCTACCTCTATCACCACCTGCACATATCATCTCCACACAGTAGATCCTCCTCCACTTTCACACACCTTTTGTCATTCGCTAGTAGAATTTATATTTATTACACTCGTTTACTAAATGACGTTAAACTAGGTAGTATTTATTTTGATGGTATTTTTAAACTATGATTAATGTTCCCTGATTGTAATTTAATAATCTTGTTTATATTAGGTGAACGCAATACAGTTTATACTTTCTCTGTGCGTATATAAATACGAAATATAGAGACGATAAAAATCTATTCGGATTAATATATGGAGAAAAACCTGAAGGTTTAGCCTTTCAAAAGAGTTTAAAGTGTGGTGGCATTTTCAACGTTGAATCTTGGGTAAGTACAATAATTTTTATTTTATGTACTCTAAAACTTGTGTGTTAAGAACCGGCAAGCTTTTATCGTTTAGTTATTTCATCCAAGACATCTTTAGGTTAAATAGATGTATTAGCTTGCACATTTATAATAAGCTTTATTTTTACTTTGTAAAACTGTACATAAAATAATTTATTTAAAAAATTTCAATAATAATAACCTCATTTTTTCAACTACTTATAAAGCTAGTTAAAATAGTCTTAAAGTAGCTAGTTTTAATAATGCACTTCAAAGAATTATTTGTATGTAGTAGACAATGAGGACTTGAATCATTAAAGTCCTGGTGTAAATTTTTAAGCTATGTACTCCAATGTTTTCTAAAAAATTTTAATAATTTGGGATACAGTATCATAGACAGCTCTGTGGCGTGGTGGTATGTGTGTGACTACTACGCCCAAGGTCCCGAGTTCGAATCCCGACACCGTCCGCTTGAAAAATGTTAGGCGAGCATTTTTCAAAAAAATACACCTTTGTTCGAATGAGAGGTAAAATGGAGGTCCCGTGTGTGAGTGTTGTCACGCACGTTAAATATCCCTACCTTGCTTGCAACAGCAAGGGTTCGGCAAAATTCCAAATTTTGCAGATAAAAAAACTCGCTTCCTAGCCAATGTAATACCTTCTGGTGGAGCATTAGAAAATCACATGTAAGGTACAGTATCATAATGGAGCAAAGGTTTGAACTGTACATTCATTTGAAGATTCATGATATTCAATGGATAAAGAACAACATCAATATCTAGAGGAATCTTTAATTAGAATCAAGCTATTAAATAGAGTATGAAAAACGTTTACTAAAAGAAACATTAAAAGATCTAAACGATAATATAGAGCAGAATGTATAGAAAAATATTAAGGACGGTCTGGTAAAATGGAGATCCCAATGATAGTAGCTAAAATAAGTTAGAAATGGAGTTTGAGGAATAATTACCAGATGAGTTAGAAATACTAGAAATTGTGTAATTTATTAATCAATAAAAACCTATGCGCGAAAATAGCTTTGACATATACCCTTGCCTAAAAACAAATCCAAAGCTTCAGCTATACGGCTTATTTAAGTAGAAATACGCTGTTGCAAATTGTATAAAGTAAAATAGCTAGTCTTCGCAATTTCTAAATAGACATCGTCATCCGCGACGTCACACAAGTAAACCATTTATGCAGATGTTTATCAACTTAATACCGTACAATATCTATTGTTGCGATCCACTATTAGGCAACCCGTCAAACATACAAACGCCCGGGGCACAGCGTATTCTTCAGCATTCGAGAATCCTTCTACAAAGTTCTAGATAATGAGTCATATCTTAATGCAGGGTATATATAAGGCCGCTTATGAATGTAAGAGTTAGTCTATTCTTGAATGTCTAATATAAATTATATCGTTGTAAAGTAAACGTAGTTGAGTTTTTAGAATATATACATAAATGATATGCTGTGTCTAATGTGCATACAGCTTGTAGTATACATAAATAAATAGAAGTGTATAAATAAATAGTAGTGTTAGTGTTGTTAATGAACCTATGGTAAAGGAGTTAATTTAAGAAGATATTAGTGCTTGTAAATTCATTAGTGTAATAGTGCTTCATTGTTAAGTGGACTGAAAACATCTATAAATAAGGCATATACTGTTAATTAGACTTGTGAACAGTAAGTAATAAAGACGTTTGTTATTACTTGTTTTAAATTAAAGAAACGCGGTAGTAGTAGCGCGTTACACTGGTGTCAGGCATTTGTGGGGTATATAGTGATTAATTTAAAACACAAGTCTAAAGACATTTAAGTAGTTTATATATGCCAGTTACAAGGAGTCAAAATAAGATGGAGGCAGAAAGTTTAATGAATTTCCTTAAGGATTTTAAATCCGAAATGCAAGTGACACTTAGTGAAAATGCTGAGAAAATGGAGGAGAGGTCGGCTAAACTGGAAGTGACACTAAACGAAAACTTAGTGAAGTCAGTTGAACTGGAATCGACCCTTAAAGAATTTAAATACGGCATGGAAATGACACTTAGTGAAAATGCTGAGAAAATAGAGGAAAAGTTAAGTGAAAATACAGCCACGTTAGAACGAAGATTAATGGAAAGTTCCATTGCATTGAAAGAAGATTTCACTGAACAGGTAAAAACAGTTGAGCAAAAGTTGGACAGTAAATTGATAAAAATGGAAGAAGATGTGATGAGGCTGCAAGAACAAGTAATTTCACTAACAACGCGGCCACTTGAATTGCCAAGCCAAGTTGTTAATCAGAACATTCCAGAAATAAGAACCACGGAAAGAAGCGAGTCAATTCCGTCTAAATTTAAAGTAAAACCACCTACATTCGATGGTAAAACACCTTGGCCCACATATTTGAAACAATTTGAAGCTGCTGCAATAGCCAACGGTTGGTGCAACAAAGAGAAGGCTATCTCTCTAATAGTGGCCCTACGGGGGGAAGCTCTTAACATCTTACAAACGATTCCCGATCACCAGCAGAATGATTACGGCCTCTTAACATCGAAGCTTGAGATGAGATATGGAGACGCTCACCTTCAACAGGTTTACCACGCACAAGTTAAGAACCGCTCGCAAAAGACAAGTGAAAGCCTGCAAGAATTCGAAGCTGACATCGCCAGATTAGTTAGATTGGCATATCCAACGGCACCAGATAGTTTTCTCGAACAACTGGCTGTACAAACATTTGTGGATGGCGTTAAAGATGGCGAAATACAGCAAGCGCTAAGATTAGCACGGCCAAAATGTTAGATGACGCACTGGCTCATGCGCTTGAATTTGAAGCAGCTAAGCAGACATCACACAGAATGAGTCACAAAGTTCGGTCTGCCTTAGAGGAACCTGATCAAGCGCAGAACAGCATAGATGAAATAACCAACCGTGTGGAAAAGCTTGAAAGACAACGACCGCGGAGATCGCGTCTGCGATGCTGGAGCTGCGGTGAAGTTGGTCATATGCAGAGACGCTGTACTCAACCAAAGAAACAACCGGTTGAGTTAAAGCAGGTCAATATAAGGGGGCGAACGTCGACAGCACAGCGTAGTGCTCCGGAGATTATCATCCGTGCTGCATCGTCAATGGGAAGTCTGGACAGCATTTATATCGATGGTAGAATTAATGGTAAGATTGTCCGATTACTCGTGGATACAGGAGCGACAAGGACTATCGTTAGACCAGATTTGGTTGGTCGTGGAAAAGTGCTACCTGTATCGGTGTGTCTTCGAACGGCAAGTGGTGAGAAAATTTGTACTCACGGAGAGACTGCCGTTATGTTGACAATTGGGGACAAATTAATTAATCATCGAGTGTTGGTAGCTGAAATTACAGAAGAAGTGATCTTGGGAATGGATCTCATGAGAGAATATGGGTTTCATGTAAACATGAAAGAAAATGTGCTTCGGATAGATGATGATGAGATTCCATTTCAAGGTAGGAGTGACCAGACGATGCAAGTTCGAATGAATTGCTGGATATGTTGATACCCTCGTGTCAAGGATTAAACGACGACCAACTGGGCAAGGTAAAAGAGCTGGTCGGACGATATCGAGGTGTGTTTGCACTGGATGATAGTGAGAAAGGAAGGACGAATGTTGTGCAACACAAGATCAATACTGGAGATGCGCAACCCATAAGACAACACCCCAGGCGGCTTCCTTTGGCAAAACGTAAGGAAGCTGAACAAATTATCACCGATATGGAAGAACAGGGAGTGATTGAACCCTCGAATAGTCCATGGGCATCCCCGGTAGTGCTTGTCAAGAAAAGGACGGGTCGACAAGGTTTTGTGTAGACTACCGGCGGCTTAATAACGTGACAAAGAAAGACAGCTATCCTTTGCCCAGAATTGATGACACCTTAGATACTCTATCCGGATCTAAATGGTTTTCGACCTTGGACTTGAAAAGCGGATACTGGCAGGTAGGCTTGGAGCCAAACGACAAAGAGAAGACTGCGTTTACAATTGAACTGGATTATGGGAGTTCAAGGTCATGCCATTTGGATTATGCAATGCCCTGCTACTTTTGAACGATTGATGGAGTCGATACTGCGTGGACTGTCTTGGAAGACTTGTCTGGTGTACCTAGACGACGTGATAGTGTTAGGCCGGTCTTTGAAGAACACCTTAAGAACCTAGAGGAGATATTCCAAAGATTACGGGGCAAACCTTACATTGAGCCCCAAGAAGTGTCACCTATTTGGAAAAGAGGTGAAATACCTAGGACATGTTGTTTCAGAGACCGGAATAAGAGCTGACCCTGACAAAATAAAAACGGTACAAAAGTGGCCTACACCAACAGATATACACCAACTACGCAGTTTTCTAGGATTGTGCACATATTACCGACGTTTTATACTTGGGTTTGCGAACATTGCCAAACCGTTAACAAAATTAACCGAAGATGGACAAGAATATGATTGGAATGACGACTGCCACAGAGCATTTGAACAACTGAAACGGCTACTAGTTACAGCACCAATTTTGAGTTATCCACGGATGGAGGGAAATTTGTGTTGGATACCGATGCCAGTAACACAGCTATAGGAGGCGTTCTTTCTCAAGTGCAGGACGGACAAGAAAAGTTATTGGGTATTTCAGCAAGGTCTTGTCGCGGCCAGAAAGGAACTATTGTGTGACAAGAAGGAGCTGTTGGCCGTCGTCAAATCCGTAGAGCACTTTTATAAGTACTTATACGGCCGTAAATTCCTGTTGAGAACAGACCATGCTGCACTGAAATGGTTACTACAGTTTCGAAATCCTGAAGGGCAAGTGGCAAGGTGGATAGAGCGGCTGCAGGAATATGACTTTGATACAGAACATCGTGTAGGAACTAGCCATCGGAATGCAGACGCTCTATCAAGGAGACCTTGTCCGATGGACTGCAATCATTGCTCCAAGATGGAAGAGAAAATAAGTGTCATCCATAGAATGACGGTAACCGATGATACTTGGCAACTCGAAAGAATACGAGAAGACCAGGAGAATGACGCCGAATTGGGACGTATTATTGAGTGGAAAAATAGAGGACAACGACCAGCTTGGGAAGAAATTAGTATTTCAAGTAGGAGCCTGAAGGCATACTGGGCACAGTGGGACTCCTTGATGATGGAAAATAGAATCTTGAAACGACGCCTGGAATTTGAAGATGGCACTGAGAGACTTCAAGTGATAGTGCCGAGAAGCAGAGTGCCGGAAGTGTTGCAGCACTTGCACGATGGTATTTCCGGAGGGCACTTTGGCGTGAAAAGAACTCTCGAAAGAGTGAGAGAAAGATTCTATTGGGTGAACTGCAAAGAAGATGTGAAGGAGTGGTGCCGGAAATGTGAATTGTGTGCCTCTGCAAATGGCCCGGTCACAAAACGGAAAGCCCCAATGAGACAGTATAACGTGGGAATCCTTTTGAGAGGGTAGCCATTGATATAGCTGGTCCGTTTCCTGAATCAGAGAAAGGAAATAAATACATCTTGGTTGCGATGGATTATTTTACCAAATGGCCGGAGGCATATGCTATACCTAACCAAGAAGCCGAGACGGTGGCAGATGTACTAGTCAGGAGTTGTTTTGTCGTTTTGGAGTTCCGTTGGAATTACACTCCGATCAAGGTCGAAACTTCGAATCGGCGTTGTTTCAAAACGTCTGCAAGCACCTTGGAATCAGGAAGACTAGAACCACGCCACTTCATCCCCAATCGGATGGAATGGTTGAAAGAATGAACAGGACGTTAGGGAAGTACCTGACCAAAGTTGTCTCTGAACATCAACGAGACTGGGACCAATATTTACATTTGTTCCTACTGGCCTACCGATCTTCGGTACATGACAGCACAGGACACTCGCCCGCTTGCGTAATGCTAGGACGTGAATTGCGGCTACCATGTGATCTTCAGTTTGGATTTAAACCTGGAGAAGAGATCGCAGGTGAAGATTACGTTAGTAAGCTTCGTGAAAGATCAAATAGTATTCACGAAAACGGCAGCAAGCGATCGAATGAAATCACAATATGACACAAGAGCACAAGAAGGTGGTTATCAACCTGGAGATTTAGTGTGGTTGTACAATCCACAAAGAAAACGTGGATTGTCGCCAAAACTACAAAGACAATGGGAAGGGCCGTACGAAGTGTTAAAAAGGATTAATGATGTAGTGTACCGGATCAGAAGATCCCCTCGTGGTAAACCGAAAGTGGTACACTTTGACCGTTTAACATCCTACGCTGGCAACAACCAGGAAGACTCGAATAATGATAATGGTGTTCGGCAAGTTATTAATCATGAGCCAAATGTAGATTTTGAGAGCTTTATGGCGGCGTATGGTGGTTCCGCTAAAGCGAGATTTGGCGTTGTTGTTGAAAACAGCAAGATCTGTTTAGAGCACCAGAAGAGTATTCCTTGCACATTGCGTAGCTCAAGATTTGGCAATGTCAAGGGAATAGCTGTTGTTTTAAGAAAAGTTTGGATGTGTAGATGAATTAGTACAACAGCAGCCAACTGTAGGAAAAGCTTTGGTTCTTCAAGATATGAATCGTTATGTTTACTATCTGGTCACCAAAAATTCTTCATGGCAGAGACCTAGTTATGGACATCTATGGGAGGCTTTGCTGAATCTTAAAGCTCAGATGATGGAAAATGGAGTAACGAAACTAGCGGTTCCCAAGCTAGGTTGTGGACTGGATCGCTTAGATTGGAGGATAGTCCGAAATATGCTAGAAGTAGTTTTCCAGGAAACCAACGTCCAGGTTCTTGTTTGTTGTTATCAACCGGTTGCCTACCAAGACCAAGAAAAGAGTGTTGACTGTTACTTCCAACGACGCGGTGGATGCACCAGAGGAGATAACTGCCGATACCGTCACCAGTCATCGAATTGGCGTCAAGATGGATTTACAGTTACGAGACGTAACGGTTTTAAAGAGGGGGCAGTGTTGCGATCCACTATTAGGCAACCCGTCAAACATACAAACGCCCGGGGCACAGCGTATTCTTCAGCATTCGAGAATCCTTCTACAAAGTTCTAGATAATGAGTCATATCTTAATGCAGGGTATATATAAGGCCGCTTATGAATGTAAGAGTTAGTCTATTCTTGAATGTCTAATATAAATTATATCGTTGTAAAGTAAACGTAGTTGAGTTTTTAGAATATATACATAAATGATATGCTGTGTCTAATGTGCATACAGCTTGTAGTATACATAAATAAATAGAAGTGTATAAATAAATAGTAGTGTTAGTGTTGTTAATGAACCTATGGTAAAGGAGTTAATTTAAGAAGATATTAGTGCTTGTAAATTCATTAGTGTAATAGTGCTTCATTGTTAAGTGGACTGAAAACATCTATAAATAAGGCATATACTGTTAATTAGACTTGTGAACAGTAAGTAATAAAGACGTTTGTTATTACTTGTTTTAAATTAAAGAAACGCGGTAGTAGTAGCGCGTTACACTATGTTACAGTTTTGGTTTCAATAGTAGCAATGTAAGACGTTGCGAACAATTTTAAAGCTAAATATTAAATTTTGACGTTTACGTTTTTGGTTATATGTCACGCGTTGCTTAGTTAGTCTCAAAGGCCTCGTAAATTTTTCTGCTTTTATACATCGATATTTGGTTGGTTTTTGCTTCAACAGTTTTTTCAGAACTCATATTGGTATTAACCTGAACTCTAATCACCGAAGACGACAAGCGGGATTTGTTTAGACTCAGAACTAAGCTACTTGTTACTAGTTTGATCACTTTTATATGTTATATGAAAAACGTTTATAGTATAGTATAGTTTACGCAATTTCTAAACCGACTTTCGTCACAAATAACGTCACGCCATATCAACTACAAATGATATTCTTGTCTTATTCTAACTCCCGAAAGAAGTTTCTTTCTCGGTTTGCAAGTTTTGCAATGTTGCCGCCTTCATTTGAGATATTTGTTGACAACTAATATTACTTGTATTGGTTGTGTTACATTTTCGTTGGCGTTCTTGTTTCATGTCATTATCCTCTTGCGTAGTTTTTGTCCCACATTTTGTGTTATTCTTGTTTTAATTTAAAATTGTTCTTTTCAGAACAGACTAGCGTTATTTTTGTTTGGGTGAATAAACCATATCCGGTTCACGTTTAGGAAGTAGAGGGAAGCTACTTGTAGCTAATTTGATAGCGTTTTTTGAACAAGAACAAGATAACGGTGGTCCATTTATTCCTTTGGCGACAGTTCGCGAGGTAATTTGATTATTCATTTCAATTTGTAGTTCATTAATTCTATTTGAGCGTGTAGCAGCTGCTTTAAATATCAATCTGTCCACGGTAACTGCTGTGTCACAGGTAGTTAAAAACAATGAACCCTTCACTTCCAAGAAACGAGTTCACAAAAAACCTATTTCTTAAGTTAACCAATTTACTAAACGTAGTATTCGTAATGTAAGTTACAGAATGTATGAAAATCGTGAGTAAATTTTATTAATTTTGAGATTGTTTATATAACAGTGTATCTATTTTTAAATTCTTTACTGCACGACTATGTTGGTTGGGCGTCAGTGCGGCCTTTTTTTTTGTTGACCTCCACTCACTGGATACAAGTGAAGCTTTAATTATTCGCGGCTAAGTCTGGGAATTACCCCAAGGGTGAGCAATGAGAAAGGGTTTGGGGATGGTCTAAACTCTGCAATAAATTAATAAAAAGAAAATGGGTTGAGCGCCACTGTATCTGTATGGATGATAACACTAAAGATTCATTACTCCTATGAGAAGATACAGAAACTCATGGGATGTAAACACAATAAAAAAACTTACAACTTACTGAACTAATGTATCTGGACACCTCTGGAGCATACTTACAACCTCTCCGATCTCGATGATCCTGAAAAAAAATACACAACAAATTCTCTATTAGAAAGACACAGTTTGTACTTTCTAATAAAAAAACAGACTAATAATTACAGGTGGATAATGTTAAGATTACCACACCAAAGATATTTAAATCAAAAATGAATTCCTAGAACAAATCAGTGGTAGCATATCTGTGCTTTTTAAATTACTTCAGCATTCGTATATTTTCATTATTCAAAGATTTATTTTCTTTAAAAAATTTTGTAGAAAATTAATTGTGCATGGAATAAAAAACTTGAGTCCAAAAATAAAATTTAATATAGTTTCTCTCTTCTCGTTTTTTTTCTTTAAATATGTTTACAAAAATGAAATGATAAAATTGGTTTCTCTATACATCTGCCTTGACATAACAAGACCTTCAGTTAATAATATTTTATAACAAGTTTTTACTACCAAATACCCAGATCTGTTTATTGGCTTACATATGTTTCACATTGAGTTTAAATTATTTCTTAAAAAAACTTGAATCACGTGCAGTTAACTTGGACAAACAACTTTTCATTTAATTCAGGTATTATGAGCTTATAAAAATTTGACATTTACAAGTAAATTTCTAGAAAACTGGAAATGGACTTTGAAGTCTCATCTTTTTAACAAGTGAATGCTCTGCATATCTTACAAAATTATTACAATAGCATTTCGTGACAATAATCTTCTACACTGTTCTTTATGCACAAAATTTAATTTGACTAAACAATCCCTGAATACAATTTATGTGAGCACACTCAAGGTCTTACTTATGCATAACAAAAAAAGGTTTGATACCTGTATACGATGAGGTCGTCATCCCTAGTTACCAAACTGCGACGCACGTCTTCTGAAATCTGCTTATCAAATGGTTGCAACAAAACACCAAACAACAGCTGTAGTTGCCTTAACAAACGAGTAGTGTTCCAATCTCTTTATTCGAATATATCATTATCTTACTATATCATTATGTTACTACATCATTAGGTTACTACATCATTCTACTCCGTCATGCGCTAAAGGAATAAAGATATTTTATAAATTATTTGATTAATGCGATCTTACCGTTAACAAGTACCGACACGAATCAATTTTAAACTACCACATCACAGCACGCCTATTCTAAGGCCCCACTTGTGCAAAGCCTGAGAACCCATTTGTTCTGTCCGATGCAATCAGAACTACATTTCCAAGTACAGGACCGCTTATCTGCGTGGCGCATCACCCCGTGACCGTATTCACGCACGCGCTATTCTAATTCTAACGAATGAAAGGGAATAATCCGCCTGCAAGTTAGGCAACACAAACGACTAGACCCCTTATAAATATGTTTCTTGAAAGTATATTATTATTAAATATCTCTGGGTAAAGCATTTAAGTTATTTAAGCGAACATGATTTCCTGTTTCATTATGGAATTGTTTCTTTTAGATATATCAGTATCAAATACGAGAATTAAATACCACATAATAAAATTATACTAATGCGATTCTTGCAAAAATGGTGCTATAGAATATATATTCGTTACAACAGTAAATAATTTTAGGTGAGCATATTTTTGTAAAAATTTTGTGGCAAAAGGTAACACGCGCTAGGCTCGTTAAAGGTAGCAAAATATCGTTGAATACAGTTCTACATAATATGGGTTTTAAGTGGAAACAAGATAATCCAAGACGGCGACTTATGGAGTGACCCAAGGTTGTCAATAGAAGAATGCAATTTCTGAAAACTTATACGGTGTGTCCAAATTTCGAGTCTCTACATTGTGATTTCAGTTATTATAAGAGATAGAAATTGGGTTAAATGGGGAAAGATTTGGAGGAATCCAGGCCAGTTTTGTATCCGTTTACAAAATTGGTGTAAGTTGTCTGGTTTTGGAGATATTCGAAGAAAACTAAAAATGGCGGATTTTGTTTTTGATAATAAAACATGAATCATAAGTCGCACCATCACAAGACTTGCACATTATTAAGACACTTTTCTAAAAGGAGTATTTTAGCATGAACAGAATCATTCGACTGTCTTTTGTTTTCGAGGAAACGCCTACAACTTTTGTTTTTCTTATGGCCGCCATTTTGAATATTAAGTGAATATTATGCGCCTTAAAATTACCTTTTCAACGATATGCACATGTCTATAAAAATAGGCGCACGTTAAGCAGAGTTGTACGGAAAGTTTTAATTAATTGTCGAATGTGCCGTGATGCAAACGGACAGCATTTTCAGCATCTACGGGAAGAAATTAAGATGTTTCGGTCACATTTAATTTTGTTCCCTAAATTAGATAAGATAGGCTACAGTTTTATGTTTAAGTTAATTTTAAGATTTATATCCAATACTTTACGAGTTCTACTTAACAAAATGTATGTGGTACTACTACTACTACTACTGTTTGGAAAGTAGAAATCAAATTTTTGCCCTGTTGGGATTACCAAACGTTATAGAACATACAAATTTAGTTATTTTTAAAATTTAGGATTGTTTTTCCATTTTTTATAGACATGTGCATATCGTTGAAAAGGTAATTTTAAGGCGCATAATATTCACTTAATATTCAAAATGGCGGCCATAAGAAAAACAAAAGTTGTAGGCGTTTCCTCGAAAACAAAAGACAGTCGAATGATTCTGTTCATGCTAAAATACTCCTTTTAGAAAAGTGTCTTAATAATGTGCAAGTTTTGTGATGGTGCGACTTATGATTTATGTTTTATTATCAAGAAACAAAATCCGTCATTTTTAGTTTTCTTCGAATATCTCCAAAACCAGACAACTTACACCAATTTTGTAAACGAATACAAAACTGGCCTGGATTCCTCCAAATCTTTCCCCATTTAACCCAATTTCTATCTCTTATAATAACTAAAATCACAATGTAGAGACTCGAAATTTGGACACACTGTATACAAGTCAAACAGGAAAACTTGTATTGATTTGTTTTTTGGATAAAACATGAATTTTTTTAAATGCCCGTCTTGGCAAAATAACAATCTGAAAAGTGTAAAAAGTACAAGAGTTGACGGAAAAAGGTTAGTGAGATTTACAATTGATAATGTGAATGCATGAAGTAGTTCTGCATTTTAGGTACATAATGTTGCATGCAAGCAATGCAGATGGTTTTATTGATGGTAGTAAATTGGTCTTTAGTACATCGGCAAAAAATCAAGATTATCATGTCGAAATGAATGAGGATAATTTTTTACGTTGGTTTGAAAATCAACTACTAAAAAATTTATAAACACCATCTCCAATTGTCTTGGATAATGCTTCGCATCACAGTACTACAGAACCAAAAATACCAAACACTTCGTGGAAGAAAACGAAAATAGCAGAATGGCTTAGTAAAGATGGAATCCGTTTTGAACTAGCATTTTTAAAAAGTGAATTGCTACATGTGGTTGCAATGTAAGTAGAAAATGTTGTATTCTTTGCAGCTGACTAACATATTTCTCCAAATTGTAGGAACAAACCACCCAAAATTTAAAAAATTGATCGTCTAGCTGAACATTATGGAAATAAGGTACTAAGACCGCCTCCCTACCATTGTATTTTTAATCCAATTGAACTGATTTGGGGTATTGCTAAAAATTATTTTAATCGTCACGTTGATGGGGATGGCAGATCTATAGGAAACTATATGGTAATGTGGCACGAAGCATTAACGACCGTAACGCCTCAAGTTTAGGCATATTCTGTACAGCATACAGAAACAATCATTTAGGAATGGTGGGATCGCGAAATTCAGTTTGATATAAGAAATGTAGCACCGTTGGTCATTGATGTAAATGAAGATAACGACGACAGCAACTATGGGATTCAGACTGCAGTGGCAACTAATCAACATAAATTTATAGAACCTAAGGGAATTTAATGATATAAATTTTTATACGATAGATACATTGATGTTTGTAAATCAATTAATTATTGGCATTTAGTTTATTGTGTATTAATACATATCTTTAACTTTCTGTATAATAAATAAATACAAAACGAAATAGAATTTCTATTGCTAAATATCAAATTTTTAATAGGTACTTTGTTAATTTCTTTGGTTATAATACTTTCATCTTTAAAACATTGACTGCAAACTCACAGTTTTCGTTCGTGATATAATTGATGGTTTTCGGATTGCACTTTTATAATCCTTGCCAATATTCTCTTGCTAAAGTTGTTTACTTACTTCTTATCAATAGCCAAGTGTAATGTATTTTCAAATTTAATGTGTGCTTGAGCTATTGTTGAAGATGTTACTTATTTTACTGCCTTCATACATCTCATACTTTTCAAATTTAGCAAAACTATCACACCAGGTACACCAAGCTTGTATTTTCGTATAGCAACCAATGCAATAAAACTTTCACACTACATTTGTTGTATGGACTTAAAAATTAGATTTAGCAATGTAGTGCTCCATGATGGTCTTGGGTTTGAATTACACATTAGCAGTATTTTCTAAATCTAACAATTTCAACAGTTCCCAAATACCAACTAGTTTTCACAATATTGTGTTGGGTTGTTTAACATCCGGCAAACCTTAAAAACAAATTTTCATACTGTTCGTCCTCTTACTTTAGTCACACAACACCCACTTTATAATGAAAACTGATATACATAACTAGAGCATTAAGTTTTAGGCCAACAACAATACAAATGAAGTATGGAGTTTAAACACTGCATAAAAGTAGCGCTGTAGTCTTCGTAAACGACGTCTCGTTCCGTTTGGCAATGTGTATTGTAGTAGGTGAGGCCAAGATTGTTAAAGGTTTTTCTATGTTTTAACTACTTTAGTATTATTTTTTGTTTTATTGATTTTCAATTTTGTGCTGTTATCGTTGGATTAGTCGATTATTTTCAGAAATGGAAACTTATAGAGTGCGAAATAAAAAAAAATGTGTTGTATTAGGTTGCAATGACACCGAGAGTAAGAGACATTATTTCCCTAAAAATGATGGTAGGGTAACTTTTCCTTACGTGCAATTTCATCCTACAGGCCATTTCGCCCTACGTGAAAGTCAGTTGTATTTATAACCGAGCGCCTGCTGCTTTAATGACTCAAATAGCAAATTGTAGAATGGTTTGCCGAACAATTACAATGCCATCGTATTCTGTATAGTGGCTTTTTCTCATTGATTATTGCCACAAAAATAACCAATTCCTTCTCTCGCAACCGTAGTTATTAAAACAACTCGATTTGTACATAATTCTTACTAGTCTTCATCCTATGAGCGCAGCAAGACATGAAAAACAAGTGCATTTTTGTAATTATTACAAATAGCATAATTGTAATTGTACAGCCGTTACAGATTTTTACTGGTGCACATGTATAGTCCGAAACTCATCTGCTTGCCCTAAAAATCACAGGAACATTCCAAGCGAAGGGCCCCCTAGCCAATTAAGGTAAGTAATATGTCATTTTGTTTAGTTTTTCAAGATGATTCCAAATATAAAATTAGCTTTTTGCAAAAATTAATTGTTAAAAAGTTATTTAGACTCAAAGTTCAAATTTTTCCAAATTTTGGTTTTTTGACATTTAATTTATTTATCAACTTAATTAATCTAAGCAATTTCCTGCACGTGGTGCAATTTCCATTTCCTAATATTTCTAACCGCACTGGGCGCGGTGTAATTTCCCTTTAAGAAACTTAACCTAACCTAATCTAACCAGATACAAGATATAACTTTAATAATATTAAATCAATGCAAATCAAAAGATTTATTCATTTTCAAATATTAATTAATTATTTAATCAGTATTGAAATCAATATTTTTCACCACTTCCCAAAATGTGACAATAATATCAAAATTTTATGTTTACAATATTATTTATATTATTTACAATATTAATTATATTTTACAGGAAAGAAAAACATTTTGTAAAAAGTGCGAATATTTTAACTTTGACTCCAAATAACTTTTTAACAATTAATTTCTACACAAAACTAATTTTATATTTGGAATTAGTGTGAAAAACTGAATATAATGACATATTACTTACCTTAATTGGCGAGGGGGCCCTTTGCTTGGAACTACCCAAATCACGTCCTGGATAATAAACCATTTAACTATTTGAAATATTAGGACATTTATTAAAATGGCTGTTACATGTGCATATTGGTGTAGACCGTGTTAAAGTTTTAAGCATACATAAAGAACACACTAAGATAAATTAATATCCACTTAATCACTGAGATATCGTATTTAAAAAAGACTATGAAAGTATTTGTAATATTAATTTGTGCATTTAGTTCGACTAACACGTTAATATAAACGATACTATAGTTAGCTAATTTTGGAGAAAGAAGGGTCATTGTATTACTAACAGAAGATGCGAGGTATTATAAGTAAATTCGTTTATGAACATTCAACGAAATCCATCAAAAGTGGAAGATTATTACAACATGTTATGTGTGGCATGCAGTTTAAGTATTTATTGCTCATCACCAATAATTGACCTAATCAAACGTGTGTAGTTTCATCACTCTCATCCCCAGAAACGGGTCATTTATGTAATCTTTGCACCACCAGAAAATAATTAACAAATACATAACACGGTCACAAACTAAGGAACGCTCCTTGGCATGCGATTTATATAATTATTCTGTATCCTGCAAAGGTTCCATCGAGGTCCATGTGTCTTCACGTACTAACGTTCATTCTCATGGAATTTGTGTGAATATTTCGAATCACTCTAAAAAACCAATTACTATCGCATATTAAGGAATGTGCATTTCCATACGTTTTGTGTGAATATTCTGCAACAGGAACAAGTTTTTCCTAAGCACATATACGAACGTACACTAATGAACGTTCATTTCTATGCAATTTATGTGATTACACCACGTCACATAACATCTCGTACTAATATATGCAGTCGCACACTAACGAACATCCATTCTCTTGCAGTTTGCGTGATTATCCGCTTAACAGAAAGTAATCTAAAAGGCCATTTTTTGTCGTATACTAAGGAATGACCATTTCCATGCAATTGGTGTAATTATATCCCACTTAAACTATTATTTAAAATATAGTCCCATACTAACAAACACCCGTTTGCATTCAACTTGTGTAATTACGCCGATTCACGAAAATTGATTTAAGGACACATATACGCGCATACCTGTCCATACGCATACAGTTTGTGTCACTATTCCGAATCATAAAAACGTACCATTAAAAAAAAGCTATTTGCAATCACATTACTAAGGAACATCCAACTAACCGCATGCAATTTGTATGATTATTCTGCACCACAGAAAAATGATTTCTAAATACACACATGAACGTATACTACAGAGTGTCTACTTCTACACAATGTAAGTGATTACACCACATCACATAACAGTCATCTATTAAGATATATGTAGTCGCATACTAACAAAATTCCATCAGCATGCAACTTGTGTAATTATTCCACTTTAAAAAAGGGCTCTAAGAAGCCAATTGCTACTGCATACGATGGAACGTTTATTTTTATGCAATTTGTGTGATTACACTGCATCACAGAAAAGTAATTTACTAAGACACATACAGTGGCATACTAACGAACGTCCATTCACGTGCAGTTTGTGTGATTATTCTACTTCACGAAAATATCACCTAGAAGACCATTTATGGTCACATACTAAGGAACGTCCACTTGTATGCAATTTGTGTGATTATAATACATCACGTAGAAGTCATTTATTAAGACATATGCAGTCGCATACAAACGAACGTCCATTCGCTTGCAATTTGTGCGAATATACTGCATCACGAAAAAGGTATCTACAAAGACATTTGCAGTGGCATGCTAACGAACGTCCGTTTTTGTGCAATTTATGTGACTACGCAACATTACATAAACATAATTTACAAAGTCATATGCATTCACATACTAATGAGCGTCCATTCTCATGTGACTTTTGTAATTATACTGGATCTTATAAAAATAGCTTGAAAATGCATATGCGGTTGCATACTAATGAACGGCCATTTGAATGCGTTCTATGTGATTACACTGCATCTTGTAAGACTAATTTGAGAATCCATGTGCGGTCCCATACTAACGAACGACCATTTGTATGCAGCTTGTGTAATTATACTGCGGCACAGAAGAGTACTCTAAAAAATCATTTGCTGTCGCATACTAACGAACGTCGATTTGCATGTCATTTGTGTAATTATAGCGCATTACAAAAAAATACTTTAAAAAATCATATGATGTCGCACACTCAGGAACGTCCATTCGCGTGTAATTTATGTGACCATTCCGCTTCACGGAAAAGTTATTTACGACTACATATACTGTCGCATATTAATAAACAACGTCGTTTAGCGTGTAATTTGTGTGACTTTTCCGCATTAGAAAAAAGTATCCTAAAAACTCATTTACTTTCGCATATTAACGTATGAATATTCTGCATTATAAAATAGTGTTTTAGAAAAGCATTTTCAGTCGAAAATTGATTTGTAATATCTGAAAAAAATGTGTAATTATTTTGCAGCCTGTAAAGGATCCATGAAAGTTCACATGGCTTCACATACTAACGAACCTTTATTCGCCAGCAATTTGTGTGATTATTCTGCATCAAGAGAAAAGGTAACCTAAAAAGACATACGAACGCATACCAACGAACCATTTGATTATTCTGCATTACGAGAAAGTACTCTAGTATTGGGGAGAATGGTACGCATTGAGACAAAAATAAATACAATACATCACAGAACCAAAATTAAAATATACATTTATTCTTTTGACTTTTGCCTATACTTTGGCATATATAAAAAAGTAGTTTTCCATAACAAAAGTAAGTTATTATTATTTAAAAAAAAACATGCAGGTGTCTCATTGTGTGCCACATACAGTACACAATGAGACGACATATGCATAATAAAAGTTTTTGACTACTTTTACCGTACATCAAGATTATTGAAAGAAACATTAAATCTATAATACGAAGACATGCGTTTGTTGCCTTTTACATCTATTGGTTCCAACACAAGAGTCACGTCTCGCTTTGGTATCATAGAAACATCAGCAACAAGTGCAAAAATAAAAGAGTTCTTTACTTTACTACTTCTCAAAAAAGATACCTCAATTTCGTCCAGTCTTCTAATATTTGCAGAACTTTAGCAGCATAGTGCACTTTGCCGGTAAAACGCACCAGAATAAAACTATTCACCAATAACTCGGCCGAAAGATGTGTCATCGCTTAAAGTTTCTAGTCATATTCAGAGGAGTCTGCATATTCCATCCTAGTTTCGCTTTCTTCCGATTCAGAATCACTTAATTTACAAACACTTTTTCTTTTTGCTTTTGTACAAAGTCCATCCCTTAGTTGTTCTACAAGTAACTTAGTTTTATGGGAAATTTGTCGTTATTCTACTTTTTTTTATTGTCGCATTTTAAATGTTAATTTCTGGAGTGCTTGTTATAATTGCACTTTTTTTGGTGTTTCGTTTCCTAGTAGCTATTCTTTTACTGGCCTTTGGAAATCCTCTGAAATCTATTGGAGAAATAAAATTTTATAATTGTCTATTTGTCTGCAAGATTAAAGGTAATGGAGTTGGTGGCATTTCAGTATTTTGAAATATGGATGTCAATTCAACAGTAATAAAAGTAGTTGGTTCTGCCTGTGATATACTTATTGCCATTTCCTTTTCAGATGATATAGATAGATCACCTATTTCTGTCTCAGATCTATCCGTCACAGAACTTGGCCAGAAAACGAACTCTGTGAATATATCCCCATTAAATGGATAAATTCCAGTATTCTGAAAGCCAGACGAAATGTTTCTAAGAGTTAAAGCTTTCATTTGAGCTTCACCAACACACTCGGAAATTTGATATATGGAAATTGGTTCAACTTCCAAGTACCTAAAGCTGCATTATAATAAGACTTGAAAGCCAAAAATACTGCAACATCCAGAGGCTGCAGTTTGTTGTGCTGCAGTGTGGGGGCAGCGTGATTATAGTAACTCCGTTCAGTTTTGCTTTTTCAGTTACATCAATTGTTACATGGCTTTCAAGGTTATCGTAGATTAAAACCGCTGGATTTTCAAACAAACTTCCCAAAAAGTAAATGAAATGGTCCATAACTTGAACAAAATTCTTTATTCATCCAGCCACTGGGGTTAGCAAGGCCTAGCGTCTTTGGTGGGGCACCGTTAAGCATACGTTATTTAAAAAACTTCCGTGGAAATACTAAAGCTGGGGGCAAAATAGATCCATTTGCACAAATAACAACAGAAGTTGTGACCGGCACACCTCTTCCTCCACTAGTGTAACTATTTAATTGTTTGACGCCTTTTTCAGTTACAGCTTTTTGAGATTTCTGCACAGTAGTAGTGCTTGTTTCATCAAGATTATATATATTCGTAATTTGAATATGATCTCAGGGGGTTTCTCATAAACTGCCTGCAAGTTTTTGAAAAATAGTTGCACGTTGTGCAGGTTGAATGAAGTTAGCCTCCAGCACACCTTTTGTCATGCCAAGATTGTGGTATGATGAGAGTGTTTCTAACAACCATTTGTCTGATTTTCGGGTATGATTGATAGTCTCGTTTTTTAGCCCCCGCCGGATCCCCGATGGAATCAGCGCAACATTCTTCTTCTTTCTTTTCTTTCTTTCTTGATTACAGTTAGTCGCGAGCTTCCTAATAGCTCTTTCTGACCAGGTCCGTTCGGCTCGTGGGTAATTAAGCAATAAAATATTTTTTTCGATATTAAATCATCGTTTTGCATGTCACAGAAGAAAGTTGTGATTTTAACTCTCGAGCTAAAATCTAATACTTTTTCCCTTGTATAATAAATAACTATTTCTTACAATAAATTGATACAATTTAATACAATAACAAGATAACGCATTAGTCATTAAGTACGAGAAACGTCACCACAATCAAATGTAATAAATATGTAATACAAGAATGCTAAGTATGCGAAATTGAAAATTATGATAAAAAAAACGTATCACACTTGACTAGACGTGCCAAGAGCATTGAGATAACAATATAAAGTACGTGACTTCTAAGAAATTGTCTTGTAAATAACTTTTATGCGGCATAGATAAAATATGTTACATTGTAAGGACGAAATTTATAGAAAAAAGAAAATAATATATAGCAACTATGCACCACAACGAAAAGTTGTGTTCAGTAGGTAATTAGAATGGTTGAAATGTAGTAATACGAGCAAATAGTAGGCGCAAGCAAAGTTGGAAGTTTAAAAAACAAACATAACTTTAAGATGTAAACATATACTTCGCCGCAAGGACAATCGCTGCATGCTACCTCTTTTTTAAACTACGCTTGCAAGAGCAGGGTACGTTTTAATTACGGGTTTGTGGAATTAATGTCATGACAACCGAACGAAGGGGGTGGGAATTTGAGAATTCACCCTACAAATATTTCGGCTTTGTTTTGTTTAAAAAGCTGTGCTAGCTCTAAAAAAGAAAATTGAAATACTGTGTTTTTGCACATCTAGCGTGTATAGTTCTACTGAAAATTAGAGAGTGAGTAAAACACTAGTCTTTGTGTTTATAATTTATAGTTACGTGCATGAGAAATGGTTCATATTTATGTAGTAGGAAAGTAATAGAATGTGTTGAACCATGAGTTAGTGACAGATCTCATATTTGTTAAATTTAATCATAATTTTATCGGGAAGGAAAGTTTGGAATGTTTTAAATGTTAAGAAGTAAGCGCATATTTATTTTAAATGTATGCTCTATTGGTGGGATATAGTGTTAGTTCAAGAACGAAAACATAATATTTTGAACCGACAATGAAATGATGAAAAGAAAAAAATGGTAATTAATGATTTTTTTATGATTTCTTTTAGCAATACCTGGCCGGTTTGATGTTAGGAAATTAACTTTTTTATGAAGATCACGGTATTCTTATAGTAATTATTTAATGTCAATAGAAGCTAAATTTAGATTGAATTTGATTCGCATTTATTTATAAACTACGAAAAAAAATTGATAATTGTGAAAAAATATCCAGTTACTCCAGTAATGGAGTCATATTTCGGAGAGGTTCTTTACTTTAAAAGTTTCTTTGATATGACGAAGTTTAAGGAGTATATGTAAGGTTGGTAGAAATTTAGGAAACCTAATTGGAATAACAGTTTTTCGTGTAAGTAAAATACTGAAATGGATTTCTGAGACACGACGGTTTGGTGTCTCTTAATTATGACAACAGCTTTTCAAAGTAAGTGAGTATAGTAATGTAATTTCTTGGTATTTCAGCCATTCTATACGATTATTTTTTTCCACAGGAATTTCCTGCACCACTGTAGTTAGCCGGTGCACCCTTAAAACTTTTAATGGATATCCGCCTTTTCAGGGACAATATTAAAAGCAGTAAGTTACTTATCATACACCATGTAAATAATTTTTATATTATTCTTTATTGCTATTTTATGGTTTCTGCATATAAAACAATTTATATTAATTTTGTTATATACGTTTACGATGACGTAAATACAAATTATTAATCATTATCTAAATTTAAATAAATGATGCATTATCCAATATGAGGGCAAATTCTTTTTATGTTGCAATCATCTATTACCCGAGTGTTCCTCGTAATCACCAGTAGTTAAGTTATCATGCTCAAAATAATATTTTTTAAAGATTTATCATATTAAATCACTTTAAAATTTACAAACAAAAGTTATTATAAAACAGATTTCATTAACGCCTAGAAGTAAAATTAAAGAAATCTGTAAAATATTTTGAAGTATAATTTTAAAATATCTATAGTTTCAGTTACCTTTATCAAACTTTACAACTGAAATAAATCTGCAACTTACAGAATTTTTCACTTTATTGGTTTCGACGTTCAGAGCAGAATCACGAATCTAGAAGACGTAACAATTTATCGACAAGGAGGAGATTTGAATAAAATTTTTGTAACATGTCAATTTGCCGTTGCCTCGCCATGTTACATTGAGGTTCTACTTCCTTACTTATACTAGTATTTCTTCATTTTAATTTAACAGTAATACCGTTTACAATCACAAGTTAGTTTTGATTTGTGTAACATTTCCTTTTAGTATTTAATATTCTTTCTTTTGTATAAATAATTATGATCAGATGTAATTTTCTAATTAGTAAACCTCTGTATAATGTCCATAAATACACAACTGGCGTATACATGAATCTGTCATTTAGGATGGTTTTCTTGTTTGTCTCTTTCTCAAAATGTGTGGTAATTTTTAAACAGAATAAATTTTCGTTTTCCTTGATATCTGACCGCCATTTGAGCACATACCGTTTACCGATAAAAATGTCTTTTCTAAGGCCAAGATGCCGTACCTGGTATGTAAAAGGTATCTTTTTCTTTTATTCTTCTTGATATACATAAATATCGTTTTAAAAACTAGTAAAATGTGTATGGAGAAAGTCTATTTAAATTACCCGTTCAAAATGAGCATGAACGGTAAGCTGATAACAGATAAACTTTCTGTTTGTTTTTTGTGGCGTATTACAATACTTCGTTTTTGTAACATGTTTATTTTCTAGGGTCCTCCGATAGCATATCCTTCGATGATATATCCTCCGGTAATATATTCTCTGCTGGGTTGTTCTCTGGAGAAGCATCCTTTGGTGAAATATTCTTTGATTATTATCTAAGTCTAATGCATTAATTCTACTACCTTACAAATATCGTCTATTATCGTACAAGAATTTCATGTTGCCGTTTATTTACCTTCTAAAATAAATTAAAAGTCCGTTAGCAGGAACATATGGTTGTTGAACAAAAGGATTGCTTCTTACAAATTTGAAGTTGAGATTAACCACCAAATTAAATAGGAAAGGTGTTTGCCTTACAAGCCGTAAGAAGAAACTAAACGTCCAATAGTTCTGTACAAGCCGGAACTCGATGCTTAAGTATACATTTCTTTTATCTATCATGAATACAGGTATGAGTTTATCTTATTAGTTTTGTGACGGAACAATGTGCATGTGTTACATTTTAAATCTCAAATATCTAGAAAAATAATGCATGTAAAATATAGTCATACTTTTACTTACCTATTACCTTAACTAATTTAATATTACCTTTACTTTTCTGGTATAACCTTATAAGTTGTAAACATAAAAACTTTCATGGAACCTTTTTTGTGGATTTTGAGGTTATGTTCAATTTAAACGTTTAATTCAAATTCTTTTAACTAATGTTAAATACAACAAAGCGTATTTATGATTTCTTTTTACTTAGAACGTTAACTTAAAATTGTGTCTAAGCACAATAATAATTTTAGATTTTCTAATATCTTATCTGGTAGAGTTTAAGACAAAATTTTAAAATTATGCGAGTGTATATATATAAACTACACTTAATAATTTTGTCGCATGAAAATTTGGTTGTAAGAAAATAAAAAATATTTAGTTTTTTTATTAATGTTATTAACTAAACGTCAATATATAAGTTGTATTAACGTATTTCCCTTTGCCATGTTCTAAATTGCATCCCTTTAACTTGTCTGGGTTAAATTTAACTTTATTCTCTAAACCCCTGAAATATAGTCTCTTGCAATCTACCGCAGCCACAAACTGTCGATGCTAGTCCCGCCAGAGTTTTGTATAGACTCTGGTGTACGCCCATTCCTACCTGTAAAAAGGAAGCGTGCATTTTAATAGCAATATACTGGTCAGTTTAAACAAACAATAAACACTTG
Organism: Platerodrilus igneus; assembly: GCA_036346225.1. Classification (NCBI taxonomy): domain Eukaryota; kingdom Metazoa; phylum Arthropoda; class Insecta; order Coleoptera; family Lycidae; genus Platerodrilus; species Platerodrilus igneus. The sequence continues at coordinate 3,165,659 of JARFIW010000202.1, forward strand.
ACTGAAATCAACAACAAGAATTATATTTCAGAAGTGTTCAATTGAAACTGGGCACTTTTTTAAGAATATTAAGGAACTGAGTAGCCAAAAAGAAAATCATGATGAAGATTCCATAAATTGAATATTTCACCAAGTTGTAGGGAGTTAATTGCTTATTAAATTTATTTTTTGTTTAAAATGTAATGTTCTTCTGTTTTGGGTTAGAAATATTTGTTAAGTTTTTATTAAACCCATGACAATAAGAGTTTGCGCTAAATAAGGTGTTTGTGCCGTGTTATTAATCATAAGCCTTTACCACGAATAATTAATAGTCACCAACACTCCCCTGCTAATATTGCCAATCTGTAATCTGCGCTTGTTTTTGTTATGTACTGGACTGTAAATTGCTTTGCTGATTGTTATTATTGGAGATGTTGAATTTATGAACGATGCACCATATTAGAACACCCCGCACTTATGTCTAACCACGAAAACGCCGATCCATTGTGCACCCTTCCTTTTTACAGGTAGGAATGGGTGTACAACAGAGTCTAAACAAAACTCTGGCGGGACTAGCATCGACCGTTTGTGGCTGCGATAGATTGCAAAAGACTATATTTCAGGGGTTTAGAGAACAAAGTTAAATTTTACCCAGACAAGTTATAGGGATGCAATTTAAAACTTGACAAAGAAAAATACCTTAATACAACTTATATATTGACGTTTAGTTAATAACATTAATAAAAAATTTTAATATATACCGTTATTTTCTTACAACCAAATTTTCATACGACAAAATCAGTAAGTGCAGTTTATATATCTACACTCTCATAATTTTAAAATTTTGTCTTAAATGCTATCAGATAAGATATTAGAAAATCTAAAATTATTATTGTGCTTAGACACAATTCCAAATTAACATTCTAAATAGAAGGAAATCATAAATACACTTTGTTGTGTTTAACATTAGTTAAGAGAATTTGAATTGAACATTTAAATTGAACATAACCTCAAAATACACAAAAATGTTTCATGAAAGCTTTTCTGTTATATAGGAAAGCAAAGATAATATTAAATTAGTTATGGTAATCGATAAATAAAGTTATGACTATATTTTTCATGCATTATTTCTCTAGATAATTAAGATTTAAAATGTAACGGATGCACATCGTTCCATGACCAAAGTAAATAAGATAAACTCATACCTGTATTCAAGATAATGAAAGAAAACATATACTTAAGCATCGAGCTTACTGCTTGTTCGGAACTATAGGATCTTCTTACGGTTTGTTGAGACGAACAGCATCGTTGTTTATTTGATTGTTAACCTCAAACTTTAAATTTGTAAGAACCAATCTTGTTGTTCCACAACCATATGTTTTGTTAACGGAGCATTTAATCTATTTTAGAAGGTAAATAACGGCAACATGAATTCTTGTACGACAAAAGATCATATTTGTAGGCACTAAAATTAATATATAAGCTTAGAGAAGTAAACATTAGAAAAGGGGTGAGACAGAGATGTAACCTATCCCCATTAATTTTTAACTTGTACATTGAAGAGGCAATGAATGCTGTCAAATGCAGGAAGACATTTGGAATTACTATGCAGGGACAAAAATTGATATGCTTAGATTTGCAGATGATATAGCGGTATTAGCATCTAGTAAGTAAGAGTTAGAAGCTACTCTTAATGAAAACGGTTCTAACAGGGAGATACGGTATGAAAATTAACAAAACTAAAACTAAAGTACTAGTATGCAAAGGAGGGGAAAATAAATCAAAAACAAGAATACAAATATGTAACAGGAACTAACAAGAGGTTAGGGATTTCTGCTACCTAGGAAGCCAAATAACGCAATATGGGAAAAGCACAAAAGATATAAAACAAAGATTAGCACAAGGTCGTGCTACATTTAACAAGAAAAAGCAGCTACTGTGTTCAAAGACAACAAACATAGAAACAAGGAAAATATTGCTTAAAACATATGTGTGGAGCACAGCACTGTACGGCTGTAACGCCTGGACAGTAGAAGAAGCGGACAAGAAAAAGGTAGAAGAAGCCTTTGAAATGTGGTGCTACAGACGAATGATGTTGATATCATGGACAGTCAAAGTTAAGAACAAAGAAGTACTAGAAATGGTAGGGGAAGTAAGAAATATGTGGAAAACAGTAAAAAATAAGAGAGATAGGATAATAGGCCACATACTACGGTATGAGGGAATATTGCGGAATATATTAGAAGCAGAGATAGGAAAAAAGAGAAAAAGAGGTAGATCTAGGTTAGACTAGTGCACACAGATAGTGGAAAGGTATAGGCTGTAGGAGTTTTAGGGAGATGTGTAGGCTAGCTCAAAATAGAAGCATCCAACCAGTCCCAAGATGGATAAATTAATTACGAAGAAAGCAACTGTACTTAAACATGATGATTATTATAAGCAACTACAAGTATTGGGTGGGCAATATTCTCGAAGAATGATAATTGTGTGAAAGGATTTACTGGAAAACTATATTTCGGTTAATGTCTAAGTGTTGGGGGATCTTGGCAGCCACAAGCTGCTTAACCCCCTTTACTGAACCTCGGAGAAATAGAGCATAACATTAGAAAACAATAAAAGGGAAACCGAGCCGTGTACATGCTCTGTGAGAATTTCAGGGAACTATGTAGGCTGGTTTAGAAAATAAGTAAGTGCAGGTACGTGTCCAACTAGTTTTGAGACGGAAAACCTAATGACGAAAATTCAGCGCAGATAAATCTGATGATTATTATAAACAACTACAGGTGTTGGTTGTGAAACACCTGCAACTAGTGTTGACTGTGCGAAAAAATATATTGGAAAAAATATTAAATCGGCAAATGTTCAAGTGCTGGGGGAACTTGGCAGCCACAGGCTGCTTACCCCCCTTCACAACCACTGAATGTCGGAGAAATAGGGTATATAATTGTAAAATAATAGAAGGGGACCGAACTGCATCTAACAAAAAAGAACAGCGCCTATGATGAAAGACAACAAACATAGAACAAGAAGTTGTTGAAAGCATATGTGTGGAGCACAGCACAGACAGTATGCCTATACAATACGGGCAGTTTGAAAAACAGACAGAAGAACGGTAGCAGCCTTTGACATGCTTTGCTTCAGATGTATGAGGATGAACAGACAAAGATAATAACAAATAGGTTATAGAAACAGTAGGGGAACAAGGATATCTTTAAAAAAAAAGAGAAATAGAAGGGCATAATACGTTCTAAGGTATTTTTTTGGGGAATAGTATGGGATATATGACAAGCAAAGATAGGAAAAAAGAGGTGGATGTAAACCTAGATCAGATAGTGATAGATGCAAACTCTGCAAATTTTAGAGAAATTTTTAGGTTAGTTCAGAATAGGAAACAATGATGGTACGCGTCTAACCAGTTTCAGGACTGAAGACCTAATGATGATGACAGCTTACCATTTCTTAATATTTTGAACGGGTTATTCAGGTAGACTTTGTCCATACGTATTTTGCTAGTATCCTGAAACGATATTTATGAATGTTAAGAAGAATAAAAGAAAAAGATACCTTTTACATATCAGGTACGATATCATAGCCTTAGAAAGGACATCTTTATCGGGAGACGGCATGTACTCATAAGACCGTTAGATATCAAGACAATCGAAAATTTATTCCGATTTAAAGATAACCACACATTTTGAGATAGGGGCAAAACAAGAAAATTATCCTAAATGACAGATTCATGTATACACCAGTTGTGTATTTATGGACATTATTCAGAGGTTTACCAAATAGAAAATTACATCTGATCTTAATTATTCATATTATTTATACAAAAGAAAGAATATTAAATTAAGATTAAAGGTCGATGTATATAATGTACTGTTTAATAATACTAAAGGGAAATGTTACACAAATCAAAACTAACTTGTGATTGTAAACGGTATTAATATAAAATTAAGATGAATAATACTCTTATATTGAAGGAAATAGGACCACAATGTAACATGGCAAGGCAATGGCAAATTGGCATGTTATAATTGTAGCTTTAATTAGGGCTTCTTTACTATAGTCTAAGTATAAGTCATGTGGTTTGGTTAACGCAGGGGTTTTGAGAACCTTACAGGGATCCAAGAACCGTTTTAAACACTATCCTTAAACGTGCACATCCATTTTTCCACCAACTTTGGCTATTTACTATCTTCCAGGTTATTATAGTTGTCTGGTTAAAGATTTCAAATACTTTGTCAATTTTTACTATACGCGATCGAATGCTTTTTCAGAGGTTAATATAGGTAGTTTTTGAAAACATTTAACTAGGGCCAAAATAAGTTGAGATAAAAACGAACATGTAGTATTTGAACGAATTAAACTAACTCCAGAGTAGCTGCATCTTTGCCATAAAACGTTACTTTGCAGTGCTCTATTGTAACAAGCATTAATAGGTTTGTAGGTTACTTTCCTTACAGTGTCCAAGGGACTGGTGTAGAGTAATAATCTAAAATGTTTAATTTTGTTTCGGAAAATCATTTTCCAACAAATAGTTAATTATTTCTAGTACTACTTATGAGATATTAATATTTAAGGAGTACAATCCAATTTCAAGATAATTGCATACATTTTTATTGTGTCATAAAAATCTAATCAAGTAAATACGGTAACAGAGTTGCTGTTTTACTCTTCGTCTTCTTTTGGTGATGTTTCAAAAGTAACAACCTGGCCTTCGGGTTTTGAATACCTTCCAATGAAGAAGACGCCAAGATCCTTGTGTTTCAGGAAGAAAATGTATGGATGGTTTGCGTTGAAGTTAACAGGTTTTGGAGGTGGCAGCGGAAGAGATAAGGTAGTAACCATAAATGCTAAAAAAACGTAAACAATATCGATTTCACTAGAAAAAAATTATATATTACCACCAGTAACGGCGGCAGCAACCGTCCCTTCTTCATCATTTTCAATTAAAGCTTTTTGAACTACTTTGCTAATGAAAAGAGGTTCGTCTTTTACATCTAACATGTCCTCAAAATCTGCTTCAGGTTTGAAAGCTTCCTGTACTCCTAACTGAAAAATAAAAGTGTGAGACATTGGAGCCTTCGGACGGAGTGGTGGATCAACTGAAGATGTTTTCTGGTATTTATGATGCTAACATACATTCTTTTTTGTGTGAAAGCTGCCACTTCTTTATAAAGTTCTAATTTTCTTTAAACCATTGGAATCGCAGGGCAAAGATAAATACCAAAATATCTACAGTAAAAGTGGTAAGTAAAAAAATGTGTACCTTTTTCAAAATGGAAGTCAAATCTAAAAATGTTGTTATCTTGTTTTTAGGTACCTTAAGGTTAACCCTTTGCCAACTATAAGCAGGTTCAACTACAACCTCGTGAATGCGTTCTTCTATAGCTGATAGGCCCTCTTTACTATCAGGTAAAACTATCGTCATAGTGACGTCATCACCTTCGTATGGTAACTCAATAAACTGTGCCTTCAATGACGAACTTCGGTGATATCGAAAATAGTCAGTTTGAGCCATCATGTCTACGTCCACATACGATTTATTAGTAAGATAAAAAGACTTTTTCTTAGTGCTGATCTTTCTGAAAGCTTTTTGCCACTTTCCCTTAAAATATATTGCATTAAGCAGAACTGCTCTTGTTTCGGGCGTTATATCACTTTCTGTAACTAATGATTGTATTTTGTGATGCGTGTTTTCGCTAACCCAGCTGTTTATTTCTTTAACAGCTGCCTTTGTTTGACTGAAGTCGATATTTTGCACGGATGCGCCAAATATATCCACCGCGGTGGTTTTGAACTGCTGTTTAACAGAGTAATCTTTTTTCAAATAGATTTTATTTGCGCTTTGCAACGTATATTTTTCGTCAACATTAAGCTTTGGATATACTTTATGATAGATTTCGTCAATAGCATCCCTTTTTTGGGGAAGGTGTAAGGCCTGGGATAACTCATCTGCTGTTTTACCACTAGCCCCAGCGTGAATAACTGCAAGCAATATTTCAACAGATAATGGGCTTACTACAAAATTACCTTCGGCATTTGCTTTGTATGCCTAAAAGTTGAATTAATGTAAATTATTTTTAGTACAACATAAAGAACAAAAATGATTTTTACCTTATAAATATCAGCGTTAAAATGATTGTTTGCTGAAGAAAAGCTGCTGAATACCTCAGGTGGAGCTGCTGAAGCATCAGCTAATGCCAGAAAGATCAAAACAAGAATCTTCATTTCAATCAATTGATTACTTGCTTCAACTGAACTTTAATGTTCTGTTGTAACATTTATATACGCAATTATTCATATTATATTATGTAACGATAATGTAGGTTTTATCTTATAACTAAGGACAAAAACTTGTTTGTCTGAGAAGATTGTGTTAATTTGTTTATTATTAATATTTAGAAATGTATTTCTTTACAAATGTCATAGAAAAAAACATTGATAGCGCTACTGTTTCATAAATTCTTATTCTTGTAACATCCTTTTTTGAATAATATAAAAATAATTCTTGTAAAAAGTAGTGCACGTATGATTTTTGTGAATTAGTTACTTATTAGTAATGTCGTGCGTAAAATAATAAGAACCATTGTTAATTTTATCTTGAATCCAAGATAAGGAACTCCATAGTGGTGATCATGGGAAATGTGATAAATACAAATTCGGTTAAAAGAGAAAACAGTCAAATTAGAAAGATAAGCCTCCTAGAAATCATCATGATAATTTTTGGTTTTCAAGTTATTTTAAAAAAAGCGGAATTTTTTGTTATTTTAAATAATTCTTTCTACGTTATTATCAACACTGGAGCAAAAGCAAAAGCACTTCTGATAACAATTTTTAATAGATACTCCCTCTATGTTTGTTGTGGTTTGTTTTGTATTTTCTTAATCTGCTTTGGGTTAAAAGCAGTTAGAAGAACTAGAGACGGAATAGAATGCTCCTAATTGCAACAGAAAAAAGCGAGGCGGCTCTGGAAAAGATCCAGACCATAATAAAGAGTACAGATGATAACCTGAGAGCCAGAAGACTAGGACAAAAATTAACAATAGAAACAGTACATATCAGGGGTATGGAAATGGCAACAGGAAGGGAAGAAATACTTGCGGCCATAGAAGAAAGTATAGGCCTTATAAACGAGAAAGGTTTTAGATTGGGATAATAAGCCAAACATAAACGGCAGGCAAACGGTGTCACTAATGCTGAATAAGTTTGAGGCTGACAACCTTGTGGGAAGGCAAATGAGAACAGAGTTAGCATTATGCTATGTAGAAAAAAGAATAGATCTGGTATAGTGTTTTAAATGTTGGGCTTACGACCATGTCGTGGCCAAATGCATAGGAAAGGACAAAATAAATGACTGTAAAAGGTGCGGTAAGCAAGGCTACATAGAAAAATCCTGCGAACAGGAAGAATTCTGTGTAACCGGATAAGACACGCAGTCGGAAGAGGCGGGTGTGCTGCATACAAAAAGTCGTTGAACGCGGCAAGAGCATAGGCCAAAAAGCTAAAAAATCCTCAAGGGCTAATTTAAAATCATGATCATATAATACGGCAAGAAAAAGAAGGAATAACACTAAAATTATCCAAATCAACCTCGATCGTCACAGAACGGCTTACAATCTGCTGAGGCAAGTGGTGGGAGAAGAAAGAGTGTAGATATGTATCACTCAAGAACCTAACAAAGCGATATCCAGTAAATACTACACACATTTTCTTGGTAACTATGCCATCTTTGCAAGCAAAGAAATTGATGTTTAAAACGTACATAAGGGAACCGATTTCGTTTGTGTTGAACTTAAGGACTGCTGCATAATCTCTACCTATTTCTCCCGAATAATACTATAGATAATTTTAACGATCAGCTACAGGGCATAGAACAATACAAAAAAGGAAGTTCCTCATAGGAGGTGACCTGAACGCAAAAAATGTTATTTTGGGATCTAAGATGAATAATGCAACGGGCTGGATTTTGACAGACTGGGTAGAAGCAAACGACTTAGTGGTTTATAAACGAAGGTGATACACCAACATTCAGTAATACTAATGGGCAATCCGTCATAGACGTCACGTTAGCGTTCCCGGGAATAACAGGAGGAATAACAAACTGGACAGATGACCAGACTGAAAGTATGAGCGGGCATAGGTATATTAATTACAACCTATGCGACCATCTAAACACAAGCAATGTGGCCGGCGAAGTAATTATTCATAAACAAATCCCGAATAATAGAATCAAAAATCACAACCACTAGCTGCCAAAGATTTGAGGAAGAATATCAAAATGTGAGCATCCCAAAAAAATAGCGCAGAGGAAGCAGCAGATACCATTTGCGAACATTAACAGGCTCAATGTAGAAAATACTCGCACCTAAGAGGGCAACAACTATCTGTCGACCATTGGTATTTTGTAGGAATGCAGAAATTACAGGTCTTAGGAAAATATCCATAAAACGCCGAAAAATATTAGCGATACTCAATTGAACTGCTGGCAACAACGGAAACAAGGAGACCGCCATGATTGACTATAACGCAGCTAAACGGGCGTTAAGACAACAGATCAATAAGCAAAAAGATAGGATGTGGAAGACATTCTGCGATGATCTCAATAATGACGTCTGAGGATTAGGATATAAAATCGTCGCCAGGAAATTTAACATACGACCCCGCACTAAACTTTTGGGTCAAGATGTGTTAAAACAAATACGATTGCTACTCCCACAACATGATCCTATCACACACGAGCCATTAGCGAACCAAGAAGGCAACATCACTTTGTTTACAACAGATTAACTTAAGAAGGTATGTGGAAATATTAAAAGTAAGAAAGCCACTGACCCGAACCTCATACCGCCGGAGATCTTAAAGATAGTGGTCAGAGAAAACCCAAACACTATGCTGCAAAATATGAATAAGTGCCTAACAGAGGGCACATTTCCGAATAGATGGAAAATAGCACCGCTCATACTACTCGAGAAACCAAAAAAATCACCCAGTGGCAACACTACATACAGGCCAATATGTCTCCTGGAAACGGCAGGCAAACTAATGGTACCCTTAATCAAGACCCGTTTGGAGCAGGAGTTAGAGGACAAAGGCATTATCCATAAACGACAACATGAGTTTGGAAGATCTAAATCGACACTAACCGCTCTGGACGTCGTTGCCAAGACTATCGAAAATATAAAAGAAAAAATATACAAAAGAATCGAGATCTGCGTAATGGTGACCCTGGACAATAGGAATGTTTTCAATTCTGCTCCATGGACAAAGATTATAAAAGTACTGGAGAATGTCAATATAAGTGGCAGATTATAAATATATTAAAATCATACCTGAGTAACAGATATGTTACCACAGATGACAAAAGTTCAACCCACATAACCTTACATGTAATTTTCTAATGCTCCACCCGAAGATACTACATTGGGCAGGAAGCGAGTCTTTTTACCAGGAAATTTTAAATTTTGCCGAACCCTTGCTGTTCCAAGCAAGGTAGGGATGTTTAACGTGCGAAACAACACTCACACACGGGACCTCCATTTTACCTCTCATCTGAACGAGGGTGTATTTTTGTGAAAAATGCTCGCCTAACATTTTTCAAGCGCACCGTGTCGGGATTCGAACCCGGGAGCTTGGGCGTAGTGGTCACACTCATACCACTACGCCACGGAGCCGCCTAACCCATATAACCGCTGGAGTGCTGCAGGGCTCCGTCATCGGCGCCACGCTGTGGAATATCTATTATGACAAGGTACTAGGAACTGAGGTAATGGAAGGGGTCACACTCATCGCCTACGCAGACGATCTGGCACTTATCTCAATCGCAAAAACCACAACTAAACTGCAACATATAAGTAAACATGCAATAAGTAAAATACAAAAAAGAATAAACGAAATGGGAATCAAAAAAGCTGCCCACAAATCAGAAGCCGCGATTCTAAACGTAAATAAAGACGATTTTAAGAACTCTAAGTGGTTTGATTCCTAAAGAAGATTAAGGAAAATTTTTAATAGGTTTACATAAAGCCGGGCCAGATTTTCTATACGTCTTTTAGTATTCTCGCAGGCTTCATCGACTTAGTTAAATATGATCTGGATACGGAAAGTCTCATTCTATAAGCTTTTGCTATAACACATTCATTGATGTTTCTCACTTAATTATTCAATAACGTTTCGAGCGTATTGCCGACCACTGTCAAGAATTTTAATACACCACAAGTTAAAGACTCATTGGCTGTATACACGAATTTTTCCAATAAATTCCAAAAACAAAGAGTATTTTCGTGTAAAAATAATATAATAGTTAAAATATATAAATTATAGCAAAGCGCTTTCGGCGTTAGCCATCTTCGGTGTTATGCCAAGTTATTTTAAAAAATGTATTCCATCAAAACTGATTCAATAAATAGCTAACATTTAAACTATTAAACTAATATTACATAGAAGCAGACTAGTTAACAAATTGATTTCGCCAATAGATATGGATTATATCTGTGGATTTTTATCGGCTAAAATGAATTTGTTTTTCAAATGATTTATAGAAACATCTTTAAGAAATGGAGAGAGACCACTTTCCATTGTTAATGATTCGGACTGTTTATAACATTTGTTGTTGAAAACGACAAAATCTTATGATAAACAAAAATTCAATAAGGTCAAAGTTGTCATTACATTGTGTTACGATTCGATTTGTTAATCGCATTAATTAAATGTAGTTGTCAATGTTCAATCTTAATTAGAATTAGTTATATTTATGATTTCGTATTTAAGGCTGAAGCAACCTGCGGCTATTGGGTTCTCACCCTACTTTCTCTTTATAAGTGTTGTACAAAACCAGTCAGTCTCGTGATGTCCGAGGGAAACCAGCTAGCATGTTTTACAATATGCGTTGATAAAAGTTCTGTGTGTTAACTAAATTTTATTTCTTTCTACTTTATAGGGCATCGTGTGTCCTTGAAATACATTAGTAGGGATATTGTGTTCTTTACTAAATCAAACAAATTACAGTGCATTGCTCAAGAACCTCGTGGTGTTATTTTATACCTGGATCTTATCAAGCTATCGAATTATCACAATCCTTTACGAACATTACTCAAACACATTGTCTTCTCCCACATTGGCAAATCGTAGAAGATTTCCAACGAGTGGTAAAGTTTCTGATTTAAGTACAGAAACAAAAAGGTTATTTACATCAAATAACAGCATAGTGTGTAATGATCCGTAGTGTTTCTAAGTCGATTTTTCACTGGTTAATAATTGTTGCAAATATTATAGTGTACACTTCAATATTTGAAGGTATTTGTTAGAATAGCTCAGTAGCCACTTGAGGTTTCTGAACGCACTTTGTGACGTCAGAAGGTAATGTTTTATGTTGATAATGTAGTTGCTATTTAAGGTAATCTAATTACATCTTATAATTCCAGCATTGTTTTGAATGTGATGTTAGTACTTATTGTAAAACCGTTAGTTATTTAACCATTGAAAAAAATATTTATGTGTTACCTGTTGCTTTTGCCTTAGAATTTAATGCCGGTTGTTTTACTTGTGATGTTTAATATGTAATTTTAGGTGAATTTACGATTTTATTGAACGTTTTAGGTATAAATAAGTGTGGTTTGCTTTTACAACCGAAAGTTTATTTATTTATCTGAATTGTTTATTTAGTATCTAAATCAGAGTAAAATAATATTTCTTTATTTGAAATAATGTTTATTTAGTTGTTAATACAGAGTTGTAACTGCAATTGCATTGTACCTGTTACAGAATCAATAGTAAATGTACCCATACTATGATTTTACGAGCAATTAGTAACAACATCATCCCTTAAATATATTGAATCAAATTATTAGGCAAGTTTGAATATGAACAGTATTATATTTCTATGTTATGTTTGCATTGGTTTTATGATAATAATTGAATTAATCACAACGTTGTTGTGAATATTTGTTGTTTGTAATTTGTAATGCCACAATTTGTTTAATTTTTTAAAAGTACGTTTTAACCGATGCAATCATAATGAATGATTTTTAACGTTTGCTTATTAGATTTAATATATTTAACTAACATGCATTTATATAAACATTTAGCGCCTAAATCTGGGCTTGTATTTATGCTGTAGAATTTGAGTATATATTTGCTGCCAACATATTTTATAATGTTTAATATTTGTGACTCATTTGATATTTTTATCATGTGTAATTGTTTTATTTCAGTATATTAACCACATATTCAACTACATCGCTCATATCTTGGTTTAAACGTAATTATATTGTTGTTGTGTGTTTATCCTACTATCTAACTGATCTTCCTACATAATTAACCAGTATTTAACGTTTGTGCTAATCGTTGTGATGTAATTAAATTGAACCTCTAGTATAACCGACCATCTCGTGCTTTCGCGTTTGCATTTGTGACTATGTTGGAGATAGTTTATTCAATAACCAGCGCCTTTTTAACTATGCGCAATCATACTATAAGTTTATTTCAGCGATTCATGTTGTCTTGTCAATGTACTTGTAGTGCACCCTTTTGCAAATAATAGGAAGTCGGCTATCCTTTGTGAAACATTATGTAACACAGGCTAGAAACTGTTAATGTATGTATGTGGGCGCGTGTGATAACATTAGTAGTTAAGGTGCAGGTCACCTTCCTGATGTCCCCCCTCTTCAACTTTAGCTGGATAGTATTGGTATAGCCGACCTCAGTACCTACCATTAAAGACTAGCCGGTCTACACTAATGTTTCTTCAGTTGTCATGTGTGATATGTCTGGGTAACAGTTGACATCCCGTCAATTTCTGTGTTTGTGATCTGGGTACTTGTATGTTACCTGTCTTTGTCAAGATATGCCAGATGCAGTTGTAAGTGTGAGGGCAGTTTTGGGTTTTCTCTGCCGTTGTCGTTCCCCAATCGCCCAAATTGAGTACGGCATTGTTTGCTTTAAATGTCATTTTTCTATGCTTTCATGCGAATAACTTATTTTGTGGTTGTTTTGATTAAAAATAAAGTTAGGTAGATTCTGTAGTTTTATTTCTAACCTTACCGCTTTAACGCCATCTTCCCAGTGTGAACTTGGGTTACATTATAACAACATAGGTGTCGTCGAACCACTGCCACTAGATGTTAGATCATGGAGCCCGTACAACTTAGGTGTTATAGGGTTGAAAAAATTTTGTTATTTAAATAAACTTGTTAATTGGGTTTCTGTCTAAGAGTGTGATGTTACTTTCTTCCAGAAAGATTCCACTTTTTGAACATAATCTAATTTATCGAGAATTACTAAACAATTACCCTTGTCTGCTTTAGTGAAAATAGGATTATGATTTTTAATTTTCTTCTTAATAATTTTTAATAAATTGTAATTGTGAAATTCATTTGTCGACATTTTGTTATTGATATACAATTCTCTGTTTTATGTAAGAAGCACAAAATATCATCTCTCAAAGTAAATTTATTAATATTTGTAGTGATACATTCTATCGATACGTCTATTTCAATGAAAAACTTCTTTAACTATTTCTTTGTCATGTTATTAGCAAAAGAAAATTTAGACCTAAACTAAGCAACTGAAGTTCCTTGTCAGTGAAGCTGACTTTGGCAAGTTTTTTTATTCTAAAATGGAATTTAGAATTGTGAAAATGATTTCTAGATCTGTGAATTTGAGAATGTTTGAGGGTGATAATGGAGAAAACAATACAAAAAGGGAAACGCGTGTATATAGGGTTTGTATATCAAGAAAAAGCATTCGACAATGTGAAATGGAAAAAATGTTCGAAATACTCAAAAAGATTGGAATGAGTTATAGGGATAGACCAATAATATATAGCTTATACAGTAATAAAATTAGATCAGGAAAGTAGAGAAGTAAATGTTAGGAAAGGTGTAAGCATGGATGTACCCTATCCCACATTAATTTATAACTTGTACATCGAAGAGGCAATAAGTACTGTCAAATGCAGGAATACAGGTGGAATTACTATGCAGGGATAGAAGATTGATATGCTTAGATTTGCAGATGATATAGCGGTATTAACGTCTAGCAAGGAAGAGTTAGAAGCTGCTCTGAAAAGAATGGAAATAGTTCTAACAGAGAGAGATACGGTATGAAAATTTACAATAATAAAACTAAAGTACTAGTATGCAAAGAAGGGGAAAATAAATCAAAAACAAGAACACAAATAGGTAACGAGAACCTACACGAGATTATGGATTTCTGCTACCTAGAAAGTACAATAACGCGAGATAGAAAGAGCGCTAATGATATAAAACAAAGATTAGCACAAGGTCGTGCTGCATTTAACAAGAAAAAGCAACCACTGTGTTCGAAAACAACAAACATTGAATCAAGGAAAATATTGCTTAAAACATATCTTACATATCTTAAAACATATGTGTGAAGCACAGCATTGTATGGCTGTGAAACTTGGACAGTAGGAGAAACGGGCAGGAAAAAGACAGAAGCCTTTGAAATGTGGTGCTACAGACGTATGATGAAGATATCATGGACAGACAAAATCAAGAACAAAGAGCTGTTAGAAATGGTAGGGGAAGAAAGAAAAATGTGGAAACAAGTTTTTTAAAAAACAAAATGGAGAATATGATTACGCATTCTAAGCATCATACGAGAGAATATACGGCGAGGTATTTAGAAAAGAAAACTGAAATTTTAATAAGGAAAATAATTGGATAGAATGTGGAATGAGAAAGTATGGGATTGTAAGGTACGGATACAACCTTTAACGATGGTGAATCCTAAACAGAAGAACAAAGAAGAAATTTAATTTGCCCAAGTGCATCGTTGTGGTTCTGGTTAAATTACTAAATTACTAAAAGGAGCCCAGTTAATTTTAGAGCCAACGTTTGTAAATAGTTTTGTTAATGTTTTGTTATTTGATATTTGTGTTGTAACGAAAAGAAGGTTACAGTTTATTAATTAATGATTAGAAGATATGGTATATTTTGCATTAGTTGAAGTTGAAGTTCTTATTCGTAAAGAAAGACGTCATTTTTAATCATTCCAAGATATTTGAAAAGCGGGTATGTGGCATAAAATGCTCAATATACGGTACTGGCGATGAAGGAAAGATTGTCAATTATAGATATTATGATGTGTGTAGAAGTGTATATAGGTAAGCTAAGATTAGAAATAGCAGAATTTTTAATAGCGAAGCGATTGTGTATGGTTTTTAGGGTTCCGTACCTTATAAGGTATAACGGAACCTTCATAAGATCATTCTAGTGTCCGTCCGTCCGTCTGTCATGGAGGTTTTTCTCGAAAAATATGTAACGTAAGAATTTAAACTTTGGCACAATGCTAGGTCTATTTGACGCGCACATATATCGACAGTCAGAAATTAGAAAAACATTTTTAAATTAAAATGGCGGGAGTTAATTCAGTCAAAAGAAAAAAAGTTTTATAAATATATCGTGTGAGTTATCATTTGAAATAGGATTCTAAAAAGCTTCTAAAAATATTTTTTTTATAATTTTCGGTCTTCATGATATAGCTCAAAAAATGCCAAAAATGACCGCCCCCTCTTTTGATCTCCTACATTTCCAAAGCTAAAATTTTGATTTTAATAGGGATAGTAGCTATTGAGTCATAGATTATCGGAAAACTGCAGGTTTTTTTGACAGTGTAATAGTTGCTGGGAGAAAATTTTTTAAACAGTAATAGACAACGTTTTTACTAATGTACCAGTACAATGTGGGACAATATATTCATTTTTCAGTTATCACAATCAAATTTGGATAAGATTTAAATATACATAGAAAATAAAAAACAGCTTAATTTGGTTTATTGATTGCTCACTGTAGTATTGGTACGGAACTCTAATAGTGCGAGCTCGACTCGTTTTTGGCTAACTTTTTATATTAGGATTAGATTTTATAGGAAGATTTGGGGTTATAATAAATGGTAACGGAAAATGTATAAAAGTAAATGTGAGTAAGTATAATTAAATAGTTTCAAATAAGAAGACAAGTAATAGGGATGAAGATATGGATAATATAGGATCAAGGATGACAATTAATGATAGACAGGCTGATATTAGGGATGATACTACGGATAATATCGGTTTATGGACGAGAATTAATGATAGTGAAGCTGGTATTAGGGTTGGAGAGTACAGATAATGTAGGATCAGGAATGAGAATTAATGATGTCCAAAAGGTTATAGTAGATGAACATATAGATAACACAGGAATAGAAATGAATGCTTATAAGATCATTATTTTATGTAGTCTATTCAAAAATATATCTTATACAGCGCAGATAAGAGTAGCAAATAAAGATTTCAGAAATAGGTTAGAGAATTTATTTGGTGAAAATGTGGGGATTGTTTAGTGTTGAAGTAAGATTTGCTTCGAAATATATGCATAAATTAGAGATTAGTGATGAAAAAGGATATTATACAAAAGTTTATCCTATTCCATGCCATATGAAAAATAGGGTGAAACTAGAGATTAACAAAATGCTTAAAGATGGTGTAGTCGAACCGCTAAAACTGCATTTATCAATCTTATTGTTGTGGATCCCAAAGCAGGAAAATCTGAAATCGGGATATACTTAAATAGTAGATTTCAGTCCTTTTATTATTGAAATGATCAAGTGTGGGCCTAGTTTTATATAGACCGTTTTCATGTTCTGAATGTACTTCTTTCGGATTAGGGGTATGGAGTAGACACCTCAACGTTTATTTTTAGTTTAACTTTGTATCAAGATATAATGATTTGAGTGTTTGAGCACTTATCTCATTATCAAAAGGAATATGTCCCTACCCGTAGATTTAGAAAAAAAACGGAATAGAAGATAATCGAGTAGTTTTCCCATAAAAGAGCATTTCTTATCAGTGCACGACGCTCACGCGATCGCCGAAAACTTATCGCAACATTCCAATAGGAAGTTACAACAAAGTTCAAAAAAGCACTTAACCTTCAAAATATAATGAAATTACATATAACATTACAAATCTAAAGGAAACTCGATACGCATCAGCATAACGCGTAACAACATCTGGACAAACGGCATACTTTGGACTTATAACAACCCACTAGCTTAACTACAAAGTTAATGCGCTTTTGATGTTACTTTGCAGTTTTAAGTGGAGTACTTGAAAATGCTGTTCTTGTTCCAGATGAACGAATTCTAACGTCCCTGCTTCTACTTTCGAAATGCTTTGTTTGTTTTAAGTAATAAAAATGTTCAAACTTTTTATTTTATTCAAAAACGGCTAAAATACATTTATGGTATTTATAGCAATATGATTAAAAAATAAATGGAACTTCTACAATTCTCTGCACCAGCACTTTATTTTCCAGTGAAATGTCCAATAAATAAAACAGTTGACTGGTATTTCAAGAAATATATAAATGCATGATCAGCAATAAAATCTTTAGTTTGTCGTTGAATATGCCCTGAACGTATATGCGAAACGACAGCTAAAAAATAATACATAAAATACCTTTTATCTTTAGAGTTTTAGAAACAACTTACCAACAGTTGAAGCAGCAGCTGTTGTTCCTTCTTCTTCGACTTCGATGACAGCTTTTTGAACAACTTTACTAATTTTTAAAGGTTCTCCGGTAATTTTTCCCAACTCTGCAGTGTCTTGGAATACTTGGGTGATACCCAACTAAAATATAAGTTTTTTGTATTAGTGAATATCGTCGCCTTAATAAAAAAATGTTAACTTCACTTTATGCAAAAACTGATATGTTGCTTCTATTGCAATATCATATAAGCAATGCTTGGAGAAATTTGCTTAAGGGTCCATGTAACCGGTAAGTTTTAAAACGTGCTATATAAATGTGCCTATATCTAACCTGATAACATAAGAGAAACTTTCCTATTTCCACAATTTCATTTATAAACATTGGAAATTTTGTGCTGGATAGATTTTGTACCTTTTTTTTTATTTCTTAATTAAAGAAATATTTTGTTTTGTGCTGAATGTTGTAACCCTCGGTTTTATTTAATAAATTCACATTACCTATCTTGTATACTTTTCCATTTTAAGATTCATATTTTAGGAAGTTAAGTGCATCGTGATTTACTCAAGGTAGTTTTATAATAGTTTATCTTTATTTTTGTTAGGGCAGGTGGTCGAAATTCCATTTGGCATATTAGTCATTTTATAAACCCTTGATGAGTAAGCGGTTCTATTCAATACATATCCATGTTAAGCCGTGTGGTACTGTTAAGCACAGCTCATCCCATTCCCAGAATAGATCCTAAGAGGTTTCAGTAAGTAGTCACTTTCACGTTTCACGTGCAAGCCAAGCACGTGTTCAGGTTAGTTGTTAGACCCCACCCATTTCTGAGAGTGGTAATATAGAGTAGTTCAAAGTTCTTCAGAGTCAGTCAGCGTTGGGGACTCAAATATTAAGGTGTGAATTCACCGTCGGTAACTCGGAGACAAAAAGTAGAACAGGTCGCGCGCGAAGATGTGCTTTTAAAGAATTCGAGTCAAGGGCGTGATGCTTGATAGAATTGTTACTCCGTATTTATATTGAGGGATTTGATTAGCGTGTTGACGAAATTAAACTACGTTTCTAGTTCCTAATAGCAACGGATATTTAATTTCCACGGTGAGTTGTGTGATCCGTGGGTCTCCGAGTGTAATTCAGTGGAAACCCTTACCCAACGTATATACGCGTATATATACAAAAGTGCGATCTTTATTAATTAAATTAATGGACGATTTACGCTTTTAACAAAGAAAATCAACAATAAGAGACGCTCTTCTAATTTCATTAAATCAAACAGACAGAAGCTGCATTAATTTTGAAAAGACACGCGAATGCATCTATTCATAATAGGAAAGTGCGCTTTATCTTTCCTAAATGGATTTTTATGCATTTATTCATCAACGAAAATTATGATTAAGAAGTAATCATTTACTTTTATTGAACCAACACTGCAAATTGCTTCATTATGCAAATTAGAAAATTCTGAAAAGGTATCAATTCTTAGCGACGAGCGTTTTGTCGCATAAGTCACGGTTAATTCTTGGTATAAAATCAACATTTGCTCATGATAACGCACGATATCTAAACAAATGATTATTTACCTAACGAAACATTCAAATTTATATTCTGGGATTTCACATATCGTACATGACGATAAAATAATAATCATCGAAGCGCTAGACAAACGGGATTCTTTGTTTTGCTCTGAAAATAAAGCTTGCTTCACTACAATAAAATTCTTGGGAGAATTGTTTCGTTTATCTGTATTAAATACTGTAAATATGAGTCGACTTATTTTGAAAAAGATTATTGCAATTTCTACGATCCGGTAAAACATTTTAAAATAACAAATCACCACTAAATAGTGGAAATATAAATAGTGAAGGTATTGTTTGTGTTAATGATGATGTAGTTCAGTTTCTACATTTGATTTTCAATGTTCCACCCGAAAGTAACTACATTAGCAGGAGGCTAGTTTTTCCTACCTGGAAAATTTTTAATTTTTCCGAACCTTTGCTGTTTCAGTCAAGGTAGAGATTTTTAACGTGCGTGACAACAAGCACACGAGACTTCCATATTACCTGTCAACCGAACGAGTGCGTATTTTTGTAAAAATGCTCACCTAACATTTTTCAGCGGATCGTCTGAGGTGGCGTACGGAAGTCCGCTTATAATGTATAAAAGTAAATTGGTGCATAATGTAGAGGCTTGTCTGTTAATATCACAGCAGTAAAGTGACGCCCAATCTGTGGAACACGACTTCTATAATATCGCAGCATAAAAATGGCACCCGCAACGTGGGACTCCCCCGCCATATTTAACATCACCACAATATTTATATATTAGTAATTGCACGCAGCAAATGTTATACTAATTAATAAGGTAAAATAATAACTTATACTTTTATACATGGAAAATAGAAGAACCAGCACAGGATTCAAACCCGTACCTTTAGTTTTGACGGCCGATGCTCTAACCAATTGCGTTACACGGACGGATGATTACAATTAGAAATGTATACACATCTAAATCATGTACGCAACCATATATCAACCTAACTTTTAATTACGTTCGGCATTTTTGTCAATAATATCTGATAATGTCAAGTTTTTGACTTACGTTAGATGTAAATAAGAAGCTCCGCTCAAATTCGCGGCTATAAGCGAACTATTAATTACATATATTAGTAATTGAACAAGGCACATTAATTTTCAATGTTATGTTAATAACATGAAATAATAACGCTTATGCAAAGAATAAATGATGATTTCAAATTGCGGTAGTAATTGAAATACAGAGAATATAAGGTCCAGGAAGGGATTCAACATTGTAATCTTCGGCGTTGACTACCGTACATGACTTAAATTTTAGTAAATAGTTGTTTAATTTTTTTTAATTTTTTTTAAATTTTTTAATTTTTAAATTTTTTAATTTTTTAATTTTTTTTTTTATTTATTTATTTATTCTCAGTTATTAATTATTAATACATTTTTGATACATACAAAAATGCTTTTCGTTTGCTGTAAATAGCATAAAATAGTGGTAGCTTTACGTATGTAGCATAAAAACTACAATCAATCTTGTTAAATACCCCAAATTTTACCTTAATAGGTGTATTCAAAACATGTTTTACCGTGAAAGCAAATATATTTTATAAAAATGCACATTCTTTGCATTAAAAAGTAATTAAAGTTTAAATTAATTAGCGTTTGTATAAGCATAAACCATTTTAAAAAAACATGTTCTGGCATTTTCTAGAAGAATTGAGAAAAATACCTTAAATTCCTATGAACTAATTAATAAAGAAACCTTTATTCCAAGAAGCGACCGGAACAGTAAAAACCCAGAAAATGTAATAGAAATTGAAAAGACATATTCATGATCCTTTGCATTCACTGTAATAAAACGTGACGATTTTAAACGCTAATAAGGATTTCTCAGAATATTACGTAAGATGTGCATGCATTATTTTGAATATAAACCCGAAATACTATTACATTCTAAAAAATAGATAATTTTGGTATATAAATGAGAAATTTTATTATAAACATTCTTTTATTAATTTTATCGCGAAATGTTTATTTAAGTCGCGACGACGTTTTTGAAGTATGTAATACATATACTGTAATTTAATATTTAAAATGTAACAGTAAATAAAGAAGTATGTTTTAAACGTTATACACATAAATATGAAAATTATTAAATTTAATTATATACAAAGAAGATGAGAAATGCTTCGATATAAAGAGCTATTAAAAATTTTATTAAATAATTCAGAGCATGCACATTGGTTTCTAAATAAATATTTAAATAATATGCAAGATTTTGTAAACTGGGATTTAAATGTCAATTTAAAATAAATCCAAAAAGCCGAAGATATTTAATTGGAAAAGCCCTTTGTTGATTTTTGCAAGTATAATTACTTTTTAGCATTGTTTGTAACTGATACTTGAATTTTGTCATTTAGTTTAAGATAGGGTAAGTTCTAATCATTTTTTTTTGTAAGGATCATTACCAAAAAACTTTGTGTTCAGTGTTCGTAACTCTCTGACCTTTTAATAGATTATCTGTCAATGATTTTTTTGCCAAAACCAACCTTACAAGCGTGAGAATCATAACTAGGTAAACTATTCATAAGAGAAGAAATTTAGTTCGGTAAATTTAAAATAAGGTGGGCAAGATTTTTATAATTAAGAAAATAAGTACTTCTTAGAAATTATTTGATGTTTGAAGAAACGATGTTGTAAATGTTTCCTGTATGCTTTTGTATGAGAGAAAATATTTCATGCATTAATATTGCTGTGTTTGATTTCAATTTATAAATTTCAACATTTCCATTGAGCTAGCCAGGCAAGGAAAAGTTAGAAAGGAAGGTAAGTAAATAATTTCAAATTGTACAATTTGCTGTATCTTTATCACAACACTTTTTTAGTGGCGCATCAAAGCGATGTGTTACCACAGCACTCTTCTAGTGACGCCTCAACGAGCGACACTTATACAGAATAGACGTGACTAGAGAAGGAGTTTGAAGATTATAAAAGCTCTTGCCAGGGATGGAAGAGCTCTCTTAATTTTCTGATTCGCTTCGAGTACACTAAGTAGCATCGAGAAGACATCTTAATGTAGGTTAAAGGTCAACGTGTGTAATATAACGACCCTATAGATAGAAAAATAATAATTTATGTAGTACGCTTCAAATCAATAATTTGCATGCTTTAGTATAGTATAAGACAAGGCAGACGATTACATATAGAAACTTTTAGTGTTAAATGACATATTTTTATGTAGCTTCAAAGAAATAATTTGCATACATTAATTTAATGCAACGACAAGTAGGTTCGAGGACAAGGTTGACTATTGCATACAACCATGTATAATACTAAAGTTTCGCGGTAGGTAAAAATCAATAATTTGTATACATTAACGTAAGACAAGGTTGACTATTGCAGGCAAACATATGTAATATTAAAGCTTTGTGGTATATAAAAATCAATAATTGATGCAACGGTTATTTGTTTAGTATCGTAAACTAAAAGTACGTTTTTTTAATTTGTAGAAGACTAGAAAATAACATAACAAAACGGTCGAGGAGTTTAGAGAACAAAAGCTTCAAGTAAATAAATATTTCTGTAAACGCTTTTGTTCGTTACGATAACATTTCGAGGTATTGTACAACGGAAAGGCCAAGTTAACAAACAGTATGTTATTTTTGAAACCAAAATCAATAATTTTAAAAGATAAAGAATCGTTAGACGGCAGCTAAGAGAGATAAAGAATACATCAGCTGGTAAAAGGACAAGCAGTTTTCAAGCGCGTGACAGACTAGAATATTTTAAAAAACAAATGGGTGAAACAAAGATGCAAGATTGATTTTCAAGGCGCACATTTAGCGAGGGAACAATAACCGTAGACAGCAGGGCAATAGTGGGGCGCTAGGAAAGTAGGAAAACATGCGTGAGACAGAAATAGTGGTTAAGAACGCATGACTGCAAGGAGAATAGAGATGAGTGCACTACGGGCGTGTTTTGGAGGTTGTTAGAGATATGGAGAGGAATAATTTTCTGGGTACTCGTTGACGGTTGCAACTGGTGGATAATTTTTCGTGGTAAAACCGTGGTGGAACGGGAGAAATTCTGAACTTTAAAAGTTTGCTGTGTTTTGAGTGCAGGAATTTGGAGAATTGTTTGTGGCGGGTGTGATAGTTCAGCGAAGACGGTGGAAAGACGTGACTAGAGAACGGGTTCGAAGATTATAAAAACCCTTGCCAGGGATGGAAGAGCTTCTTAATTTTCTGATTTGCTTCGAGTACACTAATTAGCATCGAGAAAACATTTTAATGTAAAATTAAAAGCCGCGACATAGTGCAGTCCGCCGTATATTTTTACAAGTGTTATAAATGCACGAGTTGGTGTTAACTAGTTAAACGGGCTGAAAATAAATTATTATAAATAATTGTACGAGTAAAAATAGAATGCTACAGTGGTAAGCGAACCAAGTATTTTTTGAACGAGAGTGCTGGTGGCACGTTAAATTGAGACGGAGGCAAAATTTGGATTTGGACGTATGGTAGTATGGAAAGCATCCACTAATAACTGGGAGGAACTGGATGTAAGAGTTGAGATAGAGTTGCTGTCCATGTAGGAGTGAGAAATTAGGGGAAATCCAAGAACGTGAGTTTGGTGGAGGTCATCTAAGGAGGTGGTGCGTCCGAAGAACACACCAGGTAAGGAATTTTGTTTTATTGTTGAACTGTGGTGCTGGCATTGTGCTATAAAACTATGTGTGATTAGAATTATGTGGTGAAAATTTTATGAACTAAAAACTAATTTGATTACCGTATATAAGAAGACAATTTTCTATTATTAATTGAGTGGGTAAAAACAGGAATAATAATTTTTCATGTAAAGAGTAAACGGGTCTTTAGAGTAATTTGAGCATGCAATATTTTATGCATATCAGGAAAAAAGGTTTATACTGAGCTCACCATAGACCAAGAAAAGGTAAATTCAGGGTTTCACGATAGGCCCATCTACTTTGGAATAAAAATGTTGAAGTGTAATAACTCACAAACAATTTAGATTGAAGATAAGGGTGAAATGTTTTATTGTAAGTATAAAAGTGTAAATATTGAGATTGTCTGAATTATCATTTATGTCATACGAATAAAAGGGTGTATGTTTGTCCAAAGATTTCATTTTATTTTTTTGTTGTGTGTAGTATAACGGTGTTGAAAGAATGTGTAGTGCATTTACATTTACATTTCCAATGCTCCACCCGAAGGTACTACATTGGCCAGGAGGCGAGTTTTTTGTTGCCTGGAAATTTAGAATTTTGCCAAACCTTTGCCGTTCCAGGCAAGGTAGGGATCTTTAATGTGCGTAACAACACTCACACACGGGACTTCCATTTAACCTCTCATCCAAACGAGGGCGTAATTTTTGTGAAAAATGCTCACCTGCCATTTTTCAAGCAGTCGGCCGTGTTGGGATTCCAACCCAGGACGTTGGGATTCGTAGTCTTACACTTACTACATTGATCCACGGCGACGACTGAAAGAATGTGTAGCTGGGGTAAGTATATCATAGGAGCTAGTGCACAGAGCTAGCTGAGGAAGATCAGCTTGGGAAAGCAGTAAGAAGCAATTTGGTGTAGTTGGTTTGGAGTCCAGACAGGTTAGTAGAATTTGTGGGGCACAAATTAGTTAGTTTAATCACAGAAATAATGTCACCCAACATTGGGGCACGATTTTAGGGCTTTCTTTCAGGATAATGAGCACAGTAATATATATATATATATATATATATATATATATATATATATATATATATGGGGTATACAACCATAGGTACTGCTAAAAACGAATTAAAATGTTTTTGACGTAGCGATTGTGTGTATGTCTTGCCCCTATACAATTGACATATAGCGACAATTACATGTAAAATTCAACTTTGTGCTGTTCTCGTCTTACCTACTGATTTTTCTGTAAGGTACTGAGAAATCGATAAAGCTACATAAAGTAAATGGATAACGTATACGATAAAAGTACGGTTGCGTTGTCTATTTATCATACTCACGAATGCATGTATATATACTGTGTGAGTGTGTATGGGTGTGCGTGTGATTGTGCATGCGGTTGTACGCATGTGCGTGCCTGTGCGCGGGTGTGTGCGTGTGTTGTGTGTGCGCGCATGTGTTTTATGTGTGTGTGTGCGTGATTGTCTGTGTGTGCGTGTGTGTGTGATTGTCTGCGTGTGTGCGTATGTGGGTTCGTGCATGCGTGCGTACGTGTATGCATCCGTGCGTGCGTGAGTGCATGCGTGCGTGTGGGTGTGTGTCTGTATGAGTATATGTGTGGGTATGTGTTTCAATACAAAGAAGAAAGAAGGAATGGAAAATGATTTTATAGTGGTGTATACTTACATTTCTTAAAACGTCTACAAAGTCAATCTTACTTTCAATTTTGAACTTGGGAATTTTCACATTAACACGCTCCCGTCTATAACGAGGAGTAACTAGTACTTGTTGAATATTATTTTCTAAATTTTCCAATCCGTTCTTTTCATTTGGTAGAACAATGGTCATTGTTACATCATTTCCATTGTATGGCAATTCCAAAAACTTTGCGTTTAATTCCTTGCTATCATAATAGTTGTAGTCGGATTTAGTTACCATTAAGTCAACTTGTGTTTTATTGTCACCGTCTAAATAAAACGCTTCATTTTTTGTCTGCGACTTGTTGAATTTAGTGACCCAATCACCTCGAAAATATAATGCGTTAAGGAGAACAACTCGTGTGTCGCTGTCAATCATATCGCTTTCAACAATATTCTTAATTTTGTCATGGGTTTTCTGTTCGACCCACTTGTTCATTTCGTTGACTGCAGATTCCTTATTATTAAAATCAATCTTTTGTACTTCGGCATTATAAACATCAGCAGCAATCTTTTTAAAGTCTTCTAGAAGTTCACGACCTTCCTTTACATATATTTTGTTAGCGCTGTTTAATGTATACTTGTCGTTAACATTTAGTTTTGGCGTTAGAGTAGAGAGTGTTTTGTTAAGTATGTCCTTGTTTTCTGGAAGACTTAGTCCTTTAATGAGTTGCTTGGAAGTTTCTCCTTCAGAACCATATTCTACCAAGGAAAGAAGTATATCAACAGAGAGGGGTGATACCAAGAAATTTCCAGGATTCGATTTTTTTAGTTCCTGAAAAAAAATATGTATTCATTAAAACATACAGGCAATAAATATTAACAAGGTCTATGATTAACGTAGCTTTTCTTTAAATATTAAAATACAATAGCTTATAGAATAATATTACACCCCTTGTTTTTAGATAGTTTAATGCATTATACGTTAACAACTTGAATGTTTATTTTATAAATTTAATTGTCTTTATTTTCATGTGTTTATTACAGTACACCAATATATAAGAATGGAAAGTGAAAGAAACCGTTGAAAACCTCAAGACGGAATTAAGATTTGCAGCTAACTGCTATACGCTCTACCACTCACACCTTGAAACTAATAATATTCTATAAAAACATATCTGAGTGTTGTATCAATACAAAACTTTAACAGGTGTAGGTGTTTGTAGTGACTATAATTGTATACAATATATTCTCTCTTAACTATAATAAGCTGGATTTAATGTTATTCCATTCTGTTCTACTTCCTTAGTATCATTAATTTTCCAGATACCTTTCAGCAATTCATTTGACTTTTTCAAATTCGCGAATGTAAATGTAGCTAATCCAGAAGATGCGTCCTTGGACACCCCTCAATCTATGTTGCAGACTCCACTAGAGCCGCATCAACAGCAGCAACTACAGCAGCAGCAGCCGCAACACAGCAGGCAGCAACATCAGCCATATGACTGGCAACAACAGCGTCTACAGAGGAAAAGGATTAGTGGGGCTGAATAGAAGAAAAAGAGGATGGCTGCCACGGATAAGGCTGCCACGTCGGCTAACCAATCCAAGGAGCAGGATCCTAACCGTCGGGCACCCTAAAACGTTCCACCTCCTCCCCAAGGCCGTCAGATTCCAAATCGGGTAGGAGCAAGAAAAGGGTGCGATCTGATGACACTCCACCGCTGGTTAAACCCTCAAAAGAGAGTGTAAGAGAGGCACCGCTTGCTCTGCCGTTGGCAACTATGGAGAGGCAGTTTGCAAGCATCTCCACGTAGCTGTGATCGACAGGTGCAACCCTTGGGAAAAAATAACCAAACCTCAGGCTGAACTAGTACAAACAGTTATCAAGAGGGCGTTGGACGAGTATTTGTTCTCCTTCCCAACGGCACTACTCCACCAACCTTCAGGAGGTGGGCGTACTCGGCCGAGATCTTTTGGATCTGGTGCGAGGATGACCACTCCCTGGAGTGGATAACAGAGGCGGTTGCCTACCTCCCTCGGCTGCACGCTTAGTGGTCGTCCAAATGGGATTGCTACCTAGACTTCTGAAGGCGGCACTGTGGTTTTGGGCCCTCCAGAAGACATGGATGTTGTTCAAAGACGTCTGCGGGCGCAAAACTCTTGGACAGACACATCCTAGTAGTGCGTTTTTCACGCCGCTACGAGGGACCAGCCTCAAGGGAGGCTAGTCATTTTTGGCGTTGGGAAGGCTGTTAGGGACGCTATAGTAAGTAGGGGAGGGAAGCTGCACTACAGGCTTACCTCCCTGAATATCAAAATTCAAAAAGATCCAGCTGTTGCAGAGGCGGCCCAGCAACCGACAACCATGCAACAGCAGCAACAAAATGCAACAATGAAGCAGCAACAGTCAGCTCCCCATCTACAGCAACAGCTGGTGACGGAGGTAGAAACTCAACCATCGACAGCGTCAGGCAGTCAGATGGAGACGATGGACTCTGACCTCCTCTTAGTGGAGTGGCTGGCTGAAGAGTGTAAGAAAGCGTCGCTGGGTAGTCCATCCAGGGACGCTTAAGGATAAGTGAGTACTGGTCCAAATGGCGGGACTAAACATCATACAACTAAACTTGCAACACTGCCGGGTGGCTGCAGGTACCTTATGCAGACACCTGAGCACAAAGCAGGACATTGCCCTCATCCAGGAACCTTGGGTGGTGAATTCAAGGGTCTCGGGTTTGAGAAGGCTTCATGGCACTATCTTCACAGGTAATAGCCAATCTAAACCTAGAGCATGTATTTAAATACCTAGGCATATTAACGCTCTCTTATTGCCTCGATTGAGTAGACGTGACGTCACGACCATCCAGCTTAAATACAATATCGGAGCAAAAACTGATTTAATCTTGGTTTCAGCTTACTTCGCAGTAGAAAATGACCCCCTTCCACTGTGAGCTAATGGAGGTCATTGACTACTGAGAAAGGAACAAAAATCATCTCATTATTGGATGTGATTCTAACGCACACCATACGACCTGGGGCAGCGCAAATATCAACCCACGTGGAAGAGTACTTTTTGAATACATTACAAGTAGGAATTTAGAAATAATAAACCGAGGGTGCGAGCCGACGTTTGTTACATTCCGTTGTCAGACGGTTATCGACCTCACCTTGGCTTCTATTGGTATTTCTAACTACATATCGAACTGGCAGGTGCTGCTTACAGCAACACTTTCAGATCATAGAATGCTTAGCTTTCTGATAAGGGGAACAACAAATGTTGTTTGTAAGGAATACAGAAACCTAGAGCGACCGATAGAGCGGTTTATGTAAACTGCCTGGAAGGACAGATTTACACACCGCAACACACGACCAATCTAACAACCGTAGAGGAATAACAAGGAGGCATTGAGTTTCTTTAAACCTCCATTGTAGAGTCCTTTGAGCAGGCAAGCCCGGTTCGAACAGCTTCTACTCGTTCCAACACCCCATGGTGGTGTAGCGAGCTTCAAAAGCAGAGGTACAAACTAAGATGGAAATAGGAAAAACAGACGTAACATACAAATTAATTAGAATGAATTTTAGAGATATAAAACCATATAGCAAAAATATGAGGAACGCGGGAGGAAACGTCATTATAGAAAATGTAGAGAAAGTAGTTAGATGGCAGGAATATACAGGGAATTCGTATGCAGGAGAGGAACTAACAGCATTAGAATAGGAATCAGACATTGAAAATGATGAGTTGGGATTTCCTATACATAGAGATGAGTTTGAATTAGCATTAAAGGGTCTGAAAAACCGTAAGGCTCCGGGTACAGATTATATGCAAGCAGAAACTGTAAAAGCCGCTGGACAAGCAGTAACCGAACGACTCTTCCAACTTGTAAGCCATGTGTATGAGACAGGCGAGATACCCAAAGATTTCAAACGTAACATCATAGTAACTATACCAAAAAAAGGAAGTGCGGATAGATGTGAAAATTTTCGAACAATAAGTTTGACAGCACATTTCTTAAAAATATTAACTAGAATTGTACAAAAACGAATAATAAAACGAGCTGAAGAAATTTGGGTTTAGGCGAAATAAGGGCTGACAATGGAGAAGACAATAGAAAAGGGGGAAAGCGTGTATATAAGGTTTGTAGATCTGGAAAAGGCATTCGACAATGTAAAATAGAAAAAAATGTTCGAAATACACAAAAAATTAGAATGATTTTTAGAGATAGACGGATAGTACAATAGCTCATACAAAGAGCCAACAGCGGTAATAGAATTAGAGCAAGAAAGTAGAGAAGTAAATATTAGGAAAGGGGTGAGACAGAGATGTGCCTTATCCCCATTAATTTTTAACTTGTACTTGGAAGAGGCAATGACTACTGTCAAATGCAGGAAGACATTTGGAATTAATGTGCAGGGATAAAAGATTGATATGCTTAGATTTGCAGAGGATATAGCGGTATTGGCATCTAGCAAAGAAGAGTTAGAAGATGCTCTTAATGAAATGGAAACAGTTCTAACAGAGAGATATGATATGAAAACTAACAAAAATAAAACTAAAGTTCTAGTATGCAAAAGAGGGGAAAATAAATTAAAAACAAGAATACAAATGGGTAACGAGAACTTACCAGAGGTTAAAGATTTCTACTACCTAGGAAGCCAAATACCGCAAGATGGGAAAGCGCAAAAGATATATAACAAAGATTAGCACAAGGTCATGCTACATTTAACAAGAAAAAGCAAGTACTGTGTTCAAAGACAACAAACATAGAAACAAAAAAAAAAGATTGCTTAAAACATATGTGTGAAGCACAGCACTGTATGGCCGTGAAGCCTGCACAGTAGGAGAAGCAGACAAGAAAAAGGTAGACGCCTTTGAAATGCGGTGCTACAGACGTATGCTGAAGATATGGACAGAACGAAGAGGTACTAGAAATGGTAGGGAAAGAAAGAAATATGTGGAAAACAGTAGAAAATAGGAGAGATAGAATGATATGCCACATACTAAGACATGAGGGAATAGTGCGGAATATATTAGAAGCAGAGATAGGAAAAAAAAGTAGAGATAGACCTAGGTTAGACTACTGCACACAGATAGTGAAAGATGTAAGATGTGAGAATTTCAGAGAAATGTGTAGGCTAACTCAGGTACGCTTCTAACCAGTTGCAAGATGGAAAAACTAATGACAAAAATAATAACTGTACTTAAACATGGTTATAAACAACTACAGATATTGGTTTTGCAATATTCTCAACTAATGTTAATTGTGCAAAAGGATATACTGGAAAACTATTAATGCGGAAAATGTCTAAGTGTTGGAGGATCCTTGGCAGCCACAGGCTGCTTAACCTCCTTCACAAACCACTGAATCTCGGTGGAATAGAGCATATAATTAGAAAACAACAGAAGGGGAATCGAGCTGTATATAGGCTGTTGTGAGAATTTCAAGGAACTGTGTAGGCTAGCTCAGAAGATAAATAAGCTGAGGTACAAGTACAATCAGTTTCAAGACGTAAAACCTAAAGACAAAAATAAGTGCTCTTAAACCTGATGATTATTATAAACAACTACAGGTGTTGGTTGTGAAATATTTTCAACAAATGTTGTTTGTGCGAAAGGATAAATTGGAAAAACTATTAATTCGACAAAGGTTCAAGTGCTGGGGAACTTGGCAACCAAAAGCTGTTTACCCCTCTTCACATACCTTACATGTGATTTTCCAATGCTCTACCCTAAGGTACTACATTGGCCAGAAACCGAGTTTTTTTATACCTGAAAAATTTGAAATTTTGCCAAACTCTTGCTGTTCCAGGCAAGGTAGGAGTCTTCAACGTGCGTGACAATACTCGCACACGGGACCTTCATTTTACCTACCATCCGTACGAGGGTGTATTATTGTGAAAAATGCTCGCCTAACTTTTTCAAGCTGACCATGTCGGGAGTCGAACCCGGGACCTTGGGTTTAGTAGTCACACACATACCACTACACCACAGAACCGCCTCCTCTTCACATACCACTGAATATAGGGGAAAAAGGCTATATAACTGTAAAACAATAGAAGGTGATCGAACTGGATCAAACAAGAAAGAACAGCACCTATGTTCAAAGACAACAAACATAGATGCAAGAAGAAAATTGTTCAAAGCATATGTGTGGAGCACAGCACAGTGCGTCTATGAAATAGGGGCAGTTCAAAAAGCAGACAGAAAGAGATAGAAACCTTCTGGAATGTTGTGCTTCAGATGTATGAGGATGGTAACATGGACATACAAAGTTAATAACAAATAAGTTGTAGAAATAGTAGAGAAATAAAGATATCTGTGGAAAATGAAAAAAATTGGAAAAACCAAAGGACAGGATACGTTCTAAGGCATTTCTGGGGAATAGTACAGGATATATTACAAGCAGAGATGGGAAAACAGAGGCAGAGGTAGACCCAGATCAGACTTTCGCACGCAGATTGTGATAGATGCAGACTGTGCAAATTTCAGGGATATGTGGAGGTTGGTTTAGACTAGGAAACAATGAGGTTACGCGTCCAACCAGTTCTAGTACTGAAAACCTAATGATAATGAACTATAATATTTTTTTGAGTACATGATAAATTTGGCAATAGTAAATCGTGTATAATATAAGAAATTGAAAACGAAAGTAGACCAGAAACTCTCTGCTAAGGATGAAAAAAAGTAAGAAATAGATATCACATGCTTAAACTGTAAGTCGATACAGTTTTCGGCTGCATACACTTTGAACTCATTTTAAAAACTATATAGTGATTTAAAAATAGGAGAATGGTGGTGCTGGATTTGAATTATTTCTCGCAAATACAGAGAGATACGAAGTGTTAAAGACAAATAATGTATTCTGTTGAGCGCGGACATCTGTCAACAGGTAGAAGTTTTGTTGCCACTGTTATCAAAATGCATTGGAATACTCATTAACCTCATGAGTATTGGCATACAAACCCTTTGAATTAGCGGGTAATATCTTGTTTAGCTATTACTATAGGGGGAAAAAAGTATAGTGTCTAGTTTCAAAATCCTTTATCAGAAGTTTACCACTTTGGCAACATAAGCTTCTAGTTTTGACAATGGTCCGTTAATCATTTGAGAAAGTAATTTAATAATCAGTCTTTTAAAATTAACGATACTCTTTAGCAAACAATGACATTCAACGACAATCATAGGCGATTAAACGGCAATATGAGGCAGTTAATAGAAATAGCGTGGACACTATGCACAATATACAAAACAAACTTTTTCTATAAATTAGGCTAATTACTATTATTTGTACTCAATTTTTGTATATCGGCCTAATCATAACCCCTCCTCTGTTAGTTCTTTTTACCTTATTTTAATCTCATCAAAAATTTATTTTGTTTTGGTTGACTGTATTTTACGATACTTTTTATTTTTATTTTTTTAGACTTTTAATAGGTTTTTTGCTAGATTGTAGAGATTTTTTCATTATACTGTGATATATCTTACTCAATTAATATATATATATCGGCCTTATCATTAACAGCTGTTATATTTTTTATAATACCGTGTGATCTAAAAGTCAGTTTACCGAGTAAGAAGACATGCGTATTACATTCACTAAATATACGTAAGTATTCCGCCGAATTGTATATTCAGTATCCCTTGGTAAACTGACTTTTGGAACCCCACTATATATCATCTCTAACCATTCTCTTTTTCTATTAATTTCAGTCAACATAAACAAAATAAATGTTTTATAAGATTAGAATATTGTAAAAACCCAACAACCTATTTTTGATAAACACTATATACAAAAATTGATTAAGGTATATCACAGTGCAATAAAATAATCTCCATACGATAGCAAAAACGTATTAAAAGTCTAATAAAGAAAATACAACGCATCGATGTAAAATGCAGTTAACAAAAATAAAATAAACGTTTTGATAAGATTAGAAAAGGAAACGAGATATTAAATATAGCAATACTAAACTAAAACATTCACCTTATTGACGTGGTCTAATCTAGTTAAATTTAAGCAAAATCGTTAATAAAAGACAAAATTAATTAAAGGTGTACAGTATATGTGATGTTTAGAGGTTCATTCTATTTAAACTGACCTTTGTTTAAGGTAAGCAAATTTATATAATATAAATGCCGTTGTTTCAATATTAAATTAGTTGTAAAAAAGTCATTGAGAAAGGTCGCATAAAAGCAACTGAAGCGTTTGAAACATGAAATAAAAATACCTTAGTAATTATTTTTAATTTAGACCTAAACCCAAGAATTTGAAGCAAAGATTTATCATAAAGTGAAGGTTAAGAATAAAATGTGTTCGTTCAATATATATATATATATATATATATATATATATATATATATATAAAATACTCATATTTAGACCAGGGTAGATAATTAAATAATCACATCAAATAATTTTAATCACCGTGTAGAAGCTTTGGGAAAAGGTACGCGTTATTAAAAAAAAAACCGTGAAGCATAAAAATTTCATTCGGTTCATTAAAAATAAGAGATTTAAATTATTTATAAGACGCTTTATATAAAAGGAAGCAGTATTAGAAAACTTTACGTGTAATTTAATTATCCCTAGTAAAGAAACAAATAAAAATTACGTGCAAAATTTATATTAATTAACTCTATTTTAAGTAACCGGTATTAAACAAAATGTACTGATAATAATTGAATATTTGATTAGGATTCACTAAAAATTAAAGGGTATTATTTTAATTGAAGTTAATTGAACCGTTAGTAAGAGATAATATCTATAAAAACTTGTAAAAACCCAATAAAATACCATGAAATAAAGCTCTGAGAATTAATAGTATGTTTAAACACCTGCGTATTTTTAAAAAAGCTCATTCTGCGTAAATGTTGCAGATAATTAATGGTTACAAAGAATCTTGGAGAAACCGTAGCTTAATAGTAACGAGAAATGCGAAAGGCGCGATACGGGGTTATTTAACCCAGATAACAGTCCACATGGACTGAAATAATCGATAATAAAGAATATCAATTTGCACTAATAAGAACAGGGTAGATAGAGACAGATAATATGCGCAAGACCGAGACACATATAGTAAAAAGGCGTGAGTAGAGCAACGTCACGGGGTTGCAATTGGTTGAAAGTAAAAGGCAAAATTGAGAGGTAAAAATGACATTTCTGTATAAAACTCAGATAGTTATTTCCAGACGTTGCGAGCCGTGTTGAAATTTCTGAGATTTAACTGGGGCGAGTGCAAAATTCGTAAAAATCGCATGCCGGGCTGCGGAATGGGAACATAGCAGGCGAAATTCTTTAGAATTGTCCGTTTTGGAGACTTGACCGACAGACAGGCTAACCTCTATATATACCCAGGTGAATATGAACAAGCTCTCTTAGATCTTCGACTTGGTTCAATGCGTTAAACAGTGCTTTTTAGTTTTCCGGTTTTGATTAAATAATTTTAAACAGTTTGCTCGAATATTTTTGTGATGTAAAACAGCTTGTTCTTTACGTGCTACAATAAATGTACTTTAGTGCACTTAGAAAAGAAGATACAAGGTAATAAAGTTAGTATCACTGTACCAATTAGTAAAATTTACAACGACAAATGAATACACAAAAGTATGCAATTTTGGCGTATATTGGTGAAAGAAGTATGAATTTCTTTGCTATTTTTCGGGGGTATTAATAATTAAATGGTGCATAAACGTGTCTGGATCCACAAAACAAGGTTCAGATATACACAGATGAGATCCGGAAAAGCCCTGAAACAACTTTAAATAAATGGTGATGGAGAAAATTTTAAGAGCGTTGAGAATCAGAAGCCGTAAATATAACCCAGTTGGAATGGTGTAATTAACAAAGGGACGATGTACATTGAAGCTACGAGTGCAGTAACCTTCAGGTAAATTATACTATTTTGTTCGAACTTTGATATTTTGGTGTGTTGAATAACTTTATAATTTGTTTATTTAAAATGGACAGTAGTGAAATTGTACTAACAATAATATTTTAATTTTAAGGTGAAATTTGCTTGTTTAAGTAGAAAGGGTATTTAGTATTGATGTTCTGGATTATGATGAAAATATGGGTATGTCTTTAAGCTCAATTAGACGAACCTGGTTAATTAACGTAAAGGGTGGTAGATGCTCCTTTGTACTCAGACTCCGGTCTGCATATATTGTTATAGTAATTAGTAGGCATCCTACTAGGACTTTAATTCTGGATGCACATTAAAATGATGATAAATTTAATTTTGAAATTTTCTGATATTAAAATTTATGCTGAATATTAATTTTGAAATTTTAATGTATTGTGAATATTGATGTAAATAGAGTTGACGTTGATGTTTGTGGTAGGAATGTGTTTGTTTTTTTTATGTATGAGGATGAAAGCTATCTAGAGGAGCAGCCGAGGCGATTACCGGAAGAAAATCAATGGACCAACACAGTTAAGGTAATGAATAGCTTTTTGTAGGTTTCACAGCATTCTTGACGCCCAATTCACGAGGCTCGAATCTAAAACAAGGTTACACAGCAATATATATATATATATATATATATATACTACTGTGATATTTAGGACTAAAAGGGCATAAATTTTCAATTTGCAGTTTATTTTGTGAGTCAGCATGTGAGAATACATCAAACCACTTTGAAACGCTCTTATTTTAAATAGTTTTAAAATTAATAATTTTCCAAGAACGCATTTTTAGAAGCTAAAATGTAATTTAGCATAATCTTTCAGATATAAATACTCATAAAGTATAACGTGTGTCATATTAGAAACAGCCCATCCAAAATAAAGCAATATGAATTTCATATGTACCCTTCGTATTTGACATAAAATTCAACCCTTTTATTTACAGCAAAGTTCGATGCATATGTGTTGAAAGCTTTTTTACGATTTAAAACTATTTAGTTTTCCAAGTAGAGTTAACTAAAAGCAAAGTTTGCCGTTATTATTTGTTTAAAATGCATTTTAAACGTGGTTTGAAAGAAACTAGTTTCCTAGTATCATTAAATTATAAACAAATGTAACCGTCGCATTTTTCCTTGTATAGGGTAGATTAGGGCTGCACAAACAACAGCAATTCCAGTTACCGACATCAATTAAAGAAATTTATAGCTTCTTAAGAACGATAAGCATACACAGAAATGGCGTGGGTTCGCACCAGCTGTTGTCTGTTACGAACCAAACTTGCAAACAAGGTAACAGAAAGAGGTTATTCGATAGCATGTGTCTAAGTGGGTGAACATAATATGTGCTAAGGAATAGGCGTAGTTTGAACGTTAGCGTTCGTTGACTTGGGTGAATACACAAGGTTACTAGTGGGGGTAGTTGTGGTTCGTTGTACAACGGAGATTAAAAACAAAGTAAGTTCTAGCGTGTATGCAGAAGTGGGGTGAAAGTAACGAATGTCAAAATAGGTGTAGTTTAAACGATAACTTTTGTGAGCTGGATCCGATATACATAACGTGATTGGAGTGAGAGATTTGAATATGAAGAAAACGATTTAGAACGGGGTGTTATTGTGAGCTTGAAACTTGTGTTTTCGAAGAAAATCGTGTCGGTTAGAGCCAGTTTTTGGAAAACAGTGGCCGTTGGAAGTGAAGCAATTTTGAGAATTGTGTACAGGTGTTTGTATTGAAAGAAATTTGAGGGGTGGAGAAACTAGATATAAACCGGCAGACATGAATAAAGGGCTCTCTTAGTTTTCAACCACTTACAGCTCTTATGTTTTGACAAGCGTACATCGATCTTGATTTTCAACAAGCTGACGGCTCTAATACTAAAATGCTAGTACGTTTGCATACAAGTACGATTAATTTATGCCAATTGATGTAAGTAAACAGTTTGATTCTAATTTGCACTAAGTGTGCAAAGTATGCAATTTAAAATAGAGTAGATGTCAGTATTTGGTCGGTTTGGTTAATTACGAAATATTTATGGTATTAGTAGAAGGGGTTTGGAGTTTGGATGCACTGTCAAATTGGTAGACGAGATGACTTTCTTGGTAATATGGTTGCAACTTGCAGTTGCGGTTATAGTGATCCAGATTGGGGTGTTCCTGAATGCAATGATAGCTAGCCCGTGGGGTGATCATGGAATCCAGGTAACTGATGCTTTTCGTTGTATATGTGTGTAAATAAATGCCTAATGACTTGGTACATTGGGGGTATAATTTTATGAACTAAAAGGACAAACAAGCGAAGAATTACGGAATGAACTTTTAAAACTGAGTTATTATAACTGTATTTTATGTGGGCATTGATGATGAGGAGTGATTTATGACAGTTGTAATATTTGATTTATGTACAAGGTTTACTATGAGCTCGTATGGAACCAGGGTTAAAGTAACAAATGTGGTAAAGCCCTATTACTTTCTATGATTCAATTAATTGGATAATTTTACCTGAGGCAATTATTGATACAGAAATGTACTGTTAAGGGAGTATATTTAAATGGGATGTATATAACTTATAATTAATGTGTGTAAAAGGAATTTAATTTTGATTTTGGCGTCTGCATTCTTTCTGGTATGTTAATAAACGTAGGCTATTTACCGTCATAGAGTTTTATTGTCGAGTAGTTAATTTTGTATTTTAATAGTCAGTTGAGCAGCTGTGGAAAACTTATTAAGCAGATGTAGTAGTTAAAATAGATACATCACATCCCCACAACAGGAGCTCTAGTCAACGGACATTGCAGTGTTATTTGGCACCCTGAAAGTGGAGCTTTTCGCATAAGAGGGAACATCGTGGCAATTAATGGCGCCCAAGTTGCGGGACTTTTAAGCAGAAATCTTCAGGTAGTCGAAGAAAAAATCGCGATATTGTTGACGCCCAACAGCGGGGCTTGTAGAAAGATTGCATATATATATATATATATATATATATATATATATATATATACATATATTGATGTGATAAATAGGTCACGAGAGGTCATGGAAACCTAATTTTATTAATTAAACGCACCCAAAGAAAAGGAGACAAAAAAAAATTGAAATTTCCGAATATTTCATTGCTTTATCTTGTATAAATGTAAATGTACTTTTTTAGCATTACAGCGAAAGCCCTTATTAATTATGTGATTAAATTTCCATGTACTACATTTGTGATATAAACTTAAGGAAGCCCAAATTTTAAACTAATTTATTTTAATCGTTGATGATTGCTTGATAAAACGAGTTTTATTTTAAAATAGGTACGTTAGTTATTGAAAACAATAACATATTTTATTAGGACGCAAAGCAATTGCGAGCGTTTTGAATCTGCACTCTATTAGAATACAAATCACTTATTAAGAAAACAAAGCGAAGTATATTTTCCATGTATTTTCAAAGCATAAAATATATTTTCTGTGTGCAAAATATCCGCGTAAAGACAAAACCAACCTGTTGCATTTACAAATCCTAAGGACAACCCCCTTACTAACTAAGCTAACTTCCGTGTGTGTTGATACATCATTTAACTTCATTTTAAGAGTTTTTGAGTAAAACTATATTCTAGAATTTTCGGGTACATTCGTCATCAAATACTAAGAAATGTCTAAATTAATTATTAAATAAACGGCGGTTCGAAAAACTTGACCGGACAATAAAAAGCAATTACATCGATAAGAATTATCCCGCATTTCAATAAAATAGAATAAGACGCGACCATTTACTCCGTACGTTAGAAGAGGATAAACGGTACATTTTACGATAAAACATAAATTATAAAATTGACACTAACTGAAATGTTAAAGCGCAAAATAGGTGTAAATTCTTATTAATATTACATCGCGTAGATGACTAATTTTCTAGGTGACCATGGAGAAATCTCGAACGATGACGTATAGAGATGGTTTTTATATATCAACGGAACTTGATTAAAAGGATTCATTTCATTACATCGCGGGTGATTCTTTCTAAAGACAAATAATACGTAACATTTAAAGCAAAACTGTACGTTGTAAATTAGTTTATGACATAAAACTTATAAATTTAAGTAGTTTCAAAAATTGAAATTATCAAATGCAATTATTGATGTAATATCATTTGTTTAATAAAAATACTATGAAGATTGACGTTCTTCGATACCAGAACTAGTATAAAGTTAATTAAATAAAAATAGAAAATGCACTTTTGCAAACTAATGGGATTTAAGG
Source organism: Platerodrilus igneus (assembly GCA_036346225.1). Taxonomy (NCBI): domain Eukaryota; kingdom Metazoa; phylum Arthropoda; class Insecta; order Coleoptera; family Lycidae; genus Platerodrilus; species Platerodrilus igneus. The sequence goes on from JARFIW010000202.1 coordinate 3,205,118, forward strand.
TGGAAATAAATGGGAATCTTTCAATACCGTTAATTACGTTATAAATGAGTTTTTAATGGGCGATATGACCATAAGGATTACAAGTATAAAATTTTGGATTTCTTTGTTTGTAATTGATAAAAATATTTGAGTATCTTGTATCTTGAATTAAAATAAGTATTAATCACATATTTTTTTGTTAAGCGGATAGTTTGCTTCAAATTTTGTGTCGAAGTTTCAAGCATTTTGACTTTAATAAATTATCTGTGAAGGGTTTTTGGCCAAACACGCAAGCGTAGTAATAAGAGATAGATAAATTAACCACTTATTCATTAAAGTGGATTGTGTATTTTTAGCAGGTAGTAGGTAAAGATTATTAAGTAACACGTAGAATTTATTTTATGTATAAATTTAAGCTGTATGCTGTTCTATATTCTTTTGTATGAAAGCAAAATGCTTTTTAACGTATAGAAGTTTCTTAGGATTGCTGTGTTTTATTTCATTTTTTAAATTCTATTTTCCGTTGAGCTAGCCATGCAAAGCAACGTAAAGAAAAGGAAGGTGAGATAATAAATTCAAATTTCCCATCGCTGTACCTAAGTCACTACTTCGCCAATTTCCCGAGTATTATTCCGCATAGCGCGCTGGTTCTGATGTGAACCGCTGTCAATTTGACGACGTTTCTGCAAACTTGCATCTTTCATCTGCAAGCTCTGTAGTTTGAGAATTGAATGAGAAAGTGTCCCTTTATCCTACTATATATACTTTTCAAAGGACATGCTTCGTTGGAATTGATTGATTTATGGTGCGGCTCCGTGTCATTAGTTCTAGTGCGTGTTGTATAGTCTTCTGCATGGTTGATTTAACAAAATATTCTGGTTGTTCTACTATGTGTAGATTAGTAATTACTGGTTTCTATGCCTGCGGCAGTTTTTGCGAATCGTTTATTAAATTGAGACTATGTAGGCGTATTTCTATTTAAATGGCTTATCGGATTATTCTCTAGGTGTAGTGTTCATACTTAGCTAGCCTAGTATTCTTGAAGTCGATATTGTGACTTGTAGTGCTGAAGTGCTGAGCTGACGATGGGTTTCGCCATTCTTCTTTATTGCGTTTTTATGTTCTTCCTTCTTAACACTGATTCTACTTGCGGATAAAGGAAACACAATAGTAATAATAAGCTCTGGTTTTTGGGATTTTTTATGATTGCCCTGATTTTTCTATGAGTGTTGAATGTGTTGGCTATTTTGTGTTTCCGTCGAACTCTGCTGATTCTACCTGTTGTTCCTTTAATGAATGGTAAGTATTCTGTAGTTAGTGGTGACTTTGGCTCTAGTTTAGGTTTCATGGCTATAAGTGACCTATGGCGGCTGCGTGGCGTAGTGGTATGTGTGCGACTACTACGCCCAAGATCCCGGGTTCGAATCCCGACACGGTCCGCTTGAAAAATGTTAGGCGAGCATTTTTCACAAAAATACACCCTCGTTCGGATGAGAGGTAAAATGGAGGTCCCGTGTGTGGGTGTTGTCATGCACGTTAAAGATCCCTACCTTGCTTGGAACAGCAAGGGTTCGGCAAAATTTCAAATTTTCCAGGTAAAAAAAAAACTCGCTTCCTGGCCAATGTAGTACCTTCGGGTGGAGCATTGGAAAATCACATGTAAGAACGGCGCTGACGTTTTAACAGTAGAGACGGCATTTGAGACATCACAACGCAACATCACTATTATCGTTGAACAAGATATAGATCTATTGGTTCTTCTAATAGGACGTGCTCCTTAAAACCAGGATGTTAGGTAAAGGGAAAATAAAATCACAAATACTCTTCTTCTAGCCTAAATAAATTTCCAAATTGTGAAAAGCATCTATTGCTACTCCATGCTATTACTAGCTGTGGTACAACCTTTTCACTTTTAATAAAAAAAAATTCTTACAATGTTCGAAAGGCGCGCCGAGTTGCACCAATTTGCGGAACCTTTTACGTTGAAAAGTTGTACAGTAAGACGATTTTTGGAAAATTGATTACCCGCAATCTATAGAATCTCTAACTTCCGCCTACTGATGCAGCGGCGCGCCTACATTTAAGTTTAGTGTATTATTAAGTATAGAATTTACCCGGTAAAAGGATTTAAATCCTGAAGAATGTGGATGAACAACAAATAGTAATGTTTTGGGCCCCATTAAAACTTATTTCCACCAGAACCAGAGGTACATCTAAATACTATTTTTTGCAACTGAATTAAAGGATGGAACACAAATTGTAGGTGCAAAAAAGTTGGACTATTCTGTTGCCATTGTCATGGTCAATTGTGTTTCAACGCAAATGTCGATAGGGCTACCGAAGGAAAACTCAGGATGAAGAATAAAACGAGTTTAACCCCTCTGATCTCTTGACACAAATTATAACAGAAGGAAAAGAAAATGTTGAGGAAGAAAATAGCCACTGGACAGAAGAGAAAGAACATGTGTTTGAGGTGTCAGACGACGAAAATCTAACAGGGTGGACAAAGGACAAGAGGAGGAGATGACAGAGGACGAAGACGTGGAAAAGGGGACAAAGAACACGAAGGAGGGTGAGCTGAAAAAGTCACTAAAGCAATCAAAATCACGGGTTGTGTCTGGGGAAACCATGTACCGCAAAACGCAGATTGTAGCCTGTCTCTGAGGAGGTGTAGAAACGAGGGCATAGTTACCTTGTGCGTTCCTGTCGTATAGTGTGAAAACGGTTGGTTTTTACGTAAAATATGTATATAAAAGCATTTTTTAATTTCTATTTTCTATTATAACCAAAAGAATCATAGATCATATTGCAAGCAAAATATTTGTAAAAAGACGATTTCCGGGAACTTTGACCTTGAAAAACTTGAATCCCAAAGCTATCGGTGGGTACTTTTGACACATTATTAGTAATATAAACCTAAAAGAGCATGCAAAATATTCGCTCACTTGCATTTTTTGTAAACGAATCCATATGTGACTGGAATATAGTAGGTCTGTCTATTACGTGAACTATAAATTTTACAATGTGTTATAGTTTTACAAAATGTTTTCATAAATAACAAACAACATTAAAGTTAAAATTGTATTATTTCTGAACACTGTAAAATTATAAGGTAAAAATTTTGAGAAAACTGCTGTAGTAAAACCTTCATAACAAGAATGTATAATGTATTTTAGTGATATCATCGTTAGTCACGGTCACTAATTATGTTCTATTGTGCTAGTGTTTATATTCGTTAATAGTTGTATAAAATTACCTTGATAGATATGACCAGTGTTGATTTGACATAATTTGTTAAAAAATTAATTATTCTGTTAGTTACACAACCACTCAAACAAAATCCAAGTACGTGTGCAATTCTACAATTCTTAATTGCATTTGTCCTTACCTTTTTTACGGCACCGCATTTGAGTCAATGCCACAAATCCAAACCATAATCATTTATTGCATACTGAGCTTTTTTTGTTATGTGAATGCATTCACTTTTGCTTTCTACCGTAGGATAAACCGTTTCTACGAATTGACCTGAGAATAGAATCATACATTCTGGTGTACTGGTTCTCGTAGCATATCATAATGTAATCGTTAGCAACATAATAGCGATAACCAGAATTATTTTTCATGACGTTTAATAAAAATATTAATCACCAATTTAACAATAATCATCTTTGCCTAAATTTAATTGCAAATATTTCTTAGAGCTAGCAAAATTTGCCGAGATGAACACGCAACAGCTAAAACAAAACGACAAGCTAAAAAATTTGGAGACGTTTGATTTCCCAGACTTCTCAAAGAAGTGTGAAAAAATAGGAAATTTAAAGGACAATTTTTAGAGAAATAAAAAATTTCTGCGCCTTAAGTCATTTTGAAGTATTAAAAAAAATAAAGCGCTTATGACCGTTTTGACAAATGATGTAGTAGCTTGTGACGTCATTTTTTGTAATTTTTATTCGATAAACAATCATGTGTAGATCCTTAGTGTTTCACCTTTTTGAAGTGTTTTAGATAAAATTCCCCTAAACTAACTGATTTGATTGGATTCTTAATAAAACGAGTAATTAAATTTGTTATGCTCCATTTCATACGTGTAAATTTTCGGGCCTCCTTGACCATTTCAGTTTCTACTTATTTAAATATACGGATTTGCTACACCTTCATTGTTTCGAATTCGTAATAGATCAGTTAGGAAACCAACTTTGATAGTCCTCTTATTTAATTTCCAAGTTCCAATTCTATATATTATACTTTCTGGGTCCTTATCTCGACATGTATCTGTTAGCCAAGAATTTCGTAAATGTTGTTATTTAAATAAAATTGAGATCGCTTTTTGGATCTTTTGTCACTATATTTTCGAGTGTTGATTTCGCAATCATGCTTTTACTAATACGTTGTTAAAAGTCTTTTATAAGTATTTCGCGTTAGTCATACATAAAATGCGTAATTTAAATTATAAATTGTAACTGTTGTGACTTCACTGCGGCACTATTTACTAACATTAAGCCCAACCGAGCAGTTGGATAGGAATATTTGTATGCTGTTTTCAAGTGGTTGCATAAGTTGTGTCACGATGTCGTTAAATCCTACACACGGTTGTTATCAATTTTTATATAATGCTTAAAAATGTTATAAAACATACTATTACGAAACCGAGAGACAGGTGTCAACCGATTTCAAAAATATGTTTTAGGTTTTAATATTAATATATGGTATTTCCTTTTGGTGCAACGGTGATGTAATTCTGGAAGAGTTACCAAAACCCTTCATAGCTGCATGAGTAAACATTGTTGGCAACAGCTGACGCTTACTTGACTCCTGTACGGTACGAAGGTTGCTTGCATTCTACAAATGTTAAGTGGCTGATGAGTAAACAATTGATGACTATTCTATGCTGTAAGGATTATTCAATTATTAGTGCTAGTTTGGTGATTTTAAATATGTAAATTAGTCTTTATGGTTTGACAGTTTCTGGTTGGAACGAACCCGTCAACGTTAATCTAGTAAATAATTAGATGATTACGTTTAAGCCCTATGTATAGTTATCTTTATAGTTATATAGACATATTTGTATAATTAGAATTTGAAATTGCTTTACACTTGCCGTCATATTTTCTAAGTATTAGCAAATTCTACAGACTCAATCTAAATTCGTCAAGTTATTGTGTTTTAACCGTTGTGTAATTTTAATTAATTAGTTGTTTACTCTACTAATCGTAAAATATTAATTCTTCGATTAATACTATGACAAGAGGAAAAACATACATTTTTAAATATAATCGTAAACAAACGTTAAAAAAATCCTAATTAGTTTATTCGACCTTATCTAATCTCACTTTTTGTCTTGAAATTAAATATAAACTATACACGGTTATAAATGCCAAATCGCAAAAAAAATTGTCTTTCTTATAGATTCTGTAGGTCTTCTAGATAGTGTAACCATTTAAAAACTGTTTTGAATAATCTGTTACTGCAAACACGAAAAAACCAGTAAAAATTAGTAAAGAAATCGTCTAGACCGAATACCGCAACAAAACATGGACAGAAAGGTTGAATCGAAATTCAAAAGTATTATATCTTGAGGCTAGCTCAACAAAGTTATAGAGTGGGGGTGGGTGATGCAGCAAGAACACATTGGAAACCTCAGTAACAAAGAAATTTCTTTTAAACGTTTCATAAACATAGTTCAAAAATGGACATTTAAAAAATAATAAAAAGCAACATTTAATAGCGAGGAATAAAATTGTATTACATAGCACATACATATCTACATACCAGTATGTATCTAATCCTAAGAAAATATACATAAAATTTACAGTAGTCAAGTGCTTCTCATGAAGTTTAAGAAATATTTTACATCTTAATCAAAGAGTAATTAGCTAGTTCTGGACGTTAACAGAAAAGTAAACAGTAGAAGGTACATAATTGTTCGTGTTGTAAGTGTAGTGTATAGTGTGCAACTTAGTGTGAGCTCAAACCCCAAAAAAACATGAAATTTCTATCTTCTAAAACAGCATAAAAAAATTACAAAAAACAGAACTGTATCTTGAGCTATCGGCTTCTTGCTGGTATCATTTTAGGTTGCGGGAATGCAACTCCATTTTTCTATGGGCTAAATGCTAGAACTGCCAACTTAACTCATACAAGCACAGAAAGCATTTTAATGCCGCGACTTTACAACATGTCTTTTCGCTAAGAGAATGTTGTATTCAATGTACCGCTTTCAAAGCACGGTCTCTGTTTTATAAGAAAAAAACCACGTATGCGGGTAGATATTTGGCTTTAAAAAATATCGCCAAGGGATTAAGTGTGCAGAATTTTCAAACGGTAGCTGCAAAAATCTACAGATAACGTATTAACAAAGGATTTTTAAGCAAAAGAAAGCAATCTTATTACTTTAAAACATCTGCAAAGCTGCAGAACAACACATTACAAACCGGTCCATTTAAGACAGATGGATATTGCCTTATCTTTTTAAAGAAAGCCGTACATTTATGTGCAGCTGTAATTGAAATGTTTTCACTGCAGATTGTTGAATTTATTCGTAGCAACTTTGTAATGTGAAGTTTGCTAAGCAGTTGTTTGATTTTATAAGGCAAAATATTATAGAGATTATACTTGAGAAATTTTATAAAATAACACTAATTTCAAGTGGCAGAAAATTGAGCGTGTTAAGAAATTATAGAGCGTTTTAAATAGAAGTAAGATAAATAAGTATTCATGCAGAAAATTTTATTTGCAGGGTTTTGAACGTAACAAATCCAACACTAAAAACATTTGTTTATGCTTAACTTTTATTTGTGTAGATATATAATTCCCTCTTTTGCAATACTAAATCTGCATAATCTTCTTTGTTTGCAGTATTTATTTACATTCAGGAAGTAGAGTTATGTTGGTTTTACTGACAGAATTTCAGCTAACGGGGCCAACTCACTATCCACTGTTACTATTATTATCAATATTCAAACGGAATCAATTATTATTGTAGTTAAAATACTTTTTTTCTAACAATCTCTAAAACCCAAGACATTTTTCATTGCTTTGTGGTTTTTATAGCCTTACGCAAGATCTGGGTCTATTTATGCGTCTTTTTGTGAAGTCTGGAAAATGATACAGCCAAAAAATGTTGTGGTATACATACGGCAAAAGTATTTATATTTTAAGTAGCTCATGACTCTATAGTTGTTGTCTGGATTGTTTGGGCTCTCGAGGTCCAAAAACATATGAAAATGAAGAATTACAATTCAAGCCATTCAAAATTTCTTTCGTCTAAATACAATGTATTTAGATTTAGATAAGTATGGTGAGAGGGGATCCAGTATGTGAGCATATAGTAAATTTACAACTACCTATATAAATATCATATTGAAGCCGCTTTCAGGAAAGGCAAACATAATTTAACTCTTGCAATTTGACAACTTACTAATCGAAAATAAGCGTTTAACTTGAACAAAACAAGGACTGATCATGGTAATAATGGAGAATGGCGTTTATTAAATAATTATTCAGATTTTGAGAAAAATAAGCTCCGATTTCCTTAGGTTTGCTCTGACAAGAACAGTCAATAACGTCGATGTACACCAAGTGCCGGCGAACCATAGTGTACACCACTGCAGGTTGAAGTTAAGCTCACTCTGGTGCGTGTCGTTCAACGGCTGCGGTTTAGTAGTCGATATCGTCCGCGATGGTTGTTTCTTTAAGAAGTCATTAGCTGTTGGTTTCAGGCATCGTCATGTAAAATTGATGCTCCTTTTGCTCTAAAAAAAACAGTAGTCGATTTTCTTAAGATTTGCTCTGAAAAGAGTAGTTAATAGTGTCGGTGTATACCAAATGCCGGGGCTTGTGATGTACACCACTACAGCTTGAAGTTAGCCTAACTCGGATGCTTATGAAAAAAAGCGCTGGGATGATCTGAAGTTACCCGCTGGTTGTAGTGTCAAATCGTGATGCTCACAATATTTAGCCTCTCGAGGTAAGCCTTCGCCCTGTTTCTTATGTAAATTGCATCTCCTTTTATATCTTTGTCCCCGTTATAGGTTAAAAGTGGTAGCCAATGATATAGCTGGGTTTTGTGAAGGGGTCGAGCAGTAAAAAATTGCCGCATGACGTAAATTAGAATTTCAAGTAATTCCGTATTTTTGTTGTGTTGGCGGCACGTATAATTCGATAAAATGACATAATTTGAATTTTGTGTTTTCGTATCTTTATTCTGTCGGTGGCATGAATAATTAGGTACTATCGTAGATCTGGTGGTAAAAATGGTTATATTTTTGAGCACTGTCGAGAAAGTTAAAACTTTGCATAAATATTTGCAGCACACTTCATCCCTATTCAATAACTTGATGTCTGTTTCAATTTTAAATTCAATTTTAATTTGTTCCTAAGTTGTTTAACAAATCTTCAAATTTTATATATAACTATACATAAATATATATATATATATATATATATATATATTGATGTGATTAAGGTACATAGAAAAGTCTTATTGTATCACAGGTAAACATTCAACGTCCTAAACTCGAGAAAATTTGAGAAAATTTAATGAAAAAACCTGCTACGTAGATATTTATTTGTATAGAAAAGCGTATTCGTAAAGTGCCTGTATAAAAATGTATCGATGCATAGAAACCGTGATGATTAAATAATTTAATGACAAAAGATTCATGTTTTAGATAAGAATGGCGGTATTTAGTATGTTCTACGGGTAAACAAACGTTTTTCAAAAGAGCTTCATCCACATTCTATAATAAAACCATTGCATTTAGGAGAAGTACTTAGTCTTATGTAAAATTGCATATTCTAAAAGATTTTATATAAGTAATTTGTTCTGTTCAAATGCGTAAATATTTTAAGAGAAATTTACAGCAAAATTTTAAGTAATGTCGCGTGTATAAAATACTTGTAAATGCATTTAACTAATCAATTTTCGTATAATAGCAAAAAATGTACGTCAATTGAAAAGATGTATCCCTATGTAGTGGAAAGTATAGTTAATTGACCCATATTCTAAAACCATCTAATAGATAAACGTTCACCAATTATTTAATAGTCTCAAGGTAAAACTTAATGAACTTAAATGTTTAGATAAATGAACGACGTGAATAGCCCGGAGCAATAATAAACTGTTGCGATAACAGCGTAAGTAAGACACACGTCCAATTATGATATATTCTGAAGTAGTTGAAAGATAGTAAGTCTTTGAATATTGATAACAGACGTAGTAACACGCCTTCTACAACAGACCAATTAGAATATGAAAACAACCAGATTGACCGCGAAAGCTCTCGAAGTTGTTACGTCAGAAAAAACTCGCCTTTATACGATCTATCAGTGTCGAGGGCAAGTGAGCCTTAATTGAAACGTCAACAAACAAATCAATCGATCAATCGATCAAATCAGATAAGTAGTTAAAGTTCTACCTCACACGCCCAGTATTTAGTAATAAAAGCTCTTTAAACACATTATGGAAGATAGACGATTTTAAAAGGGTTTTAAGAGGAGTGTTACTTGACAATCGATTTAAAAGTGTTCATTAATACCGAGGTGTGAGTAAATACTTGATATACGTACAATGGTCTCAAAATGGAAATAGATTAGTAAAAACAATTAAAAATGCCGCAAGATGTTGTTCTTGATTGGAATAAGGCATATAAGATTGAAATGTTTGTTGTATGTGATACGGAGCTATTGGCATGAAAATGTTTACTTTCTAAAATGATTTAAACGATTTTGGAGCATTGATTGATAATTACATTCTAGAAAAAGACAACAACAAGCAGATCTGTAACGGTAAAATGAATACATCCTATTTGAATTTCTAAAAGTACCCATATCTATCAATTAATTAAGTTGTATAAGGAAATTTTTTTTCTGCAAGTTTTTGAATTTACAGTAGAGTATGTGTAAGAGTCAAGATACTTTAATTTTAAAAGGTGGCAAACCTACGATACAGGTTTTAGCCATTATGCTAGATGATAATTTAACCTAGCTGAAATCAAGTCGCTTAATACGGTTTTAAGGGGGGCGTATTAAATTGCATGACTTACTAAAATAAATTTTGTACATATTAAGAAAGATTTAATTATGGAGTTATTTATGAATAATAATTATGAGATTAAGATTTGTGTAGTGAGTGATCATCCTAGTTTAAATAGATTTTGGACTCTATTTTTAATATATAAGAATTGTGTTGAGAGGAAATTTATATTTGTAATCAATGTTGTATTGAGGATATTGTTCGTAAGACAAAGCTGTTGTGGATGTATTAATTGTTTGTAAAAGGATATTTCGTGTTACTATAAATCTGATGCATGATTGCAGTAGTTTTATTAATCAAAGAGTTAGCAAAAATAATTAGATGACAGGCGATTTGACACTTTCATCTGCCACTGCTTGATTTTTCATAACAACAATTAATTTACTTTCGTTATATATACCAGAAATACTTTAATACCAATCATATGACAGAAATGGAATATCTGTTTTTACCAATGTACAGTGCAAAATTAATATTAGCTTACTAGAAGAATAAGTGTTTTAAGTCGTGATACTGCTAACGACAATAGGTTTTTTCGAAACCCATTGAAACAGCAATCATCTTACTTCTGCGTCCAGCTAATGAAAAAACCAATTCCAACATATCTCACAACAAACTTCTGTAGAATTATAAAATAGATCACATCAGATTTTTCCTCATAAAATAGAACAAAGTCGAATTTCATTACTCCAATCTTCCTATTTTTAGATCTTTCTGTATTTATACGCCGATTATTTTAACAAAGGTGAAAATATACAAAAATTACGAAGCTTTATCGAAAATCCTTCCAGTGGTTATTGTAAAGTTATGTGCGCACTTGAGCGCGAACGTAACTGTATTCTGTAATTTTCCCCAAGGTCTGGAAACTTTTAAAAATCGTTGTAATCAATAATGACATTCAAGGTAAAATTGTAAAACTTTTGACAGTGTAAAATTATATGTTTAAAAATTTTGAGAAGTCTCGATGTCAAAAACTTGAATGTATAATGAATTTTCCAGATATCTATCATCTTCAGTCACGGTCACTTATTATGTTCCACCTTGATAAATGTTTGACCAGAGATACGTACTGACATCATTTGTTAAAAATATAGTTATACTTTTAGTTAGTTATATAGCAAATTATATTAAAATGCAAGTGCCTGTATAGCACTAATACACGCCTCTTAAGCTGGCAGGACCAAATGGGCAGAATCACGTCGGATCAATTGCATTATTTAGTGTTTATTTTGTACCAATTTGTACCACCAAAAATATTTTGTAACCTGGCGCTCTTTTAAAGAAATGCGTGGCGCTGCTAACTTAATATTAATCTAGCAGGTCCACACCGCAAAAAATACGAAAACAACAAAAACAAAAAGAAATGAAAAGAACTGATTTTGTACCAATTTGTACCCCCGATAAGAAATTTGTACATTGTGCCGTTCTTAAAAAAATGCGTGGCGCTACTAGCTTACTATTTAGTTAACAGGACCACATCGCAAAAAATACGAAAACAGAAAAAACAAAAATAGAAATGAAAAGGGCTGATTTTGTGCCTATTTTTACTCCAGATAAAAAGTTTGTACCATGTGCCGTTTTTAAAAACATGCTTAGCGCATACTACCTTAATATTAAGCTAGCATGACTACACCGCAAAAAAAAAGCAACAAAAACAAAAATATAAATAAAATGGGCTGATTTTGTACCAAAATGTACCGCTGGTAAAAAGTTTGTACCATTAACCATTTTTAAAAATGCGTAGCGCTGCTACCATGATATATTAAGCTGACTAAGTCACAGCGAAAACATAACAAGGAAAACTAAGATAGAAATAAAAAGGGCTGATTTTGTACCAATTTGTACCACCAAGTAGTTTGTACCAGTTTGATGTGGCATCCAAGTGAACTTGGGAAAATTGGCCAGCGCCCCAAAAGAAGATATTTAAAAGCACTTAAAACCATTCAAAAAACGTGTGTACCCGCTTGTACCACATAAAGGCCCTATGACATGGTGTATTCAAAATGCTAATTCTATGACAATGGGACACTATACAGGACTATGTTTAAGAGCAGGGACATGGGTCAAATACAACGACCTCGGCATGAAGCCTAAAAGACTTGAAAACAATGCAAACATAACACCAGCATTATGAATTTATGCCAAAGAGTTGTAATCATTACTTTTGTTCATGCACTTCGCTGTCTATAATTATTATACGCTATTTTTATAGTGCATATATATATATATATATATATATATATATATATATATTACTCATATTTAGACCAGGGTAGAAAATTAAATAATCACATCAAATAATTTTAATCACCGTGTATAAGGAATTTCATTAAATAATACGCGTTATTAAAACCATGAAGCATAAATAAACTCGGTTGTTTCAGTAAAAATAAGAAATTTAAATTATTTATAAGACGCTTTATATCAAAAGAAGCAGTATTGAAAAGCTCTGCGTGTAATGTAATTATTCCTAAACAAAGAGAAATTACGTGCAAAGTGTATATTAATTAACTCTATTTAAGTAACCGGTAGTAAAACAAAGTGTACCTATAATAATTAATATTTAAGTTGTATTCGCTAAAAATGAAAAGGATAGAAATCAATTTTAATTGGAGTTAATTAAACCGTTAATAACATATAATACCTATAGAAACTTGTAAAACCCAAGATTAAAATACCACGGAATAAGGCTCTGAGAATTAATAGTATGTTTAAACACCTGGGTTTATTTAAAAGCTCATTCGGCGTAAATTTTGCAGATAATTAATGTTTCAAAGAATCTTGGGAAAACGTCGCATAATAGTTACGAGAATTGCTAAAGCTGGGTATTTCACACTCCATGTGGACTAAAATAATCGATAATAAAGAATATCAAGTTGCACCAATAAGAACACGGTAGAGAAGGAAAGAGAAATGCGTCAAGCAAAGACACATATTGTAAAAGGCGGGATTTAAGCAACGTCACGGGGTCACAATTGGTTAAAAATAGGATGCAAATATCAGAGGTAGAACAACAATTTCTGTACAAAATCAATTAGTTTTTCTCGGACATGCTTGCGTGCCGTGTGGAAATTTTCTGAGATTTGAATGGGGCGAGTGAAAATTCGTAAAAATCGACGCGTGAGCGGCAGACTGGGAACATGGCATGAGAAATTCTTTAGAATTACCCGTTTTGGGGAACCGACCGACAGACAGGCTTTTTGCTATATATACCGAGATGAAGACTTAGACTTTTGACGATTCGATGCGTTAAAAGCTCGTACATACGCGACTTGATTGAAGATGTTAAACCGTGCATTTTAGTTTGATTAAATAATTTAAAAGTTTGCTAGTATATTTTAGTGATTCAAAATAGCTTGTTATTTACGTGCTAACATGAATGTACTTCAGTGCACTTAGATACAAGGTAATAAAATTTAGTTTCACTGTACCAATTAGCAAAATTTACAACGACGAATGTATACACAAAAGTAGGCAGTTTTGGCGTATAGGGGTGACAGAAGCACGAATTTCTTTGCTATTTTTCGGGGGTGTTAATAATTAAATGGTTCAAATACGTGTCTGGATCCATGAATCAAGGGTCAGATAAACACAGATGAGTTCCGGAAAGGCCCAGAAACGACTTTGAATGGATGGTGATGGAGCAAATTTTAAAAGCGTAGAGAATCAGAAGCCGTAAATATAATCCTGTTGAATGGTGTGATTAACTAAAGAAACGATACTTTGAAGCTACGAGGACAGTAACCTTCAGGTAAATTATACTATTTTGTTTGACATTTTTTGTGTGTATTGAATGACTTTATAATTGATTTACTTTAAATGGACATTAGTGAAATTGTTCTAACCATAAAAGTTTAATTTTAAGATGAAATTTGCTTGTTTAAGTAAAAAGGGGTATTTTGTTTTGATGTTCGGGAATATGATGAAACTTTGGGTATGTCTTTGAGCTCAATTAGACAAACCTGGTTAATTAACGTAAAGGGTGGTAGATGCTCCTTTATACTCAGACTCCGGTCTGCTTATATTGTTATATTAATTAGTAGGCATCCAACAAGGACTTTAATTGTGGATGCACAGTAAAATGATAATAAAATTAATCTTGAAATTCTTTTTAAAACTGAAATTTATGCTGAGTTTTAAATTTGAAATTTTAATGTATTCTGAATATTGATGTAAATAGAGTTAACGTTGATGTTTTTGGTAGGAATGTGTTTGTTTTTTTTATGAATGAGGAGGTTTATAACATTAGGTGAGCAGCCGAGGCGAAAAGCGTAGTTCACGGATTTTAAAGGTATCACAGCATTTCTTGACGCCCAAACTGTGGGGCTCGAATGTTTTTTTGGAAGGGCCAGTACCTGCAGATATGAGAGGATTCACAGCAATATATATATATATATATATATATATATATATATATATATATATATATATATATATATATATATATATATATATATATATATTTATATATTATAATTTACAAACACACATGTGTATCCATGGTCTTGTTTTGCATTAACTGTGGCGGTTTTTAACGGTGACATATATATAGGACTTATATAGCTTGATATTAGACAAAAAGACATCTCTGCGCCATATACTGCTTACAATTAGTTAAAAACTGCAAGTAACATTAGCGTAACCCGCATATATTAAATTGTGTTAATAGTATTTATAGCGGTAAGCTCTAAGCATAATATTGACATAGCAGTTACGTTTTATTAAACGACACTGGCACAACATTTATATCGCTGGTACAAATTGGTACAAAATCAGTCCTGTTGACTTCCACCTTTGTTTTTATGTGGTCTTACTAGCTTATTAATTCAGCTAATAGCGCCATGCTTTTTTTAACGACACATGGTACAAAGTTTTTCTTGGTGGTACAAATTGGTACATAATCAGCCCTTTCGATTTCTATCATTGTTTTTGTTGTAATCGTATTTTTTGCGGTGTGATCCTGCTAGCTTAATATTAAGATAGTTGCGCTACACATTTTTTAAAAACGGCACAAGGTACAAGCTTTTTATCGGGGGTACAAATTGGTACAAAATCAGCCCTTTTCATTTCTATTTTTGTTTTCGTATTTTTTGCGGTGCGGTCCTGCTAGCTCAATATTAAGGTAGTAGCGCCACGCATTTTTTCAAAACGGCACAAGGTACACATTTTTTTTGGTGGTACAAATTGGTACAAAATAGGTTGTAAATAATGTAATAAGTCCAAAGCGATTCTGCCCATTTAATCCTGCCAGCTTAAGAGGCGTACTAAATGCAATATGTGCCTATAGGTCTTGATTGTATATGGCCTTGTCATTTAATGGCACCGTAGTTGGACCAATGCCAATGTTATATGAATTCGGTATTTTAAAAAGTTGATACAGTTTTCCCCTCTTGTGAAAACCATAATTGAGAATTCTTCAGTAATTTACTTTGCCAAAAGAAATTTCAAGCTAAACGAATTATATTTTTAAAGATCTTTGCTAATGGATGTGTAGCCATTTGAGGTTGTTCGGTTTTTCCCAAATCTTATTGAATCATGGATTAAGATAATGAAAATAGTATCTAGTATGTTGCACGCGCCATCACATTCGCACATTTAACAAAAATTAATAAAACGATCTAATTTTATCGATTTTCAAAATTTCAAACTTAGAAAAAAATTTTCCGCTCAATACATAAAGTAATATACACACAAAGGGTTTTGTCTACTTACATTGTATATATCGCCAGTAAACTTATTGTACCCGTTCAAAAATTCTGGATAAAGTTCTTCTGTCTGACAAGAAGTCCTTGCTATTATTCCAGTCAATAACAGAGATACAAGTAATTTCATTTTAAAGTATCTCCAGTAGATAAAAGCCAACTACTCTAAAGCGTACTAGGTACTGAGTGCGTACACTAAATTTAAAACCATTGTTTTAAGGTTGTAATGAGAATGCTCGTTCTCACAATAAAATAATGTGAGCTCAGTGATGACCTTACCTTCATGATTACTTTCTGAGGTTTTCCTTCTAATACTATGAAAATAAGGTCATCTATCAATTTACTGGTGTCGTATTCTGAATGATAACAAAGTGTTTCCTAATAGGAATATTATTTCGACTTGTGACACTGGAAATTAAACATGTAACTGCATTTATTACGGATACCAACTTTATTGAAAAACATTAAATATTTGACGTAAGGAAATTCAATAAAACCAATTAAGTCTGTTAACGATTCTCATACGTATTCCGAAAAAAAATTTTGTAGAACGCTATCAACCTTGCGATTGATTTGGTGCAGCTTTGAAGGTTAAATTTTTATTAATCTATTTATTTTTTTGAAGTTACCTTAGAGCAGGTATTTAACTATACATACCCACCTGCTGCACCAACTTATCCGTGTGTCGCATCCACAATTTCTAATTGAAGCAAACTTTCAACCGGTATAAATTAATTCACAATTCGTATCTTTCTTTTAGATTAGTTTCCGTGTCACAATCACCTTGCAGTTATCTTAGAACGGCTTATGTTTTAGTTTATCCACACAGTCAGCTTTCAACGTTTTCTTTTTACCACTTCGTATTAAAAACTTCTAACTTTACTTTTTTCTTATTTGCCTGTTGTCATTTGCCTGTTGTCATTCACAATTAACTTTCTAGTTGCCGCTTGAAGCGAGCGGACGTGTTTTTGCCGAGCTCCCGCTTCAGCAATAACAGTAAGTTTTTATCTAGGGTTTATATTATTTATTGTTGTATTATTTTATTTGAAGCTTTGCTTTTTATTGTGTTTTATTTTTATAATTGTGTGCCATCAAATTTTAAATACAGGGCAGTAAAATAAAAATTTTAAAACAGAATTTAAACTAAATAAAAACTAAATAAATCGCGTCTTCTTTGTAATTTAAATCAAATCCGCGTTTTAAAATAAACTAAATAAATTTCGGGTTAATAAAACAAAGGTCTACTCAACTAATACTCAAAAACAATTTCGAAATAACTTAAAAAGGCATTTTTAATAATAAATTTAAAATAAAATCCGCCTAAATCAAGTAAAAAACCGGGTAAAACAACCAAAAAGTGTGTGAATTTTTATAGTGCGCGTATAATAAAATAATAACCAAAAACAAAAATCTAAGCCCTTTTAAATCAAATAAATAACTCAAAACTGTAAATTTTAAAACAATTTTAATATAAATTTTCCGTAATTTAAGTTCACGCGTATTTAAAAGTTCCTTTAAACTCGATTTTGGTGTAATTAAGCGGTGTAACAGTTACGGGTTGTGCTAGTTACCAAGCGATTAAGTGAAAGGTCATTTCCGGTTACCACATTCCGATTGCGCTCGACCTTATTTTGTTAATTACACATTTAAAAATAAAGTGTTCTTATTTATAAATTAGATATTTTAATATTTTGAAGTAATTAGTTTATTTAAATTTGATTTGGCGGTTTAAAATTTAAAATAAATAAATAGCGTTTTTACGGTACATTTTAAATCGAGATATTTTTATTGCGTTAGGAAATTTATTTGATTCTAGTTGTTATTTTGACGCTTAGTGCTTGTTGTATTTTTGTTAAAATTTGATATTTAATTGGGCGGTTGAAGTTTTAATAAATACAAGGTTGTTTACGGTTCACCTTTAAACAAAACATTTTTATTGGACCAACGTTTTGCGTTCTTCTAGCGTCGTTCTTTTAGCGTCGTAACGGTTAGGACGTTTTTGAGCTGCGTTTTAGGTGTCATTTTATTGCTAGTTTTGTCAGCATGGTGGTCCACCGCGATGAGGAGCCGCTGCCCAGGAGGAAGAGGGGCGATCGGTCGGAGTCTGCTAGGTCGGTGGCGGAGGGCGCTGTTGGGGAAACAGCTAAGGTAGTGCTAAAGGACTTCTTGTTAGAAACTCAGGAGGAGGTACAGGAGGTAGGAAGGAGCCTGCGTCTGCGGCGGTCGTGTCTGGGGAGTCGGGGCCTCCCGTGGTGGTTGCGGCGCCAGAATTGCCCTCTACTTCGAGAGCCCAGCGCACGATGTCGACTAGCAGCAACGGTTAGCGTTAATGCTAGCGACCTCGATGAGCTGGAACTCTTAAAGTTTAGGGTGAGGAAGGCGCACGCCGCCGTCTATGCGGAAGGTGCCGACGACCTCCGCCACTATCGTCGTGGAGGATAGGAAGATGGTTCGGCACGCCGTGGATGATATCCGTGACGTGACGAACCAACTGATAGGTATGGTTAGGGCGCTGCGTCTTTGTTTAGATGGTTCAGGAGAGCAAGTGTTGTTGGGGAAGTCCGGCGGTGATTTCTGTCGTTTCAGGAGGCCAGAGTCAGGTGCGTCGGTGCAGCGCAAGGTCTCCTACGCCGCTGCAGCTTCAGGATCTGCCCCTACGTTTGCTGTAAGGATCGACGCCAGGCCAGGCCAGAAGGACGACGTGATGACGACCCTGAAGCAGAAGGTCGATCCCGCTCGAGATGGGTTTGTTGTTGTCGGAGCTCGTAGGACGCGCCAGGGCGGTGTCGTTGTGGAGTGCGCAGGTCGCGACGACGCCAAGAAACTGCAGTTGAAGGTCGGCGGGAACTGCAAGGAACTCGTGGCGAAGACCATCGAGAAGAAACGTCCACGGGTCGTTCTTCCGGGGTCGAAGCGGGATGAAGGCTGAAGAGCTCGTGCGGTTGATTGCGAGCCAGAATCCCCGTTTCGGCGATTTGAAGCAGAAGACCACCTGAGAGAGAAGTTCAGGTTTGGCGGAAAGGGCCCTAGAGATCCCTTCGCCAACGTAGTCTTCGAAGTGACCCCCACACTTCGAAGACGTATATTAGCTGATGCTATTAACCTCAGGTGGCGAAGAGTATGGGCCCGGGACCACTTCTCGATGACCCAGTGTTACCGGTGCTACGAGTACGGCCATCGATCGATGGAGTGCAGGGAGAAGGTACAGTGGTGCGGTAACTGTGCCGAGGTCGGGCATGAATTCAAGAATTGCCTGAAGGCAGTCCCCTGCTGTGTGGTTTGCGCTAGGGCAAACGACAGAACTGGCGGTGGCGCGAAGGTCGATACGCGCCACGACGCCAAGTCGAGTAGATGCCCCACGATGCAACGTCTGAAGCACGCAATCACACGAAACATCGATTATGGACTGTGAAGATAAAACAAAGTCCATAAGAAGCAAGAAGATTAAATTCGCGCAACTAAATCTCGGGAAAGGTAGAGGGGCAACAAATAACTTCGTAAAGTTATTCATCGAAAATAATATCGACATCGGGCTTATACAGGAACCGCACTTGTATAGCCACAAAATAACAGGTTTTGGAAGAGGGGTTACCGTCTTAAACGCGAATAGTGAACGACCGCGTAGCGGGATAATAATAAATAATGGAACGTGCGCCGGAATTATATTAAATAATTTATCGAACGAGTTTGTAACGACGGCCGAAATCAAATCAGGGAAAATGCGTTCTATGTAATAAGCGTGTACCTCCGCCGGTCGATTCCCGGCGGGAAAATCCCCAAACCGAAGACTTGATAAATAAAGTAGATAATATTATTCGTAAAATCGGCAGAAATAAAAATCTAGTCATTGGGGAGATTTTAATGCCAAGTCGCCACTATGGGGCAGCCCTATCGAAGACGATAGAGGCTCGCAGGTTGCTGATCTTTTACGGAATGGGATCTTAGTGTGATAAACACTAATGATTTACCTACGTTTGAGACGCATAGAGGCAGCAGTTTTATAGATATTACTGCAGTCTCGCACGAAATGTTAGAAACGATTTGTAATTGGAAATTAAGGTCGGACGAGGAAACGCTCTCTGATCATAAATTAATAACATGGGACGTTGAAACCAAAACAAGTGCAAACGAGCAGCTAACTGTATTTCCGCGGTTCTGTAATAAAAAGCAAATTGGGAGCGATTTAAACAAAAATTTGGCGAAAGTATCCCTGTGCTCGAAAATGAGCTATTTAACTGCCGAGAGGCAGACGAAGTAGAAACACTCGCGAAAAATTAAACGACGCGGTGGTAGACGCGTCGTCGTATTCCATGCCGAAAAGAAAACATTTAAAGACAGCGTACCCTGGTGGACCCGGGAACTAACCACCAAGCGGGCAGAAACGCGTAACCTAAGGCGCCGCTATCAACGCGCCTCGGGAGATATAAGAGAACAACGGAGAATAGAATATAATCAAAGTTACCGCGAATATAAAATATTAATAGAAGAAACGCGAACGAATAAATTTAAAGAATTCTGCACGCAAAACTCAGAGAAAGAACCCTGGGAACCGCATACCGCGTAATTAGAGGAAAACAACAAAAATCGCGCTCAGTAATATAAAGAAAACAAATGGCGAATACACGGAAGGTTTTAAAACCACAGCGGAATATTTACTAGAGAAATTTTTCCCATCGGATAATCCCGAGGGGATGAAGGGTCGCACGATTTAATACGTCGGGAAGCTGCAAAGGCGCAAGGAACAGGTGCCGATAAGGCAATCCTAGTTCACGAGGTCGTCAGGGCTCTTAGGAGGATGAACCCTAAGAAGGCACCGGGGCATGATGGAATCACTTCAGACGCAGCTCTGCAGGCGTGCCTGTTAGCCCCGTGTGTCTTTGTTGGGTTGTTTAATCTTTGTTTAGAAAGGGCGTTTTCCGCGTTGCTGGAAAATCCAGAATGTGAAATTTATACCCAAACCTAAAAAGGCGGATGCGTCAGATCCGGGCAGCTATCGTCCAATTAGCTTGCTACCGGTGCTGGGGAAAGTTTTAGATCGCGTTATGACTACGCGTGTTGAACACCTAGTGCGAGACAGCGGCGGTTTTAATAACCGACAGTTTGGTTTCGTGGAGGGCAAGTCGACTATCGACGCGTTAGAGTTCGTTGTCGGGGAAATTAAGCAGGCAAGAGATGCCAAAGAGTACTGTGTCGTTGTTGCTTTGGACATTTCAGGAGCATTTGATGCTGCCTGGTGGCCATTAATCGTTTGCGAGTTAGATCGTAGGGGTTGTCCGCGAAACTTGATGTCTTTGGTCAAGAGCTATTTCGGGGCGATTAGCACAGGTTGAAATTCCGGGTGAAGTTCTGTCGCGTGAGGTGGAAAGGGATGCCCGCAAGGGTCATGTTCTGGTCCCACATTTTGAAGTTGTTGTATGAGAGCATCTTTAGGGTCAAGTTGCCCGCAGGATGCTCAATCGTTGGGTTTGCAGATGACACACTTTTAATTGTAAGATCGAGATTGTTAATGGATATGCGCACAAAACCGAACGAGGCGCTTAATAAATTACACGAATGGTCGCAGGCGGTAAAATTAAAATTTAACACGGCGAAGTCAGAGGCGCTTTATTTCGGCACGAAACCAGGACAGAGACCTCCTAGGTTAGAGCTAGGAGGGAGAAAATCCCGTTTAAAGATTGTATTACCTACCTCGGCGTCAAGATCGACAATAAATTAAATTGGAAAGCGCACGTACAATACGTAAAAAGTAAGGGCGGCGAAATATCAAATAAAATGATGGCGGCGGCTAAAATAAAGTGGGGTTTCAGGGCGAATCGCTGAGGACGGTTTATGCCGGAGCAATTGAGCCGGCAATACTGTACGCAGCTTCTGTATGGGCAGAAGGTTGTAAAGTCCGGGAGATGCGTCAATTGACGAGCGTACAACGCATAACCGCGGTAAAAGCGGCGAGGGCGTACAGGACCACCTCCACGGAGGCTGTCCTGGTGATCAGTAGGTCTCCCTATCGAATATGTCGTTAGGGAGATTAGAGATAGACGATTAATAAATATAGGAAAAGGGCGCGAAATTATCGAAGATCTTAATCTTGGTAATAGGGAAATTGCAAGAAAGATTGTTGTATCTGAGTTAGGGCACCCGGCTGATATTAGAGGGATCGAGTTTGTCGAAGGTGATGAGGACGCGATGGGTATCAGAATTTATACGGACGGTTCACGTATGGACGATGGGCAAGCAGGCGCGGCGTTTGTCGTGTATAAGCAGGAAAGGGAGGTGTTTCGGTTTCAAACCAAACTCGCGAACTGGTGCACTATCTTCCAGTGCGAATTGGTAGCCATACGAGAGGCTATCGATTACGTAATAAACCATACGGGCAGAGACGAGTATTATATAATCAGTGATAGTAAATCGGCGCTAACGGCTTTAACAAACATGAACACCTCGACAGATCTCCAAGCGGACGTCTGGAGGATAGCGCGTACGGCGCTAGAGTTTCGACGTTTAAAGTTCTGTTGGGTCAGGTCGCACAATGGTAACGTAGGAAACGATAGGGCTGACGAATTAGCTAAAGAGGCCGCGACGGGCGACTTTCGAATATCACATTCGTCGATACCGAGGTCTTTAATCAAAAGAAAGCTGCGCGAAAAATCAATTCGACAATGGGAAGAGAGGTGGAACAACGCTGCCACGGGCAGGTTGACCCACAAATTCATACCGAGCATAGAAGCCAGAGGTAAGATCGAGGTTAAGCTCGATCACAAAATGGTGCAGTTGATAACAGGGCACGGCGCCCTGAAGGCGTATTTACAAAGGTTCGGTCTAACCAATAGCGACCGCTGCGAATGCGGTGAGGGCGCGGAAAGCGCAGAGCACGTGCTTTTCGACTGCCCGCTTGAGGCGGGAAATCGAGGGTTGGCTGATAGCAAACTAGCTATCCTAGGTCTGGCATGGCCAAAGAGCCTAGAGGAAGTCGGGAAGTGGTTAACCAGAAGGCGTTCTGGACAGCCTTAAAAGAATTCGCGGGAAGGGTCGCGAGATTAGACAATCAATGACGACCGCGTGTAAAAATTCGGTGGGGTTGGTGGGAGGATTGAAAATTTTAGATTGACTTGGCGTGAGTAAGGATACGAGCATAACCAAAACCTGATATTAAAAAAAAAAAAAAGATAATTATACCAAAATGTCCAATATGCACGAGAAACCCCACTCCATTAATACAATCACTGCCTATCTTCA
This sequence comes from Platerodrilus igneus, assembly GCA_036346225.1. Taxonomy (NCBI): domain Eukaryota; kingdom Metazoa; phylum Arthropoda; class Insecta; order Coleoptera; family Lycidae; genus Platerodrilus; species Platerodrilus igneus. The sequence continues at coordinate 3,228,065 of JARFIW010000202.1, forward strand.
TAATTATGTGCGGAAAATCGGGAATAAATAATACCAAATAAACAATAACAAATAAATCATAAACCCTCATTAAATTAAATCAATAAAGTAAACAAGGATAATAAAACAGAGTGCAACCGCGCATCCCCCCAGGACTTGAAAGTGAAGTGATAGTGATAGTGATTGTGATCCCCCCAAAAACATTTAGTGCATACCCACCAGGACTTTAGCAGTGCACCCCGTCCCACCTTTAGAAGTAAGTTACAGACGACCAGATCTTCGGATGCTGGAGAATTTTATTATCGAGGTAAGACTTAAATTGTGGCGGCTGTACTCGCACAAGTATTGATTTACATTAATTAGTAGTTTTTGAAATAATTTAAGAAGCACGTTTGGTGTGTAAAGGCGCTAGCCGACATAATGCTTGTGCGAGTGCACCTGATAAATAGGGTGATGCTTTCGCTATTTTGTGCACTGCTATATGCTTAACGCTTATTAAACATTTATTTATATATTTACATAATTATATTTATTTATATTTTATATTTACACTTTATATTTATTTATATATAGCATGTATTATGTGGCTTATTTGTTTTGTTTGACGTTCTGTCGCCATTTTGGTTGCAGTATATATTTGGGAAGGACGAGCAGAATTGCGAAGATTGTAATCATAATGTAAATCAGTTAGGGAACGATAGGGAAAGCTAGGGATGGATTTAAATTAGTTAGCTAGATTTGGATAGTTTTAAGACGACCCTTCATGTCGCACTGGTAAGCAGAACCGGCGTCTGCTATCCGGTATTACGGATCCCTCCCCCTCTCATTTTTGCTTGTTGATCGGGTACACTCGAAAGTCAGCGCTAGGGATACCATTATTTACAACCCTGTTTTTAGTTTTTGTTTTGTTTTTGTTCCAGTTTTTGTCAGATTTTTAGGTTTGTTAGATTGTTAGAGTTTGTTAGGTTTGTTAGATTTTTAGGTTTGTTAGATTTTTATTTAGTTTTTATTTAGGGTGAATCAACTATGAAGTAAGAATAAATTAGGAGCACGACTATTTTTCGCGTTTAAACCCAATGTAGTACCTCCGGGTGGAGCATTGGGGACGTGGCCGCAAGTATAGCGGCCCTAATTCAAATTATAATGTCATTCACAATTCATATCTTTCTTTATGATTAGTTTTCTGTATCACTATCACCTTGTAGTTATCTTAGAACGGCTTATGTGTTAGCTTATCTACAGTCAGCTTTCAACGTTCTGTTCTCCCACTTCGTATTAAAAACTTCTAACTGTTTTTTTTTCTTATTTGCTTGTTGTTCAGGTTTGGCAGTCCAAATGAAAGTTTTTGGTAGACAATCTATAAACTTTATATATACATTCGGTTGAATATATGATGTTTCGTTTGAAGTCTATTTAAGTCCGTCAAGTTGCCCTCACCCTTCCAGTTGACCGATTTGCTCTAAAATCTAGCACCCATTTGCTTATAGCTAGCACTTGCTAGCACCAAAGTTGTAGAGCTAGCACCAAAGTTGTTTCAGAAATATAGCCGATCATATTGGGGAGGGACCAACTTGACGCTAGCCCCCCAAGTGCTCCAATTTGCTCCAAAATCTAGCACCATGTAGCTTAGAGCTAGCACCAGCTAGCACCCAAGTAAGAAAGATAGCACCTTGAAAACAAGATGTCGGCGATTTTTTAAAAAAATTTTGCCGCTCTTCTCCCCCCCGAGTTATCCGATTTGCTCCAAAATTTAACACCCATTTGCTTATAGCTAGCACCACCTAGCACCAAAATTACAGAACTAGCACCAAAGCGGATGGGTGGGGTGGACATTGCCGTGCACCGATTTGCTGCAAAATCTAGCATCATGTAGCTTAGAGCTAGAACCAGTTAGCACCTAAGTAAGAAAGTTAGCACCTTAAAAACAAGATGGCGGCGTTTTTTTTAAAAAAATTGCCAGCCCCCAGTTGTCCGGTTTGCTCTAAAATCTAGCACCTGTTTGCTTATAGCTAGCAGCAAAATTGTCGTGCTAGCACGAAAGCCGTATCAGAAATATGGCCAATTATATGGGGGTAGGGGCAACTTGACGCTCGTCTCCCCGTGCTCCAATCTACTCCAAAACATAGCACGATGTAGCTTAGAGCTAGCACCAGCTACCACTCAAGTAAGACAGATAACACCTTAAAAACAAGATGTCGACGATTTTTGAAAGAAATTTTGCCAACCCCCAGTCGTCCTTTTTGTTTTAAAAAGCAAACCGGTGCTAGATTTTGGAGCAAATCCGACTACAGTAGAACAGGCAATTTTCTTTTAAAAATCGCCGCCATCTCGTCTTTAAAATGCCAGCTTCCTTACTTGGATGCTAGCTGGTGCTAGCTTTAAGCTACATCGTGCTAGGTTTTGGAGCCAATCTGAACCCGGGAGACTAGCGTCAAGTTGTCCTCTCCCCCATATAATTGGTCATACTTCTGATACGGCTTTGGTGCTAGCTGGTGCTAGTTATAAGCAAAGACGTATTAGATTTTGGATCAAATCAAACAACTGGGAAAGGCTGGCAATCTTTTTTTTTAAAAATTGCCGCCATCTTGTTTTTAAGGTGTTGTATTTCTTACTTGGATGCTAGTTGGATGGTGCTAGGTTTTGGAGCAAATCGAAGCACTGGAGGGAAGGGTTTAAGTTGCCCCCCCCCCTTATTGGCCATATTTCTGAAACAGCTTTGGTGCTACCTTTACAACGTTGGTGCTAGCTAGTGCTAGCTATAAGCAAATGGGTGATAAGTTTTGGGGCAAATCAGTAAACTGGAGGAGGGCAACCTGACAGACTTAGTCTTTTTTCTATTTTCTTTCAATTTTATATCCTCTACTACATATATTCTTTGTTATTTTAATCTCAAGCTAGCAGAAAACATTCATCTTCTATTTTCTTATCTTTTCATATTTCACTTTTAGTTTCGGTTAACTTTTTTACACATTTCTTTATAATAATTTTGTTTTAATTAATTTTTATTATATAATGCGTATTTGTGCTTCGTTAGTACTATTTAATGATAGTTCTTAATGTCGTTTTGCCCAAATAGCTGATATTTGCATACCTAACAATTTAAGTCGCTTCTTAAATTATTTAAGTTTTGTAGCAGTATGCAACCAACTATACTCTTAACTAATTGACCAATAAGCACGCAGCACGCAAATAAACAGCTTGCGCGCAAAAACACGCCTCAAACAATAATGGACTCGCCGACATCCCACGAAATACAAATGGAACCGTTGAATGTACCATACAAACAAACCTCGGTATAAAAGAAGCTCTAAACGCTAGAACAAGTCACTTTTTGTTCTCTCGCAGGCGCGTGTGAATGTGTACGTGCTTGCGCGAGTGTGTGCGCCCGCGTGCATGATCGCGCACACACGTGTAGCCGCGCGCACGCAAATGCACGCGCGGCCACGCGCATGCACGTAGATGCGCAAGCAGGCACAAACACATTCACAGGTACCCACGTACATCCACGCATGCACACGCACACGTATTAAGAAGCGTGCGAGCTTAAAATTTGTTGTACATATACAGGGTTTCCTAAATTCGAGCAATATAAAGCTTTATATTTTTTAATACAACTTCCTAGATGACCTGGATTAACAAGAATGTATTTCTCTTTTGGGGATATGTAAAAGCACCTACGACCGCTGAAAATATGAAGTTACGTATTAGTTGAGGCATTTGCTTATGAAAAGATAATCAGAATGTGTATTACACAAAATGGACACCATTTTGAACTTTCATCGTAAATTTGTTTATTTTGATAGTAAACAAGTTTAACTCTTCTCAAGACTAACTTAGTAAAAGATGTGCTATATTAAGTTAAAAATTTTTATTGATACCTCTAAACTAATGAAAGTAGTTCCGAAATTAGTGAATACATGTATAAGAAACCTCTAGCAGTTTTAAAGAAAATTAATTTTTCATATTATTACAACAATAAAATACAGGGTGTTCTAATAAATTTAAGATAGTAATTACACTCCGAATAATAAGCACCCTGTATATTAAATTAATATTTTAAGTATAGCAATCGAACGACCCAACAATGTGATTAATTAGCAGACAGAAATGCCCCATTTCAAGTTTACGTAATTAAGTGGAATTAATTTTGCTTAAAACCATTGCATTTTCAAAAAAGTTTCATAAATTAAAAACTACCAATAATAAGTAGAGGGAACTTTGAATATTATTTTGCAAGATAGATTTTAAAACAAAATAAAATTTAGTATGTTCCATTAAAAATATATAGCTTTATATTGTAGTTCGAATTTGGGACACCCTGTGTATGTCGATCTAATTCGAATTGTAGCCACTACTGAGCTACATAACCCTGCCGAAGAATTTTTCAGTATCACTCATCGTTTCGTCATTAGGTTCCGTTTCGGTGAGCGTGACTCACCTTGTATATTGTAATAGCCAAGCGACTGTAAGGAACCATAATATGAACTGTAATTGGAGTTTGTGGCAATAAACCAAATAAGATATCGCAATAAAAGTAAAGATGAATTTAAGAACAGTATGGATATATCAAATACGAAGATGCATATGCACTCAAATTTTAATTTAAAGTCTTGTGTAAATACTTCTGCCATCTCAAAACCTAACAAATAATTTTAAAACGTATTAGTCACTTGTCAACTATTTATCAAGGTTACCTTATATAACTAATAACAAATAAAAACCAGCACAATGGAACCTAGTTGGTAAGCGTCACTGGAGATGGTATCTTGAAAATCCATTATACATTCCATATACTATTGCGCATTTGATATGGTAAATTAAATAAAGACTTTAATCTGTACTATTAAATCGGTGAGTCACAAAATTTTGCTTTAAAATAGCTATGTATGTCAATACTATTTTTAAATTACAATTTCTTCTAAATATTTATAGAATAGAATTTTGTTACGGATGAAAGAAATGCTAGACTGTGAAATTTTGAAATTGTTCAGAAGGGGGCGAGAATCTCGTAACAAATTAAGTGTGCACAATTGGCTACATTGGAGCGGAAGTGAATCCCTATATAAATAAATTAATAATTTACACAATATAAAGGGGAAGTTAAAACTATTAATCTACGTGGCCATAAACACTTAATCTGAAAAGCCTTTTCTTTGGTACTGTATTAATTGATGGACGCCAACTCGCCGTGTCTGGAGTACGATCCTCTGGAAGACTAGTTTCTCTAAAGGAACCTAATTATGTCGACCTCCTGGTAGAATAGAGTTCTTTTTAAAATCAATTTATATTTTAAGCAAAGAAAACGCTTTCGTCTTACTGCGTCATCAAATTCTATTTCACTTCAATAGTCATAACATTTTTTTGTAAATAAATACAAACAACTTTACATTTCACAAACGTTCACAGCTTCTTCCTAAAATAAACTCATCTTCGATCAGCATGGTATTGGAATGGCCAGTGACATTTATTTGCTAAGAATGTCAAAAGTTCTATTTAATTTTCAGTTCGTTTTTATAATAACATTAACCTTACACTATACAATTTCGGCGGACGTTCCTTACTTTCGTCAATGTCTATCTTAGCTGGCTTAATTCCGAAATGGCACAAACAAACATAAAAAAATATATAGTTAATAAACTTACAGCTTAATGCCAGTCTACATACAGATTTTCATTGTGACAGATTTGGGTTCATTTTGCGACGAGTGATTAATTTCTAATTTATGTTGGTTTGGAACCAAGCTGTCCAATTTTCAACCTATGTCACCGGGTCGTTGTCGAGTTGATCTGCGATTATCCCCACGTTTGACTAACGTTGGCTAATTTAAGAACCCAATCGATATTCGCGACTACCCCATTAACGATTACCTTTACATATGTTCTAGTCACTGGCTCACCAGTAATTAAATCTTTGTTTTGTACATTGTCTAGCTCTTGTCCGGTTCTCCACTTTCTATGCCTATTGTATTACGGTCATTTATGACGAGTTACGTTAGATCACGTAAAAAATTCATAAATCGCTGAGGTTTGATACGTGATTATAGTTATCTCGTGTTTTCAGCAATTTGTAAATTGTTGCAATTGAAAACATTTTACATTGTATGTTATTATTGTTTATATTATTTCCTTCCTGAATTCCACTTGGGTAATCGGCTGTATTTAGTTAATTTAATTATATTGTAAAAATATTAATATTATTTTATCTGGTTACAATGTAACTGTAGCTACATTTGTTTCCCAAATTTACTTATTTCTACTGAAAAGTATAAAAAAAGTTTTCCTGAATATCAGGCCAATTATATGAAAAATGTAAACTGACAATCTCACTTTTATTCAATCAATAATCATTCTATAAGCTTTCGGTCGATAAGTACGCTTCGTTGCAAAAATTTACTATAACAATTGATTTGCTTACCCAAGCTATCCACGATAACTAAACATACTTGTGTCTTTGTATTCAAATTCGTAATGCGTTGCATTGAAATTTGATTTCCTTTTGGGGTTTTCTAATACATCATTAACCTCAGTTTCATTCAACTATGTATTATAACAGAAATAACGATGTCTTTGTGGTTTAAGGTTATAACCTAAATTCCCTTTATAGAAACTAAAAAATATTGGAAATACCACACTTAATTAACACTACTATTCTTGAAATCCTAATATACAGAACACATCCGCATTCATTGTGTCTGTTTAAAATTACTTTTTTTCTTTCCTATCCAGTTTATATCCAAAGTAGCGCAAACGCGTTACAATTTGTATAAAAGTGGGCAATAACTTATAAACTCCGATAAGAAGGTAATTTTGAGGAGACAATATTATTATTGTATATTACCATCTAAAGTTAATTGTTCTGCAGAATCTCTAGGTTTAGATTATCAGCTTTTAAAAAAAAAGGGAGTTTAAAATCTTTTTTTTGTCTTCTCATAGACAGATAAATCTAAAACTACTCCAACGGAAAAACAGAGACATAGATCCAAAAGTTCTCAATAAGTTGATAATGTAGTAAATTTCTTAATGAGAATATCAAAATTTAGTAATTTTCAAATAGTAAAACGACTATGCTACCAAACGAAAGTAGTGGGTGGTTTAGAGCAATTGACATATACCTGCATCAAAAGTCTTAACAAAATAATATGCTGTAGAATATACATAATTATACACTTTCTTTGATCTAAAAAGAATTGGGCAAGTGACAAATTTGGTTTTAGAAAAGTTAGCAGAGAGAAGAAAAATATTGGGAGCATAAGTAATTTTTGAAAAGGAGACCCATACGCGGCTTTTGCATAGTTGACGGAATATCTTAGCTATGGTAATAATAAAAGTAGGGCGATCTTATAAAAATATAATACTAATTCACCAAGGTTTCGATAAATAAAACAAGATAAAGTATATGCGTATGTGCGCGTGGTCGGTGCGCGCGTGTGTGTGCGTTCGTGTAGTTGTGCGTGGGTGTGCGCGTGCAGATGTGAATACCTGGGTGCGTGTGTGCATATCTGAGCGCCTGTGTGTGTGTAGCACAAGCTTAACGTCTTTTCCAATAATTCTTACTTAACGTATACAGAAATTTTGTGTTAATATTAGTTTAGTTTAGAATTGGTATTTTATTAGGTTAGCGTTTTTAATCATTTTGTACACTTTTAGCGAAATAAATTGAATTTTTTTATAGAAATAAACGATAGAAAGCTTATCATTTTGAGTTTCGAAAAACGATACGAATAAAAAATTGCATAAACAAAGGTCTATGCTTAGTTCAACTCTAGTTTTGAGTATGTCAAAACTCAAACTGGAAAAAAATTTGATAGTTGTCAAATTTTGCACCCTCTTTGTTTAAGTTTGTTTAAGTTATTTATATATTTTCCTGGAAAATTAATAAAGAGTGTTGCTTTAAGCGCAAACTTCTCTATAAATTGCTAGATTGTATAAATATAATAAAATAGCCTAACCTATAAATACATATGTCAAAAATATGAAAACGATTAGTACAGTAACTTGACATGTTTATTATTTTAAAACCGCTCCGTGGCGAAGTGGTATGTGTGTGACTACTACACCCAAGGTCCCGGGTTCGAATCCCGACACGGTCCGCTTGAAAATGTTAGGCGAGCATTTTTCACAAAAATACACCCTCGTTCGGATGAGAGGTAAAATGGAGGTCCCGTGTGTGAGTGTTGTCACGCACGTTAAAGATTCCTACCTTGCTTGGAACAGCAAGGGTTCGGCAAAATTCCAAATTTTACAGGTAAAAAAAAACTCGCTTCCTGGCCAATGTAGTACCTTGGGTGGAGCATTGGAAAATCACATGTAAGGTCCGATTATGTCAGGCCGCTGCGTGGCGTAGTGGTATGTGTGTGACTACTAAGCTTAAGGTCCCGGGTTTGAATCCCGACACGGTCCGCTTGAAAAATGTTAAGCGACCATTTTCACAACACTACATCCTCGTTCGGAAGAGAAGTAAAATGGAGGTCCCGTATGTGAGTGTAGTCACGCGCGTTAAAGATCCCTACCTTGCTTGGAACAGCAAGGGTTCAGCAAAATTCCAAATTTTCCAGGTAAAAGAATCGCTTCCTGGCCAATGTAGTACCTTCCGGTGGAGCATTGGAAAATCACATGTAAGATCCGATTATGACGGCGTGTGTTCGTGTCGCCGCGTATCAATGTAGTAAGCGTAAGACTACGGATCTCAAGGTCGTGGGTTCGAATCCCGACACGGCCGACTGCTTGAAAAATGGCAGGTAAGCATTTTTTACAAAAATTACGCCCTCGTTCGGATAAGAAGTTAAATGGAGGTCCGTGTGTGAGTGTTGTCACGCACGTTAAAAATTCCTACCTTGCCTGGAACGGCAAGGATTCGGCAAAATTCTAAATTTCCAGGCAACAAAAAACTCGCCTCCTGGCCAATGTAGTACCTTCGGGTGGAGCATTGGAAATGTAAATGCACGGTCCGATTATATCGGAGACTCCGTGGCGTAGTTGGTATGCGTGTGACTACTACGTTCAAGGTCTCAAGTTCGAATCCCGACGCGGTCCGCTTGAAAAATGTTAGGCGCGCATTTTTCAGAAAAATGCGTCCTCGTTCAGATGAGAGGTAAAATGGAGGTCCCGTATATGAGTGTTGCATGCAGGTTAAAGATCCCTACCTTGCTAGAAACAGCAAGGACTCGACAAAATTCAAAATTTTTCAGGTAAAAAAAATTCACTTCCTGACCAATATAGTACCTTCGGGTGGATCATTGGAAAAAAATTCATATGTAGGTCCGATTATGTCATACCCAAGGACCTGGGTCTCCACATGGTCGAAACAATTCTTAGGATTCTCATCATGCTGCTCTTGATTTTCCCCTCAGATGAACACATCAAGGTATGTACAAGTGTCTACTAATATTTCGACTTGGATTATTTTATGAACGCAGACAACCTATTGGCGACGTCAAATAGAATCTGCTTACAATTACAAAACCGCCCGCATGATGCTTCGAAAGCTGTATATATTTTATTTTCTTTTCTGATTGTAATTTGATGGTACGCAATTCATAAACCGATGTTACTAAAAATATTACAGTTTGCAACAACCTTATTAAGTGCATCTTTAATTCCTAGCAATAGGTACGCGTCTAACAAAGTAAATTTATTAATAGTTCTTTAATAGTCAACAACTATACGTTGGTTTTTTTGTTTGAAACAACTAAAACTTAGACTTTTCAAAGGGATTTTCTAAGTTCGAGTACATCATCGTCCAGTAAGTTTACTACTTCACCTTTGACAAACTTGTAGTCATCGATAGAACGTCGGCTCGAGTTGATTGCAGCTGGTTTACATTCAGCTTTTGGGTTAACAAATAAAGAAGCAGATGCTACCATACATACGACTACGGGGACTTTATTTCGTCCAAAAACTAGTTGGACACTTGTGTGTAGTTTAAGAATATCATGTCCTACTATAATGTCAGAACATAGATCTGGTGAAATAGATAGCTTCACATCATCATAAGAGTGATAAAGAAGACAGATGTTCACATTACAATTTTAAAGGTCATAGTTGTTGATGTCATAGATACAGACTCAGTACAAGGAAAAACTGATAAACTCAATTTAGAGGCAGTTTTTTTCTTTATGAAACTTAATGAGCAGGCAGAGACTTTCAATTCACTACTTTCATAATGTAAACTGATGGCCGACAATTTTTGGATCATAGAGTATCGGCACACTTTAGCAAAATGACCTAGAATTCCACAAGATTTGCAACATAAATTTTTTTCTGGACAGTGCCACAGTTTTATTATTTTAAGCGTACTAATCAAACGATTGCATTGCCAAGATTAAAAATGACCTACGGTGCGGCGGTAATATAGCAGCTTTAACTAATTAAAGCGAATTTAATCACAATTATTGCACGTGACACTCGGAGGTAATGTACTTAAAAGAAAATTAAAGTTTTTACGCTTACTAGATGGAAAGGCTAAAAACTGTTTTGCCGACGGTTAACTTGGCTATCACCCCAAGGGAGAGTTGGAGATAGATGTGGGCTAAAATTTTCATAGTTAAATTGAAAACAATTTAAATTTAAGTTGGAAGCCTGTGAATCTAGCAAGTATTAATCAAAAAGAATTATTTCAAAGTAGATACAGAAAACTCATTCGTAGTTGATGATTCTAAATATTTCTACTTAAATTCTTGGATAGGTAGTCAGACCTCTTTAACATAGAAGAAATTACCAAAGTGATAATACTTATATCCCATAGCAATTAATTTGAATCAAATAACAGCGATTGTTAACAAATAAATTATATTACAAACTTTTTAGTTTAAAAACTTGAACAAAATCTCGTTACATAAACGTCATGTTCGTTAATGATTGTCAGATCTGCCAGTCATATACAAATTTAACTAGAAACTGGAATTTTTAGCAATATTAATGTAAATCTTATTTCGTAACTCGTATAGCATAAACTTCGCGTAAGTAAAAGCTTCAAATATAACAAAATTTAACGAAAGAGGTTTTCTACAAAAAAAATATAGGTATTTAGAAATGAAAAGTTTATAAAATTAAGGGAGATTACAACATTTTAACAGATTTTATGAACTGAAACAGTGGAAATTTTTAAGGCTGGTAATTGATCATATGTGAAGAAGGGAGTCGTTAAAAAAATCCGGTTTAGGATTTGGCAAAAGTAAAAAATACCCTTAACCTAAAGATGTTTCATTAGCAGGAAGCAGTTTCTTGACCTGTGAGCTTTTACAAACTCGAGATTTTTTGTTGACCTGTAGGTTTTGCAAGGACGAGGGTTTTGTTGATCTGTGAGTTTTGCACATCGTCATCCATCGCGCTTAGCTTGAAGATTAACGTGGAAGTTTAGCCTTACAATTTAATTAAACTAGGAAATTATAGGCCGTTTGTTGTTTTCCATATGGGACCAAAGATTTATTAAGAATTCAAAAACTTATATTGGTTTGCAAATAAATAATTTTTATCGATTTTTTTAAATTTTTTTAACTTGCCTTCGTTCAACTTTGTTATACTGTAAGGAAGTTTTGTTAAACACAAAAAGTTTTTACAACAGTTACTTCTAGGCTGTTTCGAATAACCGTAAAAGAAGCACTTTCCATCACGATCAGTTACAATAGTTCTAGACTTATTATCAATTTGCTGTTTAACACTATTAATTTTATGTGGAACCGTATTTAAAGAAGTTATCGAGTCAAAACTTAAGGCTTGTTTTTGTGCAAGTTCAGAAGAACAGACTACCTCATAAGCATCGTCTAAAGTCAACTTGACTTTTTCAAAAGACGTTGGCGGACGATAGGTGACTGGAGTACATTAATAAAAGCATTCGTCATAAAATCATCTGTGCTCTACTCAGCAGCAACAACTTTAAAATGTCAGTTTTTGCTTGATAGCTTTAACGCTTGCAAGTACTGATCGACACAGTTTTATTAGACATTTGTTTTCGTGTAGATAATACATAAAAATCTCGTATACTGTTTTGATACAAACGTTTTTGAGTACGGTTATAGCATAATTGTAAGTCTCACAGTTACCAATGTACTTGCAGATATCTGGTGACACACAGTGTACGGGTCAATGAGTGACTCATACTAATTAATTTAGTATAAAAATCACTTACATTTTCCACCATTACTTGTCTGAGGGAACTGTATTCCAATAATACCATTACACATAAGGCGGCCCTTCACGTTCTAAAATTGATCCCAATAATTGACACTACCGCACCAAACCACTGTTAATGTTAAAGTTCCGACTTTATCGACCATACGAGCAAGTCGGCAGACACGTGCGATCAGTTCCAAAGTTTGTTTACAACGGCCCATTTTACAAGGAAAACAGGTGAAGGTAGAAATTAGGATTGATATGAATAATGCATTTGTGAATGCGCTTAACACACAGTTTACAAATATCTTTAATTTTTGGTTATCCATCCGAGCGGAATTTAGAGAGGAAATAAAATTCAAAAATATTCTCTTCAAATGAGTCAACTTTGTGAACGCAGTAGTAACTCTTAGATCCGAATTAAATCTCTAGGGGTCTTAAAACTACCTTTGGGAAGGTTTTATTAAACTAAAATTACAGAGTAAAAAACTAGGAATGTCAATAATAAACAAGCAGTAATTAGACAATGTGATGACGAACTAGTATTAATACGTCACGACAATGATAAACTAGATTTATACGGTAGCGTTTTGGTCATGTGACTGTAAAAAATTAATACATTAACGGTTTGCATTTATTGATTCGGCAAGTATTTAAGTGGTGAAGGATCTTGGTAGCCATCAGGTTGCTTAACTTCCTTCGCATACAATTGAATATCGGTAAAACGGGGTATATTTTTAGAGAACAATAGAAGAGGAAAAGTGCAAAAAAGTATTACAGAAAACTTAGCACAAGACCGTGCTGTATTTAATAAGAAGGAGCAGCTACCATGTTTAAAGACAATAGGCATAGAAACAAGGAAGGGCCGCTAACAGCATATGCGTGGAGTACAGCACTGTGTGTGTAAAACGTGAACAGTAGGAGAAGAGGACAGCAAAAACAGAAGCATTGAAATGTGGTGCTACCGACGTATAATGAAGATATCATGGACAGACAAAAATAAAAACAAAGCAGTACTAGAAATGGTAAGCGAAGATAGAAATGTATGGAAAGGGTAAAAATAAGAGAGATATGATGATAGGACGCATACAAAGGCATGAGGAAATAGGGCGGCATATATTAGAATCAGAGAATGAAAAGGAGAGGTATATGTAGACCTAGATTAGACTATTACACACAGATAGTGAAAGATGTGGGCTGGAAATTTCAGGGAAATGTGTAGCTGAAAATAGAAAATATTGGAAGTGGGCGTCCAACCAGTTCTACGACTAAAGAAGTAATATGATGATGTTGCATTTCTTTCAAAATAATCCATTTTGTTACGTGAGTACACTTGTCCTTTAAAATATCTACAGTGCCCTGTTATCACTAAAAACTCTCAATAATTTACTTTCACACGGCCTAGAAGAATAGAATTTTTGAAAAATATTTCTTAAGAAGTAGTGAAAAAAACTTAAAATAAATGGGTTAGCATATATCCACTATCGGAGCGTTACTAAAACTTAGTGAATTATACATAAAGTTGTTTAATGTAAAGTATGATAAAAAAAATTTATCGATGTGCTTCAACAGTCGTACTGATAAAAAACTGACTCACATACATACTTCCGAAAAATAGCTATTTATTATACAAGGGAAATAAGTACAAGATTTAGCTCGAGGTGTGTCTCCCGTCACCCGACGCGTAGCGGATGGAGACAAAACACCGAGAGTTAAAATCTTACATTTTTACCCGTATATAATTAGTTATTTATTATACAAGGGAAAAAAGTACTAGATTTTAGCTCGAGGTGTGTGTTTGTCTCCCGACGCGAAGCGGAGGGAGACAAAACACCGAGAGCTAAAATCTTACATTTTTACCCGCGTATAATACACTATTTTTTCTGTGACTGGCAAAACAATGATTTAATATTTAAAAAAATATTACCAATTATATTAAAGTCAAAAAATCAATCTATGTCAAATTTGAAGTTTCAAACAGGTAGGCTGATGTACTTATAGGGACAGTTAGATCTGCGTTGCTAAGGAAACCTTTAAAGTAATCAAATATCTGTCAATTTAATTTTGCAGTGGTTACAAAAATTGCGAACTTAAGTTGTTTATATCGATTGTTTTGAATATTCAAAATTCAAAAATGGACAGTACTGATTCAGAAGTTTCTCTTACTCCACCGGAATTGGTAGAGGCAGCGAAAGTAGCATCAATAAAATTATTGCCAGCTAAATCACGAAAAATTTACGAAACTGCGTATTCAAGATTCATGGAATGGAAGGCGAAAAGACATGTAGTTCTTACTCGGAGACGGTGTTATTGGTTTATTTTTCGGAACTAGCGCAACAACAAAAGCCATCAACAGTGTGGTCGAATTATTCAATGATAAAAGTATGTTACAAGTCAATAATAACGTAGACATTTCAAAATATTGCAAACTAATTACGTTTCTGAAACAAAATGGGAAAGGTTACATGCCCAAAAATCTGCAATATTTACGAGTACACATATTAGTGATTTTTAAATAATGCTCCTGATGAAGTTTATTTATTGGTCAAGGTTGTTGTTGTATTTGGGATTGCAGGAGCCTGTCGAATATGTGAAATTAGCCAGGTAACATTAGATGATATTGAAGACGTGGGAACGTCATTAATTGTGAAACTTAAGCAAACAAAGAATGATGTAAATAGGAGATTTATAGTTACTGAAGAATATATTAAATTTTACAGAATGTACATGGCACTTCGTCCAGCAGCAAAGGATCGCCGCCTGTTTTATGCATATCGCAATGGGAAATGCGTCAATCAAGTTGTGGGTAGAAATCAGTTTTATAAGGTACCTGAAATAGTAGCCAATTTTCTTCGACTTAAAATGCTAAGTCATATACAGGTCATGCATTTCGAAGATCGTCTGCTACACTTTAGTTGAATCTGGGGAGACTTGATGACACTAAAGAAACATGGTGGTTGGAAGTCATCAATGGTCGCTGAAGGGTATGTTGATGAATCGATAGTGCACAAGACAGAAATAGCTAAGAAACTGTTTAGTTTGTGTGGCAGTGCATCAGCTGAAACAGAATCCAATTTGCGAACAAGTACATCAACGGCAGTTGTGTCAGTGGCACAAAATATTATTTCAAATCAAGAAAATTCCACTGTAGCAGACATTCCTAATTGTTCAAAAACATGTCTTTCAGGCAATGTACATTTAATAACTGTACTTTTAACATTAAGGAAACGTAACTTATACATAATAAAATATTCTAAAATTAAATATCTTCGTGTTCTTACTTATTTGCACTTACCAGGGAAAAAAGTACTCATTTTTTTCCCGGGGAAAAAAGTAATTTTATATAAAGTGACATTTTGTTACCTGTCAAGAAATATTAAATGTCACATTTTTTTCCCGTCGCAGAAAAAACATTATTTTTTCTGTGACAGGCAAAACGATGATTTAATATTGAAAAAAATTGCAATATATTAATGTCACAAAATCAATCGATGTCAAATTTGAAATTTCAAACAAGTAGGATGTTGTACTTATAGGGACAGTTAGATTTGCGTTGGTAAGGAAACCTTTAAAGTAATCAAATATCTGTCAATTTAATTCTGTCAGTGGTTACTTATTTGCACATACCCGGGAAAAAAGTACTCATTTTTTCCCGGGCTAAAAAATAAATTCATAAAAAAGTGACATTTTTTTACCTGTCAAGAAACATTAAATGTCAAATTTTTTCCCGTCACAGAAAAAAGTCGTTTAATTCGACTACGATATCGTATATCCTAAAGTTTCAAAATCTTAAAGTTAATGTAATTGCTATGTTTGCTTCCCTACACATAAATTATGCTGATATAGAAATACAATGTTGCGATTTTTAATTACTTACGTTGTATATATCGCCAGTGAATTTAGTATAACCATTTAAAAATTCTTGATCAAGTTCTAGTGCTTCGCCAAAAACCTTTGTTATTATTCCAATCAATACCAGCATTGTATGTAACTTCATGTCGAAATTTTCCAATTAAAAGCAGTCAATTGTTCTAAAACCTCTGATGTACTAAGTATGAACAGTAGATTTTTGGAGTTTCGTTTTAAGGTTGCAAATGAGAATGCTCGTTCTCACAACACAATAATATGAACTCTGTGATAACATCACCTTCACAGCTATTATACAAAGATGTATTCCTTGCATAATTACAAGGTTATCTATTATTCTATTTCTATTATCTCTAAAACTGATGGCCATATTCTTAGCTACGACAAAGTGCAATAGTTTTCACAGAAATAAACAGTATGTAATAAAAATGTATTGCCAAGTTTTATAGTCCATTGAACAAACAACATTCATGCTAAAATACCAGTCGTTACTCTGTTAAGGGAAATAATATTTATTTATTTCTATAAATACACCATTTACATCCATTTACTCAGGAGAATCTAATTGGCCATTGTTTTCTACAGGGCCGGCCCTAAGCGATAAGAAACGGAGGCAAAAGTTAGAAGCCGTAAGACCGTCTGACCTAGAGCGCAAAAAAAAACGAACGCAACCCACAAGTAGTTATTGTATACCAAGGCTGCGAAATTGCCCAAATTGTAGCCATCACTGAGATACATAATCCTGCCGAAGAATTTTACAGTATCACTTATCATTTCATCATTAGGTTCCGTTTTGGTGAGCGTGACTCACCTTGTATATTGTAATAGCCACGCGACTGTAAGGAACCATAATATGAACTGTAATTGGAGTTTGTGGCAATAGACCAAATAAGATATCGCAATAAAAGTAAAGATGAATTTAAGAACAGTATGGATATATCGAATACGAAGATGCATATGCACTCAAATTTTAATTTAAAGTCTTGTGTAATTACTTCTGCCATCTCAAAACCTAACAAATAATTTTAAAACGTATTAGTCACTTGTCAACTATTTATCAAGGTTACCTTATATAACTAGTAACAAATAAAAACCAGCACAATGGAACCTAGTTGGTAAGCGTCACTGGAGATGGTATCTTGAAAATCCATTATACATTCCATATACTATTGCGCATTTGATATGGTAAATTAAATAAAGACTTTAATCTGTACTATTAAATCGGTGAGTCACAAAATTTTGCTTTGAAATAGCTATGTATGTCAATACTATTTTTAAATTACAATTTCTTCTAAATATTTATAGAATAGAATTTTGTTACGGATGAAAGAAATGCTAGACTGTGAAATTTTGAAATTGTTCAGAAGGGGCGAGAATCTCGTAACAAATTAAGTGTGCACAATTGGCTACATTGGAGCGGAAGTGAATCCCTATATAAATAAATTAATAATTTACACAATATAAAGGGGAAGTTAAAACTATTAATCTACGTGGCCATAAACACTTAATCTGAAAAGCCTTTTCTTTGGTACTGTATTAATTGATGGACGCCAACTCGCCGTGTCTGGAGTACGATCCTCTGGAAGACCAGTTTCTCTAAAGGAACCTAATTATGTCGACCTCCTGGTAGAATAGAGTTCTTTTTAAAATCAATATATATTTTAAGTAAAGAAAACGCTTTCGTCTTACTGCATCATCAAATTCTATTTCACCTCAATAGTCTTAACATTTTTCGGTAAATAAATACAAACAACTTTACATTTCACAAACGGACACAGCTACTTCCTAAAATAAACTTATCTTCGATCAGTCTAGTATTAGAATAGCCGATGACATTTATTTGATTAGATCGTCAAAAGTTCTATTTAAATTTCAGTTCGTTTTCATAATAACATTAACCTTACACCATACAACTTCGGCGAACGTTCCTTACTTTCATCAATGTCTATCTTAATTGGCTCAATTCCGAAATGGCACAAAGAAACGTAAAAATATATATTGTTAATAAACTTACAGCTGAATGCCAGTCTAGATACAGATTTTCATTGGCACCGGTTTGGATTCATTTTGCGACGAGTGATTAATTTCTAACTTATGTTGGTTTGGAACCAACCTATCCAATTTTCAACCTATGTTACCGGATCGTTGTCGAGTTTATTCGCGTTGGCTAATTTCAGAACCCAATCGATTTCCGCGACTGCCCCATTAACGATTACCTATACATAGCGTCATGTATACCTAGCTAGAGTGTATTCATTCAGTTCTGATAATTATATAAAGCTTATGTTTGTGTGTAAGTTATCCGGTAATATAATTTATGTTTATCGAATTTTGAATCCACAGCTAGTAATTTTGCTCTTTAGAAGTGATAGTATTCGATACCTTTGAGACTTGGGGTTTCATGTTCTCTTGGCTAAGAATCAAATCCCTGACGCCTCAAATTTATCCCTTGGTAGATCCCTTCGGGTTCTTACGGATCTACTTGCAGATTCAAGGTTCACCCCCTGCGAATTGTCTCTAGTAGCCGAAGTGCTTTTTGTCACCGTATCGCCTAAAGAACCCTCTCTTGTCGACTCGTATAAATTTACTGTGGTAATATCAATATTCACGAATTTCGGAATTATTTTCGTTAGTTTACCTGCATTAATAAAATCCATTAATTTACTATAGCACATCTTATGCTAAATTAACCTTAAACTAGATTTAATCTTATTTACTGTTAAAACAAAACAATTTACGATGAAAGTTTAAAATGGTGTCAATTTTGTTTAATACTCATTCTGACTCTTTTTTCATAAGCAAATGTATCACTAATACGTAATTTCATAGCTTCAGTGGCGGTATTTGGAATATAATACACTGGGCATTATACATATTCCCAGAAAAGGAGATCTATTGTTACTAATTCAGGTGATCTAAGAGGCCAATTGATAATACCTGTCCTACCAATTCACTTTTCAGAAAATTTGCCACTGTAATATTACATTACATTGCAGGCAAGATGTGCTGGAGCGCTGTCTAGCTACAGCCTCATAATTCTTCTAATATTTAGAGGAACATTTTTTAAAAGAATTCAGAAACACCTTCGAAGAAATCTTAAAGATTTTCTTCCACTTAAATGGCCATCTAAAGGAATAGGATTCTACTACATGGTCTCATAATAATCCTCCATAGAGGTTCAGAGACCATCAGCTTCGTCGATCTATCTTTCAAAATTCGTGTTTGTTGTTGGTACTGTAGTATTGAAGGTTATGCCTATTTACTAAGCCATTACTTTTGAAATGTAGATTCGTCGGTGAACACTATTTTGTCAAAAAAGCGTTCATCGTCTCTAGTTCTTCTAGAAACAACAAACAAAGTTCTACTTTACGCTTGAAAATGATCCGATACAAATTTTTGCATCTGAATATGTTATGGATAGTAGCGACGATTTTTAGAAATTCTACTTACACTGTTTCTATATCTAATTGCTTGGAAAAATTCTAGTGCTTGTTTTGGGGGTTTTAATCACACATTGAAGAAATACTAATTCGGTATCTTCATCTTCGGTTATGGGTTTTAATAATTTTCGTTTAGTGAAAGCAACACTACCGGATTCACTTTACTATATTAGCAGTCTTACAAAACTTCTTTACAAGGATGAACCTTCAAGAGAAACTAGTGTAGGTCCTTGATGTTGGCCAAAAGTTTTGAAGGCATTCCCTAAATATTAAAATCATATTCATTCGGTCTACAACTTTCATATTAAATGACTAAATGACAATGTCAATACACATAAATGTTTTTGTGCATTGGTCTGACAGTCAACAAGTTTTAGTCTATTCCAAGGCTCACTGGAGAAAACAAAATGTGCTATATTAAATTAACAAATTTTACTGATTCAGGTGAAGTAATGCATATAATTTCGAAATTAGTGAATATTGGTATAGAGAACCTTATGTCATTTTCAAAAAAAACTTTTTTATATATTATAACAAGAAAATATATAGTTTCGAAGTAAAACAGTAACTAAGCAAAATATTTTATAGTTTTTACAATCCTAATTACAAACACCCTGTATACCACATGAATATTTTAGTATATGAGCATAAAGCCCCAACTACTGCAGATAGCTCACGGACAAAAATATATCTAAAATTTACGTAATTAAGTGTAATTAATTTTTTCATCAACACTACATTTTTAAAGAAAGTCGAATAAATCGAAAACTATCAATAACAAGTATAGAGAACCTTGAATAAACTTACATTATATTTGAAGGTAAGTTTATCAAGGTTCTATACTTGTTATAGATAGTTTTCGATTTCAAAAATAAAATAAAACGTGGGATGTTGCATTAAAAAATATAAAACTTTATATTCTTGCTCGAGTTTAGAACATTTTGTATATGTCTAACAAATTTCAAATTGTAACCACCACTGATCTACATAATGTAGCAGAACAAATTTTCAATGTCACTTATCGTTTTGTTGAGCGTGACTTACCCTGTATAATCAAGGCAAACTGTTACGCTTGTTAACACGTGCGAATGCGTACGTAATTACGTAATTAAGTGGAATTAATTTTGCTTAAAACCATTGCATTTTCAAAAAAGTTTCATAAATTAAAAACTACCAATAATAAGTAGAGGGAACCTTGAATATTATTTTGCAAGATAGATTTTTAAACAAAATAAAATTCAGTATGTTCCATTAAAAAATATATAGCTTTATATTGTAGTTCGAATTTGGGACACCCTGTGTATGTCGATCTAATTCAAATTGTAGCCACTACTGAGCTACATAACCTTGCCGAAGAATTTTTCAGTATCACTCATCGTTTCGTCTTTAGGTTACGTTTCGGTGAGCGTGACTCACCTTGTATATTGTAATAGCCACGCGACTGTAAGCGACCATAATATGAACTGTAATTGGGGTTTGTGGCAATAGACCAAATAAGATATCGCAATAAAAGTAAGGATGAATTTAAGAACAGTATGGATATATCAAATACGAAGATGCATATGCACTCAAATTTTAATTTAAAGTCTTGTGTAATTACTTCTGCCATATCAAAACCTAACAAATAATTTCAAAACGTATTAGTCACTTGTCAACTATTTATCAAGGTTACCTTATATAACTAGTAACAAATAAAAACCAGCACAATGGAACCTAGTTGGTAAGCGTCACTGGAGATGGTATCTTGAAAATCCATTATACATTCCATATACTATTGCGCATTTGATATGGTAAATTAAATAAAGACTTTAATCTGTATTATTAAATCGGTTAGTCACAAAATTTGGTTTTGAAATAGCTATGTATGTCAATACTATTTTTAAATTGCAATTTCTTCCAAATTTTATAGAATAGAATTTTGTTACGGATGAAAGAAATGCTAGACTGAAATTTTGAAATTGTTCAGAAGGAGCGAGAATCTCGTAACAAATTAAATGTGCACAATTGGCTACATTGGAGCGGAAGTGAATCCCTATATAAATAAATTAATAATTTACACAAAATAAAGGGGAAGTTAAAACTATTAATCTACGTGGCCATAAACACTTAATCTGAAAAGCCTTTTTTTTAGTACTGTATTAATTGATGGACGCCAACTCGCCGTGTCTGGAGTACGATCCTCTGGAAGACCAGTTTTTCTAAAGGAACTTAATTATGTCGACCTCCTGGTGGAATAGAGTTCTTTATAAAATCAATCTATATTTTAAGCAAAGAAAACACTTTCGTGCGTCATCAAATTCTATTTCACCCAATAGTCATAACATTATTTGGTAAATAAATACAAACAACTATACATTTCACAAACGTACACAGCTTCTTCCTAAAATAAACTCATCTTCGATCAGCATGGCAATGGAATGGCCTGTGACATTTATTTGATTAGAATGTCAAAAATTCTATTTAAATTTCAGTTTGTTTTCATAATAACATTAACCTTACACTATACAATTTTGGTGGACGTTGCTTACTTTCATCAATGTCTATCTTAACTGGCGTAATCCCGAAATGACACAAACAAACATAAAAATATATATAGTTAATAAACTTACAGCTGAATACCAGTCAAGAAACAGATTTTTATTGGGACAAGT
Organism: Platerodrilus igneus; assembly: GCA_036346225.1. NCBI lineage: Eukaryota > Metazoa > Arthropoda > Insecta > Coleoptera > Lycidae > Platerodrilus > Platerodrilus igneus. Next base: position 3,250,112 of record JARFIW010000202.1, read on the forward strand.
TTGGGTTTATTTTTTGACGAGTGATTGATTTCTAACTTATGTTGTCCAATTTTGAACCTGTTACAGGATCGTTGTCGAGTTGATCCGCGAATATTCTCACGTTTAACTCACGTTGGCTAATTTCAGAACCCAATCGATTTCCGCAACTACCCCATTAACGATTACCTTGGCATATGTTCTAGTCACCGGCTGATCAGTAATTAATTCCTTGTTTTGGTACATTGTCTAGCTCTTGTTCGGTTCTACACTTTCTATGCCTTCTTGGGGTAGGTTATTGTATTACGGTAATTTATGTCGAGTTACGTTAGATCACGTAATAAATACATAAATCGCTGTGGTTTGATATGTGATTATAGTTATCCCGTGTTTTCAGAAATTTGTAAATTGTTGCAATGAAAACATTTTACATTGTATGTTATTATTGTTTATAATATTTTTTCCTGAATTTCACTTAGGTCATCGGCGGTATTTAGGTAATATAATTATATTGTAACAATATTCATATTATTTTATCTGGTTACAATATAACCGTAGCGACATTTGTTTCCCAAATTTAATTATTTCTACTGAAAAGTATAAAACAAAGTTTTTCTGAGTATCAAGCCAATTATATAAAAACATTGAAACTGACAATCCCACTGTTATTCAATCATTAATTATTCTATAAGCTTTTGGTCGATAAAGTACGCTTTGCTGCAAAAATTTACTATTCCAATTAATTTGCTAACCCAAGCTATCTACGATAACTACGCATACTTGCATCTTTGTATTCAAATTCGTAATGCGAGTTACGTATCCCCCAATCCAAATATGTACAATTAAATGAAAGATTATTAGAAAATTATTAAGAAACTTAAGTTAAATGCAATATTATAATTCAAGGATAAATAAGAAATGTTATTGAAAGTTCACAAGCTAGTTGTGAAAACGGATGTAAATACATTGTATTGAAAACGTAAGGGATACTGCAGGTGCAGGTTACAGACGGTTAGGAAACCGCGATTACTTAGAAATTAAGATTGTTACATTGTATAATAAATAGAATAAAGAAATACGCATACATGAGCCCTGTAAGTTCCCATAGACACATGAGGGGCAGGAACAACATAAATACCCCGGGAGCCCCAGATCAGTCAGTCAGCCTTAAGTCTCTCGCAAACGCGAGTTATGTATCCCCCAATTATATATATATATATATATATATGTATATATTGAATATATTGAATCTAATAGGAATTATTAGAAATTGTTAAATAAAGTATAAGTTCATTGCAACAATGTAATACAAGGCTAACCCAGAGAAGTTATCAACAGTTCATGAGAACGGATATGCAACTTTGCATCCGAGAGGGCAGTGATACTGCAGCTGGCAGGTCACAGGCGGTTAACATACCGCAATTACTTAGAAATAAGATTGTTAAATGTAATAAAGTGTACAATTAAAAGAAAAGCAGACATGAGATTTGCAAGTTCCAACAGCCGTGTGAGGGGCAGGTTATTATAAAAAGCCCGGAAGCTCAAGGCCCGGCAGTCAGTCTTCGAACTCTATACTTCGTTGTTCAAGCTACTCACCTTATTACAATTAATTAAATGTTTTTGAATTAAAGTTATTTTACAAGTTATTCAAAATTCCATGTTAATTTCCGTTTTAAGTTAAAATAAAATTGTTAAGAGTTTGGAATTGTTTTTAAAAACACCGCTCTAAAGACCCGAACCTTAACTGGCGCAGTCGGTAGAATGTCAAAAGCGCACTAAAAATCCAAAAATCGGAAGATGGGTGACTAAAAATTTTAATTCGCAATTTTGACAGAACCCAAACCAGGTTGGAGGAAGTACAAGAATCGACCAAATCTAGCAACAAACCAACGTGGACAAGATACAGCATCGATCGAGCCCACAAAAGAAACAGATGAAGAAATTAATGTAAGTTCATTCCTTTAAAACCAATTGATCTCACAAACTATAATTGATGTATGCTAGTTTTATTATTTTTTTATTTGATTACCATTTATTATAATTTTATGAATGTTATTTTAAGCCAATATTTTTTTGAAAGTAGTTTACAAAGAAATTATTTTCAAAACGAGACATTATATTGAGAAAATTTTATGAGACTTGAATGTTTAAAGAGACTTTCTTTAAAAGTAAAACAGATTGTCTTTTAATAGCAAAAGAGGCTTGATGTTTAAGAGATTCTTATTACACTTACTAGAACAAACCCAAAAATAAACCAAAAATAACTGTCGCACATCCATTAATACCGAAATACGAAAAATTAACTAGCGCGATACGAAACGCACGGTTAATCCGATAAACTAAAAAGACAGAACGTAAATTAACTCCAACACCAAAGCTAAACGTAAATTTTGAAACAAGCAATTACGGAAAAATTATTTAAAACATTGACCTCTAACATACTTTAATTACAGCAAAACACTCTGCAAATAACCCGAACTATTAAACCATTGTAACTTAAACGCAATCCGCACCTAAGCTAAAGTTCGCAAAGGAAGCATCATTTATTACAAACTTAAAAACATCAGAGAAATTGCTATTTGAAACAATTAACTTTCAGAACCTTTATATAGAATAACGCAACGCATTTTGCATCAAGATCTACAAGTAATTAAATCCATCACGAAGTAGAAAAGCGCATAAAATTACAACCGACATTAAAACTACTCAACATTTATAAATAAATTGCATTACGAAAAGGTAATTATTCTAGTACAAATACTGAATAACGCTAAACGTTTATCATACAAAGCTATAATTAAAACCCTAATCATAGAAACTTAAAACCTACATTACGGGAGATTCAATTACAAACGTGCATTATAATTGAATACAGAGATATCTAAAAATAATTAGACGCAACATTTATGCAAGCAATTAGCGAGTAAAAAAGCGAATTATTTAATTCCCACAAACTGAAAACTAACACCGTGAATAAGTATTAATTACTTAACAAGTATAATCGCATGTTATACGGCACGTACGCGATTAAATAACCAAGACTACATCTTCTAGTGATTAACGTTACCAAGATAAACTGTAACAAGTAATTAACCTGCAAGTTATATTTAGAATACAAGGATACAAGACAGACAAACTATACGTTTATACAACTTAATTAAAACCCACGGAAAAAGATCTAATTACAAATTAACAGAACTGAACTAACACAAAGCGATGTAAATACCGTGAGAACAAATCTATCCACTGCAGATTCTTTCAGCAAGCAGAACTCAAGACAAATTAACGCCGCAAATAGAAACAGGCAAATTCAAGGCTACAGTAATTAAACCAACATTATCAAGTATAAATCTCACAGATTTATTACCACACTGTGTAACTAAGTACAAATAACAGCAATTACGATTCTAAAAATAACCCGACGCAGTCTAAACTGAAAATTAACAAATCCAAACCCAATTTAACGATGCAAATAGCAAAATTAAAATCAATTTTAACAAAATTCGAATTTACCCAATCTAAACGGAAAATTAATAAATCCAAACTAAAAATAACGATACGAATAGCAAAAACAAACTCAATTTTTACAAAATTTGAAATTACACTACCTAAACGAAAAATTAATAAATCCAAAGTAAAATTAACGATACAAACAGCGAAATAAACCTCAGTTAAAAAAAAATAATAATAATTTTTTTTGAAATTACTCAAAAGCGAAAGCAACCCTTAACCAAAATGAGTAGCGCTGACATGAAACTTTATTTAGAAACAATACAGATCTTTGACGGCACCCAAGCTCACTTTGTGAATTTTATTGGAGCATCCGAAATGTTCTTGAAAACCTTCTACAAACCAGGAGATAACGAAAGAAATTCATTGCTTATACGCTTGGTAATAAAACTAACCAGAATGGCACTAACCTTAATTGCCAGTAGAGACGATCTACAGGAATGGCAAGAATTTAAACAAATATTAATCGCATATTTTGGAGACCAACGCAACATAAAATGCCTGGTACGAGACCTAATAAACCTCAGAATGGAACACAACCAATCCCCCTACCAATTCGGAATGAAATGCCAAGACGTGAGAAGTTTAATCCTAACAAAATTAAAAATCGAAGAGCCCGATCAAAACGTTCGACATTTAAAAACAAAAATGTATGACGAAATGGCACTGCACACATACATAAACGCTTTACCAGAACGATTATCAGACAAGATCAGATTCCAACGTCCCCAAAATCTAAAAGAAGCCATGAACCTAGTAATAGAAGAAGAAAATGTAATGTATTACCGCAACGGACTATACAACCCCAACGCAAATAAAAGTTACTCACCAATAAAAACTATACAAGCCACAAGACAAACAATCCCTCAACAAAAGTTCACACCCTTTAACAGACAAACAAGTCAACCGCGAATTAATAACCCAAGTTGTAACAATACGAATTTTAATAATTAATATAAACATATTTCAAAACCAACGTTTAACCCAACTTTTACGAAACCCGCATTCCAGCCAAGATTTAATCCAAACCTAAACCAACAAAAACCAGCATTTAACGCGAACCCCAGTAGAAATACACCGATAAATAATAATCATAACAACCCTAATAGTTATTAAAAACTAACACCAATGGATACCTTATCTGGTAACACCAGACAAAATACCTAGATAACACATATCCGACAAAACCCTCATCAGAAACGCAATTTTACATTGGAAGAACTATTTCACCAAGAAGTAAAAAAATTTGACACTGACCAGAATAATCACATTCAGACAAGTACAAACGATGAATCAAACTATGCAGAAACCTATGAACGCGACGAACAATACAAAACTTACGAGAAGGACGACGAAGAAAACTCGTACTCTAATTTTCAGATGGACCAATTCATAACCGACCAAACTTAATAAACTTAAATAACATAAATCACTTAGTACTACCATACATAGAAATACCCCACGCCGAATTTAAACTATTAATCGATACCGGATCCTCAAAAACATTAATTAACCACAGAACCGTGAAGAAACATTATTTAGATTATGTAGAAAGAGAACCATTTAAAATTAAAACAGCCCATCAAACAACACTACACTAATTCGTAGCTAATATACCCTTACCGAGAACATTTAATGTTAAAATAAAACACAAAATTTTGTATTTTCGAATTTAACGACAAATACGACGGCTTAATCAGAATGGACCTTCTAAGAAAATTAAGAGCCAACATTGACATTAAAAACCTTTTATTAAGGACGAAATACGGAAAAATCCCCATTAACTTTCAAAACACACAAATCGAACAAAAATACACAATAGAACCCCGAACGGAAAGAAAAATAAAAATTCCAGTAAAATCTAACAAAAAGGTAGGAATAATAAATCATATGACATTTCAACAAGGAGTAGAAACCCCAACTGCCTTGGTGCAAATAAAAGATAATTATGCCACTACAACGATATTAAATTCAAACGACTATCCCGCAGAATTATTATTGACAGACCCAATTAACGTAGAAGAATTAAATTTTAACGAAATGGAAATAGACGAAAATTTAGAAAACGATTACAACCCAATATAACATGACAAAATGTTAAGAGAAAATTTAACTAACATCCACCTTAACACCGACATCAATCAAGAAGAGCAAAGAGCAATTAAAAATTTATGTTTTGAATACCGCGACATATTCCATTGCGATGAAATACCCCTAACATTCACCAACACAGTGAAGCATAATATCGAGCTAACTGACAATAAGCCAATCTTTACACAAGCATATAGACTACCTCATGCAAGCCAAGAAGAGGCTGACAGACAAGTAGCAGACTTATTAGAACAAGACATAATCCAGCACTCCAACTCACCATGGAGCAGCCCCGTGTTAATAGTACCTAAGAAATTAGACGCAACCGGAAAGAGAAAGTACAGAATGGTAATAGACTATATAAAGTTGAAAGAAAAAACGGTAGATGACAAATACCCACTACCAAATATAACCGAAATTTTAGACAAATTAGGCAAATGCCAATATTTTTCAACATTAGACCTAGCATCAGGATACCATCAGGTAGAGATGGAAGAAAAAGATATATCAAAAACAGTCTTCAGCACACCTAGAGGACATTACGACTACAAACGAATGCCATTTGGATTAAAGAACGCACCCGCTACTTTCCAGAGAGTCATGGACAATATACTACGAGGAATACACAATGAAAAATGCCTTGTATACCTTGACGACATCATAGTTTATTCCACATCATTGGTAGAACACATAGAAAGATTGAGAGAAGTATTTGAAAGACTAAGACAAGCACATTTCAAAGTACAATTGAACAAAAGTGAATTTTTACAAAAGGAAGTATCATTTTTAGGACATATAATAACACCCCAAGGAGTAATGCCAAATCCCGACAAAACAAATGCAGTTTTAAATTACCCCTTACCAAAAACAACCAAAGAAATTAATGGATTTCTAGGACTTAGTGGTTACTACCGCAAATTCATTAAAGGTTACGCTCAGATAACCAAGCTCCTGACAAATTGTTTAAAAAAGGGAAACAAAATTGAACACACCCCATAATTTATTAAAGCCGTCGACAAAATTAAAAACATATTAACGAATCACCCTGTATTAGAATACCCAGACTTTTCAAAACCATTTATACTAACGACAGACGCATCGAATGTAGCATTAGGCGCAGTATTGAGCCAAGGAAAAGTAGCATCCAGAACCCTAAATGAAACCGAACAGAAATAAAGCAATATAGAAAAAGAATTATTAGCCATAATTTGGGCAACAAAATATTTTAGACCTTACTTATACGGAAGAAAATTTTACATATAGACCGATCATAGACTATTAGTATGGCTATGCAAACTTAAAGAACCAAATTCAAAATTACAACGATGGCGAATCAGACTAGAAGAATACGATTACGAAATTATATACAAAAAGGGAATTTATAACAACAACGCAGACGCTTTAAGTAGAATCCAACTCAATGCATCAGAAACGGAATCCATTGTAGGAAACATAGACGAAACAGAAATAAGGGAAGATCCAGACGAGATCGACACGATACATTCGACACAAAACGAAGAACCTAAAAACGCGATTAAAATTTTAAACGAAGCAATCGATATGAAACCCAATCAATTTATAATAACCGAAGTTTTAAATAACCCCAATCCCGTAAAATATATAAAAGTAGATAACAAAAAGATATACCAAATTCAAATAACTAAAGATGACAACAAGGAGCAAATAATTAAAATTCTAAAAGAATATACCCCCGAGAAAAAACGATTTTATTTCTATTTTAACACCGAACATTTATACCAAAGATTTTCAGAATTATACGTTAAATTATTCAATAACTTTGGCCCTGAACTCATCAGATGTACTAGAAAATTAATAACATTAGACGACTCTGACGAAATAAACGATGTAATTAGGAATCAACACGAAGGAAAAACCAACCATCGTGGAATTAACGAAACAATAAAGCAACTTATAAGACGTTATTATTTTAAAGACATGAAAGAATTGACCACAAATTTCATTAACCAATGTGAATTATGTGACAAAGCGAAATACGATAGAAAACCCCCAAAGATACCCTTAATGTTAACCAAAACACCCGACAAACCATTTCAAAAACTGCATGCCGATACTCTAGTAGTAGAAGCGCAAAACTATTTAACAATTGTAGATGCATTCACAAAAATAGGCCAAGCAATACCAATCACATCCAAAAACAGCATTGACGTGACCCAAGGATTTTTACAGTATTTCACATTTTATGGAACACCCGAATCAATAACTCTAGACAATGGTAGCGAATTTAAAAATGAGACAATACAAAACACTTTAGAACTTCACAAAATAAAAATTTATTTCATAACGGAAACCACCCTGAATCAAACGGACTAATTGAACGACTACATTTAACCCTGTTAGAGCAAATTCGATTATTAAGAATAAATTATAAAAAGGAACCTATAACCAATTTAATGTCATACGCACTAATCGCCTATAATAATACAATTCGCTCATCAACAAATTTTACACCCTTAGAATTAACCTTAGGACATTCAGATTCACGAAATCCCTATGACATACACTACAACAAGGAAGTATATCAACAATATGCGAAAGATCACAAAGAAAAACTAAAAATAACTTACGACAAGGTAGAAGATAAATTAGAGAACGATAAGGAACGTATCACCACAACCCGAAATAAAAATACCGACGCAAATAAATTTTCAATAAGACAAACCGTGTATGAGAAAAACTTTCAAAGCAAGCGACATAAAACAGCACCCAGAAATTTAGGACCATTTAAAATTAAGAAAATATCAGATAAAAATATAGCAGTAGTAGACAACGGCAAAATAACAAAGTACATTCATTTGAAAAACCTAAAACACCCTGTAATTTCAGATGGACAATCATCATTCTTACCGTCAACCTCCGCCCAGGTAGAACGGACAACCAAGTAATAATAGAAGATATAAAAAACAACCCCGGTATACTACCAATTAAATTAGGCAGTATGCAAAACACAATCGACTATAGGACATACGCACAAAAATTCGACCTAACAGAATTAAAACAAGAATTTCAAACAATCACAGAAAACTATGACCGACTAAAACAATCAATGGACACAGCAAAATTCGGAAAAGAATACGCAATAGAAATGATGAATTACAACAGTATAATAGAAAGCATTTTAAGAAACATAGAAGATAAACTTAATAGACTAATACCCAACGAACAAACTACAAGATGAAAAAGAGGACTAATCAACGGATTAGGTAACATAATAAAAGCTATCACAGGCAATTTAGATAACCAAGAGGCAGAACGCTATGACAACGCAATACAACAATTAATTGAGAATCAAAATGACATAAAAACCATAATCAGCAACCAACTATCATTAACCCAATCAACGATTATAAAGTTCAACGAAACATGGAGAAAGTTAGTAATAAATCAGGACAGTATAGCCAACCGAATGCAAACCCTTGAAACCACCATGCAAACTACCTCGTTAGGCATGCGAGATTTAATTAGATTTAATACAATATTTACTCAAATAATATCAACCCTTATTTTAATGCAACAAATTTTAGCAACATCAGAAAACGCAGTAACATTTGCTAAATTAAATACCTTACACTCTAGTATTATTGAACCAACCGATTTATTAAAAGAATTAATCAGAATTAGATCACTAATAACTGACAGTAAATTACCTTTTGATGTAACAGAATCGAACTTCTAATATTTGAAAAAATAGCTATAGTCAAAGGATACATTAAGAATAACAAAATAATATTTTTAATAGAGATCCCCGATAGTAGAAAGTAACAATTATAATTATTATCATTTATTTGCTTTTCCAACGAAAGTTACTAGCACATACCAAGTTATCATACCCAAACCAAATTCATAACCTTAAATGAACTGAGATATGGTTATACAAACGAAAAATGTACTGAAGTAACACCAAACCAATACTTATGCCAATCGATGACGATAACAACCATAGCAACAAAGAAACTTGCAAACCTACCGGAACAACAGTTCAAGATAAAACAACAAGAAGACGAAGAAATAGTCAAGAAACCCATGAAGCTAGAGCATCTAGACTTAGACGACCTCAACCACACTATGAAATTACTGGAAAGTTACAAAGAACATTTAAGTGAACTCAAAACGCCAAAGTTACATTATGATATTATAAGCTTTTGCACCATTGTGTTAATCATTTTAATAATTTTGTAATTATATATGTATTTTACAAAATGTACCTTAGATATAAGAATGAAGGAAACAATTCTAGATTTAAGGAAACAAAGAGAAATAAAGAAACAATAAGTATACCCTTAGAAACAATGAATTTTAAATGAAATTGAATAATGAATTTTATGTATTTAAAAATTAAGTAAAACCTTAATTTTTCATTTACGGTTGGAGGAGTTATGTATCCCCAATTATCTATATATATTGAATATATTGAATCTAATAGGAATTATTAGAAATTGTTAAATAAAGTATAAGTTCATTGCAACAATGTAATACAAGGCTAACCCAGAGAAGTTATCAACAGTTCATGAGAACGGATATGCAACTTTGCATCCGAAAGGGCAGTGATACTGCAGCTGGCAGGTCACAGGCGGTTAACATACCGCAATTACTTAGAAATAAGATTGTTAAATGTAATAAAGTGTACAATTAAGAGAAAAGCAGACATGAGATTTGCAAGTTCCCACCGCCGTGTGAGGGGCAGGTTATTATAAAAAGCCCGGGAGCTCAAGGCCCAGCAGTCAGTCTTCAAACTCCATACTTCGTTGTTCAAGCTACTCACCTTATTACAATTAATTAAATGTTTTTGAATTAAAGTTATTTTACAAGTTATTCAAAATTCCATGTTAATTTCCGTCTTAAGTTAAAATATAATTGTTAAGAGTTTGAAATTGTTTTTAAAAACACCGCTCCAAAGGCCCGAACCTTAACTCGCGTTACAATTTGTATATAAGTGGGCAATAACTTATAAACTCCGATATGAAGGTTAATTTTGAGAACCAATATTATTATTGTATATTACAATCTAAAGTTTATTTTTCTACAGAATCTCTAGGTTTAGATTATCAACTTTCAGAAGAAAGAGATTTAAAACCTGTTTTTTGTTTTCCCATATACAGATGAAAGTAAAATTACTCCAACGGATATACAGAAACATACAGATCCAACAGTTCTAAATAAGTTGATAATGTAGTAAATTTGTTTATGAGAACCTCACAACGGTAATTTTCAAATAGTAAAAGGACTATGTTACAAAACGAAAGTAGTGGGCGATTTAAGGCAACTGACATATATTTGCATCAAAAACTTTAACAAAATAATATGCTGTAGAATATACATAATTATATACATTCTTTGACCTGAAAAGAATTGGCAAGTGACAAATTTGGTTTTAAAAAAGTTAGCAGTGAAAAGAAAAATATTGGGAGCACAAGTCATTTTTGAAAAAGAGAACCATACGCAGCTTTTGCATACTTGACGGAATAGCTTAGCTATGGTAATAATGAAAGTAGGGCAATTTTATAAGAATAGCATACTAATTTACAAAGGTTTCGATTACTTTATGCAGCAATAAAACAAGATAAAACATGCATACGTGCGCGTGGTTGGCGCCGCGTGTATGTGCGTTCGTGTAGTTGTGCGTGCGTGTGCGCGTACAGATGTGAGTGCATGGGTGTGTGCGTGCAAATCTGAGCGCCCTGTTTGTGTAGAACAAGCACAACGTCTTTTCTAATCACTCTTTCTCATTAACGTATAAAGAATTTTTGTTAAATATTAGTTTAGCTTAGAATTGTTATTTGATTAAGTTAGCATTTTTTAATCATTTTGTACACTTTTAGTGAAATAAATTGAAATTTTTTACAGAAGTAAACGATAGAAAACTTATCATTTTGAGTTTCAAAAAACGATACGAATAAAAAATTGGATTCACAAAGGTCTATGCTTAGTTCAACTCTAGTTTTGACCATGTCAAAACTCAAGCTGTTTGGAAGAAAAATTGATAGTTGTCAAATTTTGCATCCTCTTTGTTTAAGTTTGTTTAAGTTATTTTTATATATTCTTGGAAAATTATTAAAAAGTGTTGGTTTAAGTGCAAACTTCTCTATAAACTGCTAGTTTTTATAAATATAATAAACTATTCTATTAAAAACCAGCCAATCCTCTAAATGCACATGTCATAAATATGAAAACGATTAGTACAGTAACTTGACATGTTTGTTGTATATTTCAGAACTACCTTTGGGAAGGTTTTATTAAACTAGAAGTATACAGAGCATGAAAAGTCATACTAGAAATGTCAATAATAAACAAACCATAACTAGTCAATGTGATGATGAACAACAATTTACTCATCAACGCCTTCTTCTCTTCTTATTGTAAAAAAAAATAGTCATTCAAGTACTGGGGAGTCTGTCTGAACCTAATACTTTTTCTGTATAACGTCGACTCATAGAAGTTCACATCACTAGCGGGCACTGATACACTTTCTGAAATCACAACTACTTCATTCATTCGTCTCACATCGGTACCATCAACTTGCGAATTTGAAATATTCTCCTCTGCATCGGATTATAGCCATCAAATTTGCCTACAAGGGTTAGTAGTCGCGATGATACAGTAGTTTCCTTTTCATTTGGAAGCTGCACATGATCATACTATGCATTGCCGTGAAATAACATAACTTCATTACTTAGCGGTTCGTATTTGGATTGTCGATTAGATTTTTACATATAAACAGGTCCAGGAGTAAGTAACCAAGTAGGCGTCGAGAAACCTATTCCCGAAAGCCATCGATAATTGAACATTTGTTTGTGACAGGTCGCATTAGTGGCAGCGCAAAGCAAGGATTGTACACTGTGCAAAGCATTTAGTAGAACCGATGGTCAATGTCTAGTTTCAAGATCCGCAGATTTTAGTACTCGCTCAATTGTTTTCCATAAGATTCTATTGTGCCTCTGAATCTATCCATTTATGAGATCTTTCAATTCTTGAACACAAATTCTATACCCCTGTCTGAATGGGTATACCTAGCAGTCCCAAAAATTGAAAATAGCAGTTTAAGACATGACACGACAGTTGTAGTTGACGTATTCTTAAATGGAAACCCAAAAGGAAATATGCTGTATTCATTCACGAGGCGGCTCGGTGGCGTAGTGGTATGTGTGTGACTACTACGCCCAAGATCCCGGGTTCAAATCCCGACACGGTCCGCTTGAAAAATGTTAGGCGAGCATTTTTCTCAAAAATACACCCTCGTTCGGATGAGAGGTAAAATGGAGGTCCCGTGTGTGAGTGTTGTCACGCACGTTAAAGATCCCTACCTTGCTTGGAACAGCAAGGGTTCGGCAAAATTCCAAATTTTCCAGGTAAAAAAAACTCGCTTCCTGGCCAATGTAGTACCTTCGGGTGGAGCATTGGAAAATCACACGTAATGTATTCATTCACGGGGAGGTTCCGTGGCGTAGTTGGTACGTGTGTGACTACTACGCCCAAGGTCCCGGGTTCAATTCAGTGGAGATTTTCGCGGCTGGTAATTTTACCATAATTTGAAGAATGGAGTTGTTAAATAAATCTAATTAAGGATTCACCAAAAGTAAAAGACTCACTCTTAACCGTTGATCGCCGGCTGCTCTTGCAATGATTATGATCTGATTTCAACTTGTCTCCTACATTTCAATGACCTCAGACTGACTCCTGGAACTTATTGATCAAAGAGTTTTTCATTAACCTGAATATGTTTCAATAACATGAAGGAGTTTCTTGACCTGTGGGTTTTTGCAAATTCCATAGTTTTTGTTGACCTGTGGGTTTTTGCAAGCTCGAGGGTTTTGTCGACCTGCGGGTTTTGCACATTAACGTCTCCCATCGTGCTTAGCTCGAAAATTAACATGGAAGTTTAGCCTTGCAATTTAACTAAACTAGGAAATTACAGGCCGTTTATTGTTTTCCATATAGGACCAAAGATTTATTAAGAATTCGAAAACTTATATTGGTTTGGAAATTTTTTAAGTTTTTCTACTTGCCTTATGTCAGCTTTGTTATACTGTAAGGAAGATTTGTTACACACAAGAAAAGTTATTACAACACTTACTTCTAAGCTGTTTAGAATAACTACAAAAGAAACACTTTTCATCACGATCAGTTACGATAGTTATAGACTTATTATCAATTTACTCTTTATAACGATTAATTTTATGTGGAACCGTATTTAAAGGAGTTATTGAGTCAAAACTTAAGGCTTTTTTTTGTGCAAGTTCAAAAGAACAGGCTACCTTACAACCATCTTCTAAGATCAACTTAACTTTTTCCAAAAAACGTTGATGGACTATAGGTGAGTGGAGTACATTAATAAAAGCATTCTTCATAAAATCATGTGTTCTGCTCAGCAGCAACAACTTTAAAATGACAGTTTTTGCTTGATAGTTTTAACGCTTACAAGTACTGATCGACAGTTTCATTAGACATTTGTCTTCGTGTAGATAGTACATGTCTCGCAAAAATCTCGTATACTGGTTTGATACAAACGTTTTTGAGTACAGATCTCACAGTTACTAGTGTACTTGTAGATGTCTGGTGACACACAGTTTACCCATATCTTCAATTCTTTGTTATCTATCCGAGCTGAATTTAGAGTAGAAATAATTTTCTAGAATGTTCTCTTCAAATGAGTCAACTTTCTGAACGCAGTACTAACTCTTAGATCCAAATTAAATCTATGCGGGTCTTAAAACTACTTTTGGGAAGGTTTTATTAAACTAAAATTACAGAGTAAAAAAACTAAGAATGTCAATAATAAACAAGCAATAATTAGCCAATGTGATGACGAACTAGTATTTATAAGTCACGACAATGATAATATAGATTAATGCGGTAGCATTTTGGTCATGTTACTGTAAAGAATTAATATATGAACAGTGTTGCATTAATTGATTCGGCCAAGTGACTAAGTGGTGAAGGATCTTAGTAGCCATCAGGTTGCTTAACTTCCTTCGCATACAATTGAATATCGGTGAAATAGGGTATATTTTTAGAAAACAATAGAAGGGGAAAAGTGCAAAAGGTATTACAAAAAAATTAGTACAAAGCCGTGCTGTATTTAACAAAAAAGAGCAGCTACCATGTTAAATGACAACAGGCATAGAAACAAGGTCGAAACAAGATCGAAACCATGTTAAATGACAACAGGCATAGAAACAAGGTCGAAACAAGATCGCTAAAAGCATATGCCTGAAACTCAGCACTGTGCGTGTAAAACATGAACAGTAGGAGAAGCGGAAAGCAAAAACAGAAGCATTTCAAATATGGTGCTACAGACGTATGATGAATATATCATGGACAGACAAAAATAAGAACAAAGCAGTACTAGAAATGGTAAGAGAAGAAAGAAATGTGTGAAAAGGGTAAAAATAAGAAAGATAAGATGTTAGGACGCATACAAAGACATGAGGAAATAGCGCGGCATATATCAGAATCAGAGAAGGAAAAAGGAGAGGTATAGGTAGACCTAGATTAGACTATTACACACAGATATTAAAAGATGTGGGCTGGAAATTTCAGGGAAATGTGTAGCTCAAAATAGAAAACATTGCAAGTGCGTGTCCAACCAGTTGTACTACTAAAGAACTAATATGATGATGTTGCATTTGTTTCAAAATAAGCCATTTTGTTACGTGAGTACACTTGTCCTTTAAAATATCTACAGTGCCCTGTTTTCGCTAAAATTTCTCCTTAATTTACTTTCACACGGCCTAGAAGAATAGAATTTTTGGAAAATATTTCTTAAAGAGTAGTGCAAAAAAACTTAAAATAAATGGGTTAGCATATATCCACTGTCGGAGCGTTACTAAAACTTAGTGACTTATACATAAAGTTGTTTAATGTAAAGTATGATAAAAAAAATTTATCGATGTGCTTCAACAGTCGTACTGATAAAAAAACTGACTCACACACATACTTTTGAAAACTAGATTTAGCTCGAGGTGTGTCTCCCGTCACCCGACGCGTAGCGGATAGAGACAAAACACCGAGAGTTAAAATCTTACATTATTACCCGTGTATAATACACTATTTTTTTCTGTGACAGGCAAAACGATGATTTAATATTGAAAAAAATATTGCAATATATTAATGTCACAAAATCAATCGATGTTAAATTTGAAATTTCAAACAAGTAGGCTGTTGTACTTTAGGGACAGCTAGATTTGCGTTACTAAGGAAACCTTTAAAGTAATCAAATATCTGTCAATTTAATTCTGTCAGTGGTTACTTATTTGCACATACCCAGGAAAACAGTACTCATTTTTTCCCGGGCTACAAAATTAATTTATAAAAAAGTGACATTTTTTTACCTGTCAAGAAACATTACATGTCAAATTTTTTCCCGTCACAGAAAAAAGTCGTTTAATTCGACTGCGATATCGTATATCCTAAAGTTTCAAAATCTTAAAGTTAATGTAATTGTTATGTTTCCTTCCCTACTCATAAATTATGCTGATATAGAAATACAATGTTGCGATTTTTAATTACTTACGTTGTATATATCGCCAGTGAATTTATTATAACCATTTAAAAATTCTTGATCAAGTTCTAGTGCTTCGCCAAAAACCTTTGTTATTATTCCAATCAATACCAGCAGTGTATGTAACTTCATGTCGAAATTTTCCAAATAAAAGCAGTTAATTGTTCTAAAACCTCTGATGTACTAAGTATGAACAGTAGATTTTTGGAGTATCGTTTTAAGGTTGCAAATGAGAATGCTCGTTCTCACAACCCAATAATGAGAACTTTGTGATAACATCACCTTCACAGCTATTATACAAAGATGTATTCCTTGCATAATTACAAGGTTATCTATTATTCTATTTCTATTATCTCTAAAACTGATGGCCATATTCTTAGCTACGACAAAATTCAATAGTTTTCACAGAAATAAACAGTATGTAATAAAAATGTATTGCCAAGTTCTATAGTCTATTGAACAAACAACATTCATGCTAAAATACCAGTCGTTACTTTGTTAACGGAAATAATATTTATCTATTTCTTTAAATATACCATTTATATTCATTTACTCAGGAGAATCTAATTGGCCATCGTTTTCTACAGGGCCGGCCCTAAGCGGTAGGCAACGGAGGCAAAAATTAGAAGCCGTTAGACCGTCTGACCTAGAGCGCAAAAAAACAAACGCAACCCACAAGTAGTTATTGTATTTGGTATACAAAATTGCCAAATTGTAGTCATCACTGAGATACAAAATCCTGCCGAAGAATTTTTTAGTATCACATATCATTTCATCATTAGGTTCCGTTTCGGTGAGCGTGACTCACCTTGTATATTGTAATAGCCACGCGACTGTAAGGAACCATAATATGAACTGCAATTGGGGTTTGTGGCAATAGACCAAATAGGATATCGTAATAAAGTAAGGTTGAATTTAAGAAGAGTATGGATATATCGAATACGATGATGTATACGCACCCAAATCTTAATTTAAAGTCTTGTGTAATTACCTCTGTCACAGCAAAACCTAACAAATAATTTCATAACGTATTAGTCACTTGTCAACTATTTATCAAGGTTACCTTATAGTAACAAATAAATACCAGCACAATGGAACATAGTTGGTAAGCGTCACTGGAGATGGTATCTTGAAAAATTCATTATACATTCCATACATTATTAGGCATTTGATATGGTAAATTTAATAAAGACTTTAATCTGTGAGTCACCAAATTTTGCTTTGAAACAGTTATGTATGCCAATACTAGTTTTTAAATCATAATTTCTTCGAATA